>VDFB02281492.1:548854539-548982251 GCA_007258455.2 Sequoia sempervirens
TAAAGCCATTGAGGAAGGTATTAAGCTACTACAAGTGGTTTATCCATGAAGAGCTTGAAGTCTCATAAAGAAAGTAAATACAAGAGGAAGGAAAATATAGATGATTTCCTCACAAGTATATAAATGTTTCTACTTGATTATTTATTTCATCCTAGAAAGAAACTATAAATGATGTTTATCCTATAAATTTTATCTTATTAATAATCTTAGATGCATGTGACTTGTTAGCTTCCCTTTTCATTTACTCATGTAATTTAAGAAATCTATTATTAGAGTTGCACATGAGAAAAAAATGAGCTCCCCTCCACTAAGGGCTTATTTTTTTCTTATAACAATTTGAGAATTTTATTATTTCAATTCTTAATCCCAATAAAAATGTGGTGAAGGGGAAATAATACCCATCCAATAAGTGTTCCCCAATCCCTTGAAAAGGAAAACTTATGTATTATCCAACTTGGCTATCATTGTTAGGATTCTAGCTTCTAGTTCTACTATTTTTAGAATACTACTAGAGCCTAGATTGATGGCTCCCTTCTCTCTCTCCTATGGATGAGGATCCATCTAAGATTGGTTGTTCCACCTCTTCGAATGAGATTAGTAACAAGGTTTATGAGTGTGTTAAATAGGGGAAGAGATTGGTGTTGTGCAGTTTTTGCACACACGCCTCACTAAAAGCAGGGACCCTCTTTTGCTTTCACTTTTGGTATTTTGTCCCTTGTTATTTTGAGGTTTTGCTACCTTTGCACGTGCTTGAATGATTATCTTATTCGTGCAAATTCCCCCCTTCTAGGAAGTACTTTGAATTTCTAATGTTTTAGGTAATTTTCGGGTTTTTGGCTCTTTTCAGGAAAATCCACTCCTACGGAATTCCCCGGTTTCCTTTAAAACCCGATGAAGGCTGATTTATGCTGTGAACCAGAGATTTTGGTCCTTCATGGAATTCCGTCATGATTGGATTTCTCTAAAATTTTGTCGTCTTGTCGGGTTTCCAGGTTTTGGTTTAGCCTGTCTTGTCGATTGCATTTATGATCATTTGTACAACTTCTTAGCGAGGTATTTAATTGGTTTTTGGGGAATTTTTATGCCATTATGTTTTATAATTTTCTCTCTTTGAAGTAGATTGTGTGATCTTGAGTTCTTGGTTGGATTTGGTGATCGAATTTGTGAATTGTTGGATTTGGTGGTGATTTTATGGGCACCATAACTATTGTTGTTGCTCGAGCGCTAGGGATTGTTGTTTTTCATTTTTGTTCACTTCAACAATGGTATGTATGTATTCCCTTGCTTTTTTTTGTTGAATGTGACTGGCTCTTTAACATCCTGGGTGTGCTTGGAGTCTGAATTTATGTGCGTATGGGCATTGAATGTTTGAAGCTAGGGTTGCTCGATTGTGTTTGATTGATAATCTCAAGTGAGTTTTTGAGCTTGTCTTTTGATTTCATTTTGAGGTAGCTTGCTTGTGTGGACATAAAGAACTTTGTGAAAACTTAGTAGTTGAGTAATCAGAGCTCGAACTTACCATGTACGTCAATGGCGGAATTTTAGGGTTTTGTGCTTAGGGCATCACCAATTCCTTTTGATTTCCTTCAAGGTGAGCTTAGAATTTAAAGATGATCTGTAGGAGGTCCAAATTGAGTCAATTGCAGGCCCAAGTTCCTCAAATTTGTGATCGTTCGATCAATTTGAGTGAAATCGTGAGGGAGCGTCGACATTTGGGTTTTCCTTCAGTTTCAGGATTTTCCTTCGCTGGCAGATTTCCCCAATTTTCCATGTTCTCTCCATTTTTCCCGAAATGTGTTGAAATCCGGAGTCTTGCCTGCTTTGCGGATTTCCTTCGCTGTCGTATTTTCCCAAAATTTCCCTCATCCCTTCATTTTCTCAGAATTCGTATGACATTGTTGTTTTTGCGGAAATCTGTCCTAGGCGGATTTGTCTAAAACTTTGTTGAAAATGATGAACTAAGGGATAACATGATTTATTAGTTGATGATTATGCATTGTATGATCAGTTTGAATTTTTTAGGGATGTATCATGTTGTTTCTTAGTTAAATGATGGTCAATTACATGATTATTTGATGCTTTTATGCTTATTTCACTAGAATCCACCTGGCTGGGAATTTTCCGAAATTCCTCTCTGGCCTGGATTTCGTAGGATGGCTGAAAACCCGAACTTTGAGATGATTAATTTTTATGAGGTTTTAAAGCATTTGGCTTATCATTGGACTTGTATTTTGGTTGAATGTGTTATTTTTGAATGGTTAACTTGGGTTTTATGTGATCTTTACTATGGTTTATTTGTTGGATGCAGGCTGAGTCAAGTAAGGCAGTGACAAGTGGAACCAAGGGTAGAGTGATGGATCCAAGTGCAGAGGGTCTTATGTTTCTGAAGCATAAAGGATCAAGATGGACATCAAGAGTAGAATTACTGAGAGCAAGCTTACTTCTGTCTGGTCGGAGGTAACTGATACTAATGTTGGACTGTGGGATTATGAAGAGTTCAAGACAAGAATGGCTCCATAGAACCTTCCTTTGTTGGCGAAAAGGACTTTGGAATCAGGATTGGCACATGTAGCTAGATTTCCTTCTATAGTGCAATGTTATAAGTTAGTGCTTGGGTGTGCTAGACACTATGACAGCGGTACACAAAGGATAGTTGGTCCCCAAGGGAGAATTGTGGAAAATTTAAATCATGTATCTATAGCCCAGACCTTTGACATGCCAAACAGATCTCATGTGGTGGATTTTGATATGGATATGGCAAAGAATTTATATGAGGAAGATACCATCAAGTCCTAGCAGGTCATCAATTCTTGGTTGGAAAATCCCAAGTCCCACTTTTCAAAACTACCCAACCAGCTATTCAGAGCTAAATTCAAGGAGTATTATGATGTTATCACCCTTCTCAGTAGAATGGTAGGGTTGAAGAGTGTCGGTGTATTTGAGAATTGGATGTTCCATGTCATTGTGAGGATGGAGCAGAATATTAACTATCATTGGGCAGGTGTTAGAAGTGCTATGATTCATGAACATATGTGCAATGTATTGCAAATAAAGACCTTCACAATGACTTCCTACTTAGTCTATGTGCTTGCAAGATTCCATCCATACAAGGGGCTAAGTACGAGAGGTGTGTTTGGGCAGAATGTGATCTATGAGGTTTATCCATAGTTGCATTTGGGTAACTCAAGCTACAGGAGGGTGAATGATGCATTCACCATGTACATCACCAAATTATTGCAAGGTGCAGAGCATGTGAGGATATCTAACAATGCCAAGGAGCTGATCAAAAGGTATGGGGCTTGGTTCATACAGTTTCCAACCTTCTCATACATAAGGATAGATGGTTGTCAGAGGGCTCCATACATACTTCCTAGGTATCCCATAGATCACATTATACTTCTGGAAGTTACAAGGAAAATATGTGATTTTGATGCCATTGTGAAAAAAGATAAGCATAAGACTGGATTCGGTGGAGATTTTCCTCTGAGGATAGGCACTGTGAGGCCTACCCTTCTATTAATTTTCCCTATGCTTTTGAGGAAGAAATGAGCACTCTTGGGTTATCCTTCCATTCCAAGAGGTATAGGTTTGACAAAACTAGTGAAGCGCAGAAGAAGGCCATTAGAGAATATAGTCACAAGGATGATATAGAAGACTATTGGGCCAATTGTAGTGATGAATTTGAGATTAAAAAGAATTTTTCTAGGTTGCATGTTAACTTGGTCCGACTATATAATGTGAAGGCTATTCCAAATCAAGTTGAAGATGATGGAGATTTGATTCAAGGCCATGCTTATGAGGCAGTGAAGGACAAACCAGTGGGAGAAGTGGACTGGGTGGAAGAGGAGAAAATAGAATTGGAACAACTTATGACTCCAATCATTAAGTATACAAAGTTGTGGCTCAAGCATAAGATGTGGGAGCTGGAAAGTGAAGGTGTGCAATGCACCTATGATCTAATGGGAGACTTGGAGTCTCATTATACTTCTGAGGAGTCAACTGAACAGGATCCTAAGGGTAAGGGAAAGGTGAGCTCTCCTTTCAAAATCAAGATTAAGGATGTTCAAGCAGAGGAAGTACAGGAGGCAAAAAAAAAAAAAAAAAGCTTATTGCCAAGAAAAGGGGGCATGCTTCAAGGACTAAGAAGCCAGAAAAAGATGAAGCTAAAAAGGAAGACAAAGAGGTTAGTGCTTTTGTGCCCAAGAGAAGAAGGATAGTAAGAATGTCACAGAAGGAAAAGGGAAGCTCTAAGGCAGGAGAGGAAGTTGGCCCACCTGTGATAAATGTAGAAAGCTCGGGAGAAAGGACACAGGTATATACAAGGAAATCTAGAACTCCTTCTCCTAAGGATAGTGTGCCACAGAAGGATGCTCCTCCAATCGCTCCTCTTGCAGAACAACATGATAATGTTCCTCCTCCTCATGAAGCCAGTAATGTGTCGAGTGAACCAGGTGAATTCAAGGAAGCAGAAACTCATCTAGATCTAGAGGGAGAAGAATTTCAAGAAGGTGAGCTCTATAGTGCTGAGGAGGAAATAGAGAGGGTTTTGCAGTCTCCCCTAGTTACATATGATGATTCACTTGCTAGGAGTGAAGAAGATAGACCTCCTTAGAGAGAGGAAATACCAGTTAAGACTCCATCACCAGTGCATGAAGAAGAAGAGCATAATGAAGAAAAAGAAGAAACAGTTGAGGAGATTCCTGATAAACAAAATTTGAGCAAAAATGCACCTAAAGATAAACAAGATGAAGTTGGGAAGAGTAAAGTACAACCTAAATCTATTGTTCCAGGCTAGTTAGATAAGGAGTTAAAGAGCAAACAGATTATTGTGGATGACACCCCTCCCAATTGGGATGAGCTATTGGCAAACATAGGAAAGGGTAAAGGAAAGAAGAAAGCCAAGGTCATCTCCAAGATTAAGAGAGATGAAACAAATAATAGGGTGATACACATTGCTACTCCTGCTCCTGATAAGAATAGGGATGATGTAACTGGAAGTGATTACAATGTGCAAACCATCAACCTAGGGACTACTTCCATGGAACAATAGATTGAAGAGTATGAAGGCTCTAGTGCTGTGATCTTGGGTAGGTTGAGGAAAGAAGTACAAACTAAGCAAGAACTGAAGAAGGAGAATGAGAAATTAAAGAAGTACTTGCAAGACTTGATGAATCCCTTGCAATCTATTAGCTCCTCATCTTCTGCTGCGAGTTTCCTGCCACAAGAAACCATAACAGAGCTAGAGAGGATGAAGACCACTACTCTTTCCACAAGGAACTAGTTGCAAGGGGTGCAAACTAAGGGAGATAATTCTATCAAAGACATCCTTTCAATCGAAGGAGATACAATGAGGTCAATAAATTGGTTAAAAGATGTATTGGCTCAAGATAAAGAAGATGTAGATCTCCTGTTGCAAAATACCAAGACCATCATGGAGTATACTAAAGATAAGTTGGTGAGTGATGGAATTCTTCCTTCCTTCAGAGCTGCAGAACCTTGGGAATGGTTTGAAGCTTTGCAAATATGACAAAAGGTTTTGAAGAAGGTATATAAGCAGAGGAGGCAACTTGAAGACACCCTGACTGATATCTATAATAAATGCATTTCCTTCTTTGAAGTGATGACAGGGAGAAAGAAGTTTGCACTGAAGCATTTAAGCTTAGAGCAGTTGAGAAAATGGTGGCAAGATGTATATTCTCCAATCAATGAGGACCTAGTTACTGAACATCAATTGGATGATGCGGCCACCTATATTGTAGTTATTGATAAATATCAAACCTTTAAGGTTGAGTGGGATAATTCGGTGGAATAGTTAAGAGAAAATATTAAATCTATTGAGAAGAGAATTAAGGTTTTACCTCTGCCACCTATATCCGACTTGGATAGGATACTTTTGATGGTGCATGATAGGGTGGAGCAAAATAAAGATAAAGGGGGAAGCAGTTAATGCAAGGCTACATCAGAATTTGTGCTTCCCATTATTTATCCTCTTCCTTCACATGCATTGGACCGAGCTTTGTTGGAGACCCCAAGCCGACCTGGATGGAATACTTGCATTTAATGTCCACGTTGTTTATTTTGAATTCCTCTTGGCCAACTTGTTTGTGGCTATTTTATTATTGTAAACCCTAACTAGGCCGACATATCTTGGGGGTTTCTATTAATATGGCATTTTTCCTCATTTGTAAGGGCTAGATAGTTTTTCTTTGGAGAAAATTAAGCAGTATAGCAAGAGCTAGAGTTAGGAGTTAGTTTCGTTTTCAAGCAAGCAAGTGCTATAACAGAATATTGGAATTGTTGCTGCTTTGGGTAATTTAATGCAAGTGAAGACATTGTGATTTGGTGCCTTTCTAGTGTTGAATTTTATCTGGCATGTTTCTTGTGATTCTATCTTTGGAATTGCTTAATTTTATTTGATAGATGTGTTAGGTTTAATGTTAGATGAATTGATAGTGTTTATGATTTGGTACTTGAAGTGTTGTAGCAATCTCTGGTCCATACTTTTCGTAACCAACTGATTGTTAGTTGCTTTGCAAAGTTAGCCTGGACTTTTATATTCATTGAGCTTAGTTCAGTTGTGAAGGTTTATTCATTTCAATTGCAATAGGGTTGTTTTGAATGAATGTTCATGATCTGAAAATCTTTAATTCCTTAGAAGATTGCACTATTTCTATAAGATTGTAGATTCATCTGGGTCAAGTAGAAATCAGTTTCTGAGGGATTGGTCCATTTCAAGTGTTTTGTCATTTGCATTGTTAATCTTAGGAGTAGTTTTTAAATTTAGGAATCTATTTGAAACCTTTTCTCTTTTGCTATTTCTTTTATCATTTGGGTTAAATCTAGGATTGGAAATATCATCATATTGCTAGATCTGATAAATTTAAAGATTCAGTATTTGCTTGTAGTAAGGTCCCTTTGTGATTACCATCATTTTCACATTTATCACTGAGTTGTTTATGCATTGTCAAGACCTGACATTAGAGACCTTGGGGTTATCTCTTGAGGCTTGTTGATAGAGATTTACCTTTCAAGAGAGATAGAATATCACATTTTGTCTGAGTTGTGTAGAAAACATCATCAACAGTTGGGTATATAATGTACTTTAGACATGGTTGTTGAATGTAAAATTATTTAGACCATGAGAGAGTTGAACAATTTAAAAAGAATTGGAAGACAACTATAATCTATAACATAGCATCCTTAAATGGTTCAAATTTTAAATGAAACAATGAAAGAAAGAATAAGAAAACAAAGATTAGTGTAAAATTATTTGAAAATAATTGGGGATAAAAATATCTAATTTAATAGTTGTTAACATAAATGAACTTCAAAATAGGATTATGTAAGTGAAAAAAAAGTTCTATTGCCTTCATTGAACCTAAATTTATCTAGTTAAGATATGTCTAAAATTAAGAATTCACACTAGAATATCAATATTCCATAAGAATCTCATAAAGAGGATGAATTTAATGGAAGATAATATAAAATCCTTCATATGAGGTTGAATTTTATCATTACATTGTGAGTGAATCATCTCAATTGTATATCCAACAACATCAAAAAATTATAGATTGGAAAGAAAAATAATCACACATTTATCATATTTTTATACATATAAAGTTTGGATACCATCAAACTATTTAAATTTATAGATTGCATAAAGCTATAAATTGAATCGTTAAAACTAATTTATTAAGAATCAAATCTAATAAAGTTTGACTTCATATTGCATGTACTTGTTATAAATCTCACTAATCCAACCATACATTTTATATATGTTAAAAAATATATAATTTAACAATTTATACAACTTCTAATTATGATAATAAATCTAGAATCAAACATGACCCAAATCTAGGATAAATACAAGAATCTTAATCTATACCATTATTTTGAGTTTGGTTTAATAGAAATTGAAAAAAATTATAATCATGAAAAAAAAATGAATAAACTAAGGATCATTTTAATGATGGTGAATTAGTGCCTAAAGATTGGCCTAAAAAATTATAATATTCAACATTCTCATCACAAATGATATGTGAAAACTAAGGATCATTTGGTTATATATTTTCATAGATTTAAAATTTGAATATTTATTACTATAACATGTTCATTACAATTAGATTTTTAAATAATATTGTAATAATTTATTATGTCTTTGAAATTTGTTTTGTGGATTTTAATGTTGTTTTTTAAATTTAAGTTAGAGTAAGTAGAATCTAATGATCTAGACCTTAAAAAGATTCAAGTAATTTATGTTTTCCTTAAAATTACAATTATTGCTCGATTAAATAGATTATTGATTGTATTTAGATTTCAAAATTGGAAATACTTTAAAATTATAGAACCATATTATCCTTTGATACAAAAAGTTATGTCAAGGATTATTTGTATCTTCCTCATAATTATGTTTCACATATTGAATATTTCAGGGAGGATTGTGTGGATGATTTGAAAGTTGAAGCAAAGATTGGTTGAGATCGACAAAGGATATTTTGATAAACTCCAAAATCCTAAGAATAGAGAAGATGGTGAGTCATATTTTAATAGACCTTATCTTCACTCCTATTCAAATGCAACCTCTCCAACCAATATATTGGATTGCAAAATAAGTAATAGATATATATGAACTTACTCCTAATCCCCCTCCATTTACCCCACCATTAGATATGCATATTGGTATTCACCTACTCAAGTTTTATGAGACCCTAGGTGGCTTTGTGAATACATCAAAAATATTATGCATGATGTATAAGAATTTAATTGTGATGGATTGATATATTCCAAGAATTTATAAATGAAGTATATATTCATATATATGTATTTGTTTGAGTGTTTAAAATTAGTTAAAAATTTCTTTGAGGGATTTATGCAAATATGACATCTTAGAAAGATAATTTCATGTCATTTTGGTGAAGTCATAACTTAACTTTTAATTTATCATTTATGGGAATGACATCTTCGAGAAGTTTATAGAAGGCCATAGATGGAAGGCCACTTTTTGAATTAAATTTAGTTATTGAATTTGTATTTTTTGGATGCGCATTTAGATTTAAATTTACATGCCAAAGTCACAATGTCCTACTCTTGATTAAATTCCTACAAGAAATTAAGGAACTTGGGATACCCACCTCCCAATGGTCTTGGAATGGATGCATTTAGATGGAGAAGGATTTCAAAAGACTCATGGTACTTGTGGACCCCTCAAAGGCATGATATATAACACATGAACTTTATTTATGAAATTTGGTCTTTAGTTGTTGGCTTCAGTATGAATGTTATCTATAAGGTGGAATTCTTAGTTGAGACTCTCAATCTTCCATTGTTGGTTTCTAGTGTGATTATACAATATGAGCCAAGTATTGATTTCTAATGTTAATTATTGAAAGAAGGTATATAAATTATTATTCGAGCATCTTAATTCTCATACAGAGTTGTCTTAGTCAATTTCTCAATGTATGAGTTCCATATATTTGTAAATTTTCTTAATATAAAAACATATTTTATTTCATTAATTAACATATCTATTCCATGTTACAAAGGATGCTCTTATTTTAAATTATAAGTATATAATTCAAAATTAATTAGTAATTTTCAAGATAGAGTACACACAATTTCTTTAGTTAAAATAAAATAATATTCTTATTTCCATGAGAGTTATGTAGAATGGTAGCTTGATGTCTCAAAAATATTTCTTTCATACATACTAGATTTTTATCATTACATTATGAGTGAATCATCTCAATTATATAGCCAAGCACATCAAAAATTTATAGATTGGAAAGAAAAATAATCACACATTTATCATATTTTTATATGTATAAATTTTCTACCATCAAACTATTTATACTTATAGATTAAATTATTTTTGAATTTGGTTATTTGGGTTCAACATGTCATGCTATAGGATTTTCTTGTGTTTTCACCATGTTGTCATGTGTAGATAGCTATGTATTTTATAGGTGTAGGAATTTTAGAGGAAGGAAAGGTTGAACAAAATGCATAAGGATGAGATGGAGCCTTGTTTACATTAGGATTTGGTTGAGGCTCCCTTTGAGCATAATCGAGGGGTGGTTGGTCCTCTTGTAGACATGTCTAATTTAGAAGGTCTTGTCAAGAGAAATTTAGAGGAGATTGGTAGAGACAAGAATCATATTACAGATGGATTAGTTGGAGTTCATTACCTCTACCATTCCCTTGAATTGCAACATTCACCTCTTGGTATTCCTTCTAATAATTTAAAAATATGAAGAAGGTTCAAGTTTAGAAGATTATAGGAACCCTTTTGTCTCAAGTTTGGAAACTAAAGATGGAAACTCCATTACAAAGGAACTAGGTTCATTCATGGAAAATGATAAGGTTGACAATAAGATATAGTTCCTTGAATAATTTTGGATTCAAGTTGTGTTCAATGATAGATCTACTAATGTTTTTGGGAAAACGACCCTCTTTATTAGATACATTGCCACTATTGGTGGAGCATTTCTAATTGGATGTTATTTTTCTAACTTGCAACTATATTTTTCTTGTTGTTGTTCCATTCCAATATGATTGATCATTTTTTGTCTCTTTATTGGTCTTTGTAAAAGGGTGGGGCCCTTTCAAAATTTATATTTCTAATTCATAAATTCAACCAAAAGTATTTACCCTAAAATTAAAATATAAATTTAAACTTTAAAATAGTATTTTTTGATATTATATAATAGCCTCATGTATTTAATTTATAAATCCTATTATTATTTATGTTCAATTTCAAAATTTTAATGCTCGAGCAAGTATAGGTTACAAGTGCATTCTTTACACTTTTTCTCTTTCTTTTGTACTATTTTGTATATGGGTGTCTTATATGCAGTGCCTCAAACATATAATTTTGATGTCCTATGTACCTAATTCTAAATGTAGTTTTATGAATGTATTCCTCCTTTATTCTTTGCTAATTGTAATTGAATATTATACCTATTTTTTAAAATATGGCCACCCCTCTCAATCAGTAAAATAAGTCATATATTTTAGGTGGTGGATATTACTGTTAATTGTTTATTTATTGAACATGTACATAATCAAGACAACTTGGAAAAGTGTCTTATCTTTCTTTTTCATAAAAATAGTTGGAGCATCCCATGACAAGACACTAGAACATATAAATCCTTTCTTTAAAATGTCATTTAGGAAATCCTTTAATTCATGCAAATATGAAGTGTTTGTTCGATAGGGATCTCTAGATATAGGGGCTAATTCATGCATGAACTCTATTAAAAAATAAAACACCCATTTAGGAGGAAACATGAGGAGTTCATTCTAGGAAAGACATCCTAAGACTTTTGTAATGGAGGTTTATTTTCATTTGAATGGTTCTCATTCACTTTTACTAAATAAAAATTAACAACAAACAAGGAACACCCTTTTCTTTATTCTCTTTTGAGTTGTAAAATAGAAAATTTAATAATACCTTCATTCCTTCTAATCCTAATAGAACTATTTTATTATACATTTCATTCAAACAATCTAGTTTCTTTCCTCTAAATTTATTTTTCGATTCATACATTTAGAACCAACCATTTTTGGAGTAATGTCATAAGACTCAAAGGCAAAATATGAAGAATTTTATCCAAGTTTTCATTGTATGCACCCTAAGTTATAATTTTAGAATGGTAACATTTATAAACTATCTTTGGGACATGTACACAACTCAACACTACCTCTTTTAACAAGGATTTAGATTTTAAGTTGAATTTCTAAACTATCTAAGGTGATACAAAATAGTAAGGAGCACCTAATTATATTAATATTTTAAGATATAAAATATATTAATTCTACTTCATAGCTCTAGGTATGACATTTTCACATCATTATCACCATGCTCCCTAGCTTTCTTTGTTGGTGTCATATCCACCATGAATGAGGGCCATTTTTCTAAAGGTCCTATATATAAAAAATAATTAGATAAACCTTCACCAATGTTTGCATTTTAATTCTAATTGATTACCACTTTATACCTTTTACCAATTTATAGTTTCATATCGATAACTATAACACTCATTGCAAGGATTTACCTTGATATAAAAACTTGTAGGGGAATAACTATAATTCCCCATTTTTATAAATAGTCTAGATTACCTAAGTTTCAATTGAAGTTTTGTTAGAGTGTAATATAATATGTTTCGCTCTAATCAATGGTTCTAGATTAATTGTTTCAAATCCCTCAAAAAATTATACTCATTAGAGAGGTTGTGCATTAATAAATCTTACCAATTAGGGATCATATTCTTATTTATACTTTCATACCACAATCATTAGCATAACTTATCAACCTCAATGAGGGAAATAGTCACTATTATGGTTCACATTTTTATTTACCAATAATTCATTATTGTGGGTTGAACAAAATAATCCATCCTATACAAAATTATAAAGATATATGGTTATCAACAATAATTTTAATAACAAATATAACCAAAAAAAATTACCATGAACTGTTTGATATAATGCCTCAAATAAATCTATTTTATGTTTAGGTAAGGCTTTAGAAACATTAAAGAAAATGCAATTGGAGGTGCCCTGGTAGAAATGTATGCAAAATGTGGAAGCATAGACAAGGCATGTTAATTTTTTGACAAAGTTTTGAAATGGGTTTGTAAAATATTTCAAGCAACTGCAACGCCATTTATTCAACACTCCTTACCCATGCCAAAATTGGAGCTTTGGAATAGGGTATGAACATTCATCAAAGCATGATAGAAATAGTGTTTGTTGAAAATGCTTTAGAAACTTTCAAGCAAATGAAATTTCAAAAAAAGAAATACAGTTTGAAATCTACAAATTTGAAACATTTCACATTTAGGGTTTAAAAATTTCTCAAACAAATACGTTTTGAAATCTACGAAATTTGAATTTAACCAACCTGTGAGCTATGGAGGTCGGGTTGATGAACTGTGAGTTGATGAACTGTGGCTATGGAGGTCGGGTTGATGCACGTTTTTACCCTCCGGTTCACTACATTCACGTTCGGTTTCGCTTTCGCCGCATACACAATTTGAACACATAATACATAGGATGTGACAGTGACAATTTGTTTTTATTTTTTATGCCCTATTTCAAGGGGTTCGCTCAAACATCCATTAGAGCGAACCCTATAACATATTATTTTTGTATTCATATGCTTGGAGGTTTGGTCGAACACCCAAAATGGTTCGCGCGAACCATAAAGTTCGACCAAACCCCTTGACATTGTGGAAACACAAAAAAATCAAATTTCCTTCCTCAAAAAATTTGTAAACCACTATTGTGGCTTAACCCTTAGACATGATTGATACTTAATTCATATCAAGATAGTGGGAAACACTATATCCATTAGATCACCATATGAAGATATATGCCCAATAATTTTACTAATAATAATATTCTTAACTTTTTAATTTTTTATTTCCCTATAGTGAAGCCAAATTATTATATTGGTATAATTCATCATCTAGATTATATTTGCACTTGGTAATTATAATAAATGTGACCTTAATGGTTAGTACTTGTAATGACTCCATATAATAATGATATGTTTATAAATCAAAACATATAATCATATTATTACAATTGAACCCAAACCTTCATGTGCATGGTCATACTAGAATACTATATAGGGATAAAGTTAGCGAAGTCTAGCATAAAAGGAATCCCAAGTCAATTATGTACCCTAAATACATTTAATTGGTCAATTTCACCAAAATCAACCTTGGCCATGGTTTAGTGAATAAGACATAATGATTGCATATTTAATACAATACATTTGAATGACATAATATTATTTTACATGTTTAACTCGTATTTGGAAACAACTCACCTACACATGTAACTATATTACAACTATACAATATAATACAAGCACAACTCACCAAATACCTAGAGTTCTTCAAAAATATTATCCCTTAGTCTCAACTTCTAAAATATTTATGCATATATCAAGGATGATAGTAAGGCTATCAAGTTATAGTTCAATGTCATGATCTTGATATAATGTATGAATTTAAATGTTCTACTAGTTAGTCAACCAATATTCATAAATTTGATGCTCAAAGCCTTATCTAACATTCTATAAAATATACACATTCATTTTCTTTCATTTTAAACATTAATATTGTAGTAATAGAGCACCTAAAATAAACATAAGGAGTAATTCTAATTTATAGTTCCATAGTATACTATGTACATAGTAGTAAATACATCCCTCTAATAATCTTTTTATCCTCAAGATCAAAAATAGCATTCTAACATCTCCCCATTTTAAATAACAAATGTAACATTATTCAAATACAATCATGACAAAGATCTACTCATAATCCTAGTGAAATCCATACAACCAAATTCATGAGTGTTAATTCAGTAATACCATCCATAATATCCACAACCTAAAATATTGGTCACATAAAATATAGAGATGCCATGAACATGTAAGACATTGAAAGGAGATCTAGCCTAAATGAATTTAACTAGATCAATTCTTTTTCACCATAAACATTAGGGAGCCAAAATTAACCAAGTAGTACTATTTGGTTGTTGTCATCAAAGGAGAACCAAATAGGTTGGTTAGGGATTTGGCCCCTTTTTGTGTGTGTTGTTACTGATATGATGATTTACATTAAAATAGGCAAATTAGGATAAAATGGACTAAGTGTAACATAATTTCTATAATTTACAGAATGAAATGAAAGAAATAGAAAGTGGATCTGGAGAAGAGATACAAAGAGGAATCTGACATTGAAATCTGGAGAAGAATTGGCAAGACAGGGGCATTGGGTGCCCTAGTCTAGAAGTATTTAAATCTGTGATTTTAGGACCTACAAAGGCGTACCAGTGTCTGAAGCTCTCTAACAACAAAAAATTGAATTCAAAGCCTAATAGAGCTCAGCTAATCGATGTGACCTAATTTTTTTATGATGATTCCTTAAAAAATGCATTAGGGCTTAGGATCCTTGAAATGTTAAATTCACTTCAATCTGTAGCAAACCTATAAACCTACAAAATAGTTAGAGGGATAACGGTTGTTCCATATAGGGGCTTGCCTTGGTCAAACCCTGTGTTAATGTTCCCACCTCTGCAACAACTATGATGATAGATGATAAAGAGTGTGTTCTCTCAAGGGACTAGAGGTAAGGCAAATGAAAATTGATAATGAAAACATAAGAGGGGTGTCTTATTACGACTCATATTTGAATCCCTTGTTGGATTGATGCAGAGTTGTATCAATCTCATACAGGGAGGATGAAGGAGTATCCTTAATGTCTTGCAACTGTTAGTCCATATGATAATGATAATAAATAAGACTTGTATATTACAATACTTGAACATGAATTTTTATTTAGGTTGCAAACTATAATTTATTGTAATTATGTTGTGTATATTATTATTTTCTTTCTTTTGATGTTGTATTAATTACTTTAGAGTTGCTAGAGAGTGATTGAGATTGATTAGAATTGATTAGGAGTTAAAAAATGTTACACCCCATTGTGCTTTTACCTATTTACTATTACTATGAATGTTTAAAATATTGACTATATGAATGTGTTTGCAATTTTGATTAGAAATCATGTGCATGTACTTTGTTTGATTGTATCATTTAGAAAAAGAAATGAATGAATGTTAACTTGATTAATGTTATATTGAAATAAATATATGGAAAGGGTGTTTATTGAATTTGATATTTCAATGATGATTTATATAATGTACATGATGGTATTGTGAACATCTAACTACTATTACGAATGTGTTGAGTTGGATGTAGATGTAGAGATCAAGCCTCAAAAAGGAGGGGAAGTATCACTCAGGAGAGGGATTTGTTCTGAAAACCCTTAACAAAGCCTAAACTGAACTCACACACACTCACATATAGAATGGTTAAGTCAAGTCGTAGTTTCAAATATTGGTAAGTCAATCCATAGTATTGCTTGTTCATGTGTTAGATAGGTTGTGATCTCATTTGAGAATGTTTGGATTTATGTTAAGTGCTTGGTTGGTGAAAGCTCTTTTCTTATATATTCTTTATGTAATCAATTAGAAATATATACATAGAATGTATATACATGTATACATATACATGTTGATGATAAGCCCATGAACATGAGTTAATACGTACATGATTATACGAAGGTAGATGTACCTCCACATGCTCATGGATGGATTGCTCATGGGAATGAGGGTATTAAATGGAAAAATAGACATATATATATGGATATATATGTCAAATGTATATGTGACTATCGATAGGTTGGAAAATATATGTGAATGATTGTATACGTAATATATATATATATAATATGCATATATACACATATATACACATATTGACATACGTGTATATAATTGACGTAATGGAATGTCCATAGACATATATCAATACATGTATGTATATGTACATATGTATATAAGTATATACATATAATGATGTTTTTATGTATGATAGCATAAAAATATGCATTTAGATATTAAATGGTTTATTATTGTGATCAATGTTAATGATATATATATATATATATATATACATATACACACACATATATATATATACAAATATATATAAGTTTATATTCTTTATTAAGTGCTCAAGTGAAAGTAACCATAGCGTTGATATGGCATAGCACATATATAAATAGGTATTAAAGTGTTGTTTAAACATGTGCGTATATGTATTTAAAACCTATGCCATGTAATATGAAACTCAACGTATGAAATATAGTATGGATAAAAGCTTATGAGCAACAGTGTGTAAACACATGCATGATAAGTTGATATACAAGCATTTATTGAGTCAACACTTTTGCAAAGTGTTGTGAGTAAAACTAAGACCAAGTTAGAGGTTTAAATGCTGAAACAAGAATTAGACTTTTTCCTGTGTGAGAGAATAACAACTAAAATAATAGGGAATGAGGCATTTTGGTGGCACCAACTTGAGGATTGCATAAACCAAATAGAATTCTATAGCTACAAGTCAATTTTTTTGTGGATAATCATGTGCTTAAATGAACTGGTCAAACCATAGTTGGCTCAACAAAAGGTTGATATGTTGTTCCATTTGTTGAGAATTTACTTGAATTACTACCACCTTTTTATTTCATGTGTTGAGTCGAACTATATTGTTGTGTGGTGTCAAATTGCTTAGCAAATTTGTAGGCTTCAATGTCTCACATTTTTGTATAAATAGATGAGATTCTCTTCCCATTTGGACATCGATCATTCTTTCTTACTATTGTTTTGATATATGAGCTATTCATTATATGAGTTGGGAGTATTTGTGAGGTCAAAGTAAGAGAGTTATTGTGAGTTACTTTTTGGGAGAATTGGAGTATTAAGAGAAGCTTGGAAAGGTGATTCTAGAAGGAATGAAGTAGTGAACCAATCTAGGTCAATTGGGAATAAAGCATTTACAGGCATGTGGTCTATTATTTTATGTTTGTTGTTTGGGAAAGATTGAACATTTAGATCTTTTGTGTGAAAATCATGGAATTTCTAGTATAGGGAAAGTTTGTCATTTCTAGCATGAAGTAAAAGAATCTATTCTCTCTTTTTCAATGTGTTTGTAAAGTATTGATTGTACATACTTTGTATTAAGGAGTGATTAAATACTTTAGTATTATATACTAGGATATAAAGCTGCTTGAATAGCTATGAATTTTTTGATTCAACTTGTTTATGAATTTTGAACTATAGGTAGTTCATATCTTCTCTTGGGAGTAGTTAATTCTTTCATTGATAATAGATTATAATAGGGAATCTACTTAGTAGATATACTTAAATTTACAAGGGAATAGGTTATTCTTGTGGTTAAAGATTACCTCATGAAGGGATTACCTATGCATAGTGTACAAATGATCTTGATAAAAATCAAACTAGGGAAGTGTATGTGATCTAGGATGACTTTTTTATATGAAAATTTGGAAAAAGTAGTGTAATTTTCCACTAGTTATGCTGTCAATTTCACTGTGTACCTTTTATTAATGCTAGTCCATGATTTCCATACAAGATAGGATGTATACAAGTTCTAGTCATGTAGGGCACAACACTAAGTTTGGATAGGCTACAATCATGAGGTTATCAAACTAACTCCTTCGTCAAAGGGTAGGGCCATCTTTCCTTATATGGCAGATGTGTGGGGGGCCGCATAAGAGTTTGTGGATGGCAGAAAAGTGCTTGAGTTATGCTTCTCCTCCATAGTTGGCAGCCAAGGTTTGAGAGAATCTTCTCGGATCGATGTACATCTATTGTTGATATTATCGAAGGAAACTTTGAGAAGTTATGTATATTTAATTTGTAATGTGTCTTTGGAAGCATGTAAATATCTTTGTTATGAAAGAGAACAATGTTTGGAAATATTGTTGTGTTATATTGCTTATTAAATCTCTCTTTGAAAGAAAATTTTTATTGCATTGGGAAATGAACCCAGTTTATTCAATTAAAAGGTAAAACTTAGAGAATTTATCTTTGTTGAACAATTGGCATGTTACACATGGTATCAGAGTTAGGCTTAACTCCGGAACCTATGTGCTCGCTATGCTTTCCATCCAACATTATCTAATGTTTGGAAATTCTTGTTCCAAGATGGTGTGTCTCAAGTTAACTGCAAGAAAGTCAGTAATCGAGAATGAGCGCTATCTAAAAGCCAAGAAGAAAAATGAGGCCAGTATTCGTACAATAGAGGGAACCAACTATAAAAATGCCATCTAGTTAAGTGATACTGAGACAATTAGCCACCCTCTTTCTCAAGTTAGTCAAGTGAAGAGAAGGATGAGGGAGGAAGCTAACTTCAACTACTTACCTCCAGTCTTACTAGAAAAGTTTGATTCTTTGTCACTTTCCAAGGATATGCCCTCAAAATGTAGCGACGGTCCTGCATTAATATTTAGGGACCCTAGATTTCTTCCTCTATCGGAAGTAATTGTAATTTCCTCAAGTAATGAATTTGAAGGATATGTTCCTCATAATTATGTATCAATTGATAAATCTAAAGGATACTACCCCTTTTGGGATAGATATGAGAAAATAAGAGATGAACAAAAATTTGAGGGGTATACCCCGTTGAGTTATGTATCTGAGAGTGACTCTAAAGGGTACTCTCCCCTTGACTATTTGAATATTCAATCTATGTAAATAGAAAGGATGTTGAGATCCTTATGAATAAATTAAAGTTATATGTTTATCAAAGATTATGTTCAAACTTATGAGAAATTTCTTTTATGTGTGAATGAATTATCATTTAATACTTTCCATAAGTTGTGTGAACACAATAGAATCTAATAAAGATAAAACCTTCAAGTGTAATCATTTTTCTTACAAAGGATGGTGAGAACAAGGACTAATCCTGGAGGTAACCAAGAAGTTAGACAAGGTCCTGAGAGTGTTGAAGCCAAATTAGATCAAATACTGGCTATTATTCATGAGACCAATGCAAGGTTGGGAAATCTGGAGCAAGAAGGGAGAAAGATAGAGTGGAACAAGAGGTTCCAAATAATGAAGAAGTCCCTATCAATGAAAATGAGGGAGATAATTCTCATGATCATACTCGAACCCATGAACATGAGGATGAGAATTTGCACTCTCAATCTAAAGGATCTAGTAGGAAGTGTTTGGAAACTGAACTTTCTAGGGACATGAGAAAATAACCCCACCTAAATTTGAAGGGAGTACCAGTGGGGAAGAAGATGAGGCTTAGCTAATACAAATGGAAAAATATTTTGAGATAAGGAACTACTCAGAAGTTACCAAGGCTATTTGGGGAGCCTATCAATTAGTGGGAGAAGCCTCTAACTGGTGGATGAAAAAGAAAATGGAACTCAGAATCAATTCTTTAAAATTGAATTGGGATGAGTTTGTAGATATATTCCAGAAAAGGTGGTTACCCCAACTCTTTTTTGACCAAAAACTTACAAATTTCCAAAATCTTAAGCAAGAGGACATGTTAGTTAATGAGTACTAGGAAAATTCTACTCATCTGTTGAGGTTCATTCCTATGTACCAAAAAGATGAGTGTTTATGCATTAGGAAATTTATCATGTGGCTTAATGGAAAGATAGGTGGAGAAGTGGATGTGCATGGACCATCTACCATGGACCTATTCTATGAAAATGTTGTGAACCAGGAGAAGAATCTCAAGGCCATCTCCATCTATAGGGAGAATAGAAATCGTAAGAAGTTTATAGGAACTCAAAGTAACCAAACTCTAAAGAAGAATAATGGAGAGAAATATTTTTAGAAGCAAGGAGATAGGGGATCCCATGGCAATTGGAATGAATCAAGGAAGGATCAAAGGGGAAATAATAATAACAATAACCCCAACAACACTGGAAGAAATGCTAATAGATTTGATGGGTCTACGGGAAGGAAAGGACCAACAACTGGATGTTTTACTTGTGGCAGAAATCATTATGTTGCTTACTATCCCAATAAATCTCCAGGGATACAACCACATGGAAATCCTCTTCCACCCCAACAGGCTACTTTTCAATAGAAGGTCCATGTTGCTTTGGATAATCATCAAGCGGAGTATCAAATTACTCTAGTGGAAACTCCAAGTATTTTATTTTGTAATATATACCTATATCTATACTTATTGATACTGGAGCAACTAAAAAACCTTATTTCACCTAGAATAGAAAATAAAAAATCTAAGAAAGTTGGTTACATGGAAAAATCTTGGGATGTTGAATATGCAAATCAAACAAGAGCAACGGTGGAACAATGCTTATTTGAAGCTAAGGTTGAACTTTTTAGTTTCTCTATTGAGGTGAACCTATATATAGCTCCCTTAGGATCATATGATGTTATCCTAGGAATGAACTGGCTTTGGAAGCATAGAGCCAAAGTAGATTGTCATGCCAAAAATGTAGAGTGCTTAGATGATCTAGGAAACTAGGTGATGTTGCAAGGGACACCAAGGGAATTCAAGTTGTGTCAAATCTCTGTAGTGCAATTACATAGGGCCAAGAAGAAAGGATGCAAGCTCTATGTAGTAAAGATGGAGAATATTGAGGAATACGAGGAATTTATTTCTCAATTCAACCAAGAGGTAGAGGAGGGAAAAATGATGGAAACTGGAGAAACTAATATGGAAAAATACAATATCCTTTGAAAGTTTGTGGATGTATTTCTAGAGGAGTTACCTAGATTACCACCCAAAAGGATATTTTATTTCTCCATTGACCTTGTACCGGGATCAGAACTTGTTTCCAAAGTGCCTTATCATATGACAACAACAGAGTTAATGGAGCTTAAGGCACAAATAGAAGATTTGATATCCAAAAGATTGATAAGACCTAGTTTTTCACCCTAGGGAGCACCAGTGATCTTCATAAGGAAGAAGCATGGTACATTGTGCTTGTGCATAGATTATCGAATGCTTAATAAAGCTATGATAAAGAACAAGTATCCATTTCCATGCATTGATGATCTCTTCGATCAAATGTAGGAAGCGACTGTATTTTCAAATTTTGATCTACAATCAGGATATCACCAGTTAAGGATCAAAGATGAATATATCTTCAAAGCTGCTTTTAGGACTAGATATGGGCATTATGAGTTTACAATCCTACCATTTAGAATTACTAATGCAATTGTAGCATTCATGAACCTAATGAACAATGTATTTAGGGATTGTCTAGATAAGTTTTTCTTAGTTTTCTTGAATGACATTCTGATTTATTCCAAGAATGAGGAGGACCATTGCAAGCATTTAGAGATAGTTCTTCAACAGTTAAGAGAGAATCAGTTATACAAGAAATTTTCTAATTGTATGTTCTTTCAAAAGAAAGTGCAGTACTTAGGTCATGTGATCTCAGCTAAAGGAATTTTAGTGGATCCAACCAAGATAAAGGTAGTGATAGATTGGATAGTACCTAAAAACATACCCGAGGTCAAGAGTTTTATGGGTTTAGCTAGATATTATTAAAAGTTTGTGGAAAAATTTTCCAACATAGCCTTTCCTATTACTTCATTGTAGAGGAAAGGGAAAAAGTTTGAGTGGATAGAAAATTCCAAGTAGCATTTGACTTACTCAAGGAGAAGTTGATGACTACTCCAATTTTGAAGGTACCATATCTCGAAGAAAACTTCATTGTCATCACAGATGCATCAAGTGTAGGCTTGGGAGGAATCTTGATGTAAGAAGTGAAATTTATAGCTTATGAATCAAGAAAATTGAAGCCCTATGATAAAAATTATGCATCACATGATTTAGAGCTAGCAGTAGTTGTTCACACATTGCAGATGTGGAGGCACTATTTGTTAGGAAATCCTTTTGAGTTAAAAATTTAACACCACAATTTGAAGTATCTACTCACCCAACCCAATCTAAATGCATGAAAAAGAATATGGTTGGAGTTGATATCATATTATGTCTTATGGTAGTGGACAAGCTTACAAAGGTAGCACATTTCATACATGGGAATTTGATAGATGGAGCTCCGATTATAGCTCGCAAATTCATTCAAGAAGTGTTTAGGTTGCATGGTATTCTTGAGAAAATTATCTTGGATAGGGATGCACATGTGACTTCTAGGTTTTGGAAAACCCTATTTTATGTACTTGGAACTCAACTAAATATAAGTTCAACATATCATCCAAAAATGGATGGTCAAACGGAAAGACTAAACCAAGTATTAGAGACGTACTAAAAATTTATTGCAAGGATCAGTAATACAAGTGGGAAGATTATTTTCCTTTGGTGGAATTTTCTTACAATAATTCTTACCATTATGCAATTAAGATGGCTCCTTTCGAAGCATTGTATGGATGAAAGTGTTGAACCCCTATAAGTTGGGATAAACTTGAGAATAGGGTGAGTCTTGGGCCTAAAATGTTGTCAGAAATGGAGGAAAAAGTTAAGGTTATCAAGCAAAGACTAGTTGAATCCAATGATAGGCAGAAAAGCTATGTTGATTCTAAACAAGTACCTAGGAACTTTGTAGTAGGAGAGAAGGTGTTGTTAAGGGTAAAACCTCATAAAAGTGCCATCAAGTTTGGAAAGTCATCCAAACTAGCCCCACACTATGTAAGTCCTTTTGAGGTCCATGAGGAATTAAATCCTATTGCTTACTGAATTGTGTTACCACCAGCTCTTACTCAAATGCATAACGTCTTTCACATCTCTTACCTAAAGAAGTATATACCATGTGATAATAATGTAATTGATTGGAATGCTTTATAGGTACAATACCTCAAAGTGCTAACCATTGAGCCTCTTAGGGTTCTTAGGACATGTAAGCTTCGCCTGCATAATAGGGAGGTTCTACAATGCAAAGCCCAATGGGACTAGTATGCAGAAGATTTTGCCACTTGGGAAGACTATGCAAAAATTGAGCAAAATTTTCCACATGTCTTACATGCTTTTGGTAATGCTTGAAAATAATGTTGTGTTTGTTTTGATTATTCTATGTTTCTACATAAAATCATCGGGGATGATGATTCACAAGAGGGGATATGTTATACCCCATTGTGTGTTTATCTATTTACTATTACTATGAGTGGTTAAAATATTGAATATATGAATGTGTTTGCAGTTTTGATTAGGAATCATGTACACATACTTTGTTTGATTATATCATTTGGAAAAAATGAATGAATGTTAACTTGATTAATGTTATATTGAAATAAATATGTGGAAAGGGTGTTTATTGAATTTGATATTTCAATGATGATTTATATAATACAAATGATGGTATTGTGAACATCTAACTACTATTGCAAGTGTCTTGAGTTGGATGCAGATGTAGGGATCAAGCCTCCAAAAGGAGGGGAAATATCACTCAGGAGAGGGATTTGGTCTAGAAACCCTTAACAAAGCCTAAACTAAACTCTCACACACTCACATATAGAATGGTTAAGTCAAGTCGTAGTTTCGGATATTGGTAAGTCAATCCATAGCATTGTTTGTTCATGTGTGGATTTGTGTTAAGTGTTTGTTTGGTGAAATCTCTTTTCTTATATATTCTTTATGTAATCGATCAGAAATATATACATAGAACGTATATACATGTATGCATATACATGTTGATGTAAAGCCCATGAACATGAGTTAATACGTACATGAGTATACGAATGTAGACGTACCTTCGCATGCTCATGGATGGACTGCTCATGGGCATGAGGGTATCAAATGGACAAATAGACATATATTTATGGATATTTATGTCAAATGTATATGTGACTATCGATAGGTTAGAAAATATATGTGAATGATTGTATAAGTAATATATATATGATGTATGCATATATACACATATATATACATATTGACATACGTGTATGTAATTGACGTAATGGAATGTCCATAGACGTATATCAATACATGTATGTATATGTGCATATGTATATAAGTATATACATATAATAATGTTTTTATGTATGATATCATGAAAATATATATTCAGATATTAAATGGTTTATTATTGTGATTGATGTTAATGAATATATACACACATATACATATACATATATAATATATATATATATACAAATATATATAAGTTTATATTCTTTATTAAGTGCTCAAGTGAAAGTAACCATAGCGCTAATATGGTATAGCACATATATAAATAAGTATTAAAGGGCTATTTAAACATGCGCGTATATGTATTTAAAACCCGCGTCATGTAATATGAAACTCAACGTATAAAATATAGTATGGATCAAAGCTTATGAACAACAATGTGTAAACACGTGCATGAGAAGTCAATATACAAGCATTTATTGAGTTGAAACTTTTGCAAAGTGTTGTGAGTAAAATAAAGACCAAGTTAGAGGTTTAAATGTTGAAACTCGAATTAGGCTTTTTCCTCTGTGAGAGAATAACCAGAATAATAGGGAATGAGACATTTTGGTGGCACCAACTTGAGGATTGCATAAACCAAATAAAATTCTATAACTGTAAGTTGATTTGTTGTTGATAATCATGTTCTTAAATGAACTAGTCAAACCATAGTTGGCTTAGTAAGAGGTCGATTTGTTGTTCCTTTTGCTGAGTATTTACTTGAATTACTGCCACCTTTTATTTCAAGTGTTGAGTCGAACAAGGAAAACTTTAGTGGTGAATCTTTTCCAATTGGGAAAATTTAGATATCGACCAAGTCAAAATTGGTGAATTAATCGCACCCAACAGGGTAGCCAAATCACCTGAATTTTATGAATTATTGGTCCAATGCATTTCCATTCATCATCTTTTTTTTTATGAGGCGTATTTAAGTAACAAATTCGCCATAACAAACTACATGTTTCAAATGGACCAATTCATATTTTTCCTGGAATCACGGAAGCATGTAATAAAACACCTACATATTCACCAATACTATTAAAACAACATTGTATCAGGACCCATTTCACCAATTAAAATTTAAAAATAGTTGCTTGTGAAGACCCATTTCGCTAATTAAAATTTATAAATATTGCTTATGAGGACCTATTTTTCCAATAACATTAAAAAATAATATCATTTGAGGACACATTTCACCTATTGTCATGACACCTCCATGCTAATTGTAGGGCCATAATCGCCTTGAAAATTACAATGTATCATCGTATAATCATGAGGGATTCGCCCAATTTTTAATATGCCATTTAAAAATCTCATGGAATTTGAAAAATATGGATTGATATAAATATAATCGAAATTGTCATTTATTCTTCCACATTTTGTTCAATTCTCAATTTGAAAGCTGGACTTGGAACCTTGAAGTTGATCGTAGCCAAGTTAGTAAGTTACAAACTTACAACACATGCATTCCTACATTAACGAATAACAAGCTAGTGAAAACCTAAACTTAAAGGTGAGTGATCATTTCTTCATAGTGTTGTAATATTTTTTAATCTCTTTTCCATTCTTGATTCAATATTAAAGATGATATTGAGTAGGGAATGGGATCTATTAGTATTATTAATTATCTATATTCTCTATCCTTCTTAAACAAGAAGACATTTTTTACTAGATTTTATTCAAAGTGAGAGATCAATATGTCAAAAAACAAGTGCAACAAGGGTAAGACTCCTCAGGGTGGTGAAGGGACTGGGAGGCCATCAAAACTCCCAAAATGCAGAGGTACCATACAATCTTACTTTGGAATTGGCAATGCTTTTGATCCATTAGATCAATATGGAGCTACATCATCAACTCTTCCACCAAATATTAATGAAGAAGGCATTAACAATACCTCACCGCCACCAGAAGGTCAAGGTGAGATTTTCATTGAGTTAAATGACTCAAATGAGGACAAAAATACCACAAAATATGTTCCAAGGGATACCCTGGTTAGCCAAAATGAGATAATTGACTTGGATCAGGATGATGTTGGTAGCAAGAAAAGAAAAGGAAAATCAAAAGTGGGGCACGAGTGGGAAATGACAAGGAATTTTTAGCTTGGTTAGTTTTCAAAGTACCCATTCACTGTACTAGTGGAGAAAGCAAACAAAGATGAAACTGCAATAGAATGCATGTGTACGATTTGTAGTTGGAAATGTAAAAGAGAGAAGAAGTTGCAGCTAAAGCTTAACACTATAGAAAAGCATATCAATAAAGTTTATGAAAAAAAATCATAGACGGAATGGAACAATTAGTCGTACAATGGAAATCAAAGGAAGAATGTCTTCATGTTAAGTATGTCATAGAATATGAAAAGCATAATCAAAGAATGTCAAAGCTTGTTGCATGTTGAGGTACAATTGAGGCTCAATTTAGAAAAGCAATGGAAAGAGAAAATCTGTCAAAAACTATTCATATGAGTGTTATTTTTCATATTTTGTCAAGAGGGCATCCTATGACAGACTACCCAAAATATTCTAATTTATTATCTTTTTTGGGTGTTCCTCACTTTCCTAGCTCACATTGTTTAGTAAACACTAGATGGGAATGGGAAAACTGTCTTGCTGCATTGGAAAAGAAAGGTTTAAAGGAGAAAGTAAAAGATTCTAACTTCATTGCATTATCTTTAGATGAAGTTACTGTGGTAGATAATACAAGTTTCTTGGGTCTGTATGCATGTGTATACTATAAAACAATATGTCCACCAAGCTCATATTCTTTGTGTTCATAAAATGAAGGACACTTCAACATCGCAAAATCTATTTGAACTAGTCAAGAAATATTTGAATGAAATTCCAGGTATGGATGACTTGACAATTGCCAAAAATTTGGTGTGTGTAGGAGTTGATAGAGCTACAATGATGCAAGGTCAAAGGAGTGATGTTTGCACAAAGCTACAAACTACTTGTGCACCATACATACTTGGCATTCATTGCATGTCCCACAAAATGAATTTAGCATTCAAAATTGTAAGCAAGTTTCCTACAGTATCAAAAGTTGAAAATCTAGTCTGCGAGCTCTACACATACTTCTGTTGAAGTCCCAAACGTTTCATGGAATTTCAAAATTTTACTGAGGGAATAACAGTAGGAAACAAGCTTCTCAAGGATGTTGATACCAGATGGATCTCCCTGCATGGACCAACTCAACAAGTTCTTTCAGAATATCAATCCTTGATTGGAGTAATGTACGAGCATTGCAACATAGTAGACAAAGCTCTAGACCTCTTACATAGGTTAAGTGATATAGAGACACTCTTGACTTTAGCTAGTCTTCTCCCCATGCTGGATGAAATGAACAATCTTGTGAAGAAATCCCAAGATAGAGCTATGTATATTTATGATTATTCCAAACTACATAGACATACATGCATGGCCCTCGATCATCTATATCTAGATCTAACTTCTGAAAGCCCAAATTATTTCATCTAGTAGAAAATTATTGATTTGAATAAGCTTGATAATTATTTATAGTTTAATGCAAACAGACACTTATGCATCTGTGTACATAGATTTGAGATAGAAATATACCATTGTACAACATCCAGGTGCTCTAGCAAAGAAGTACCTATTAGAAAGGAATATTTTAATGACATTATTAAATATGTTAGTGATAATTTGAAGGAAATTGCAAAATGTATTTCCCAAGAGATTCATGATAGATTCCCTCGACAAGAAATACTTGAAGCCATGGGTATTGTGTATACTCAATTTTGGGTAAACAAATATAGCCCAAAAAAATTTCATGATAAAGTAAATATCTTGATCAATCACTTTTTGAAAAGTGTAACATACAATGAGCAAAAAATAGAAGGAATTATAAATTTAGATAAGCTTAGACAGGTGCAGGAGCACCTTGTTCACATAATGCCTTCAAAAGGAAAAATTGCAAATTTTCAATTTTCAATTGTGAAAGCATTGTAAAAAGGTCATGAGTGATCACATTTAATGTATTTAAAGTCATAAATAGGTCTCTAGGGGGTTAGTTGAGTTAATTTGCAAAAAATGCTATTTTGTTGCACAAATTGTAAAAGTTGCCAAAATTGCAAAAATGCAAAAAAAGCAGGAATGTGAAAGGTCAAGAAGGAGAATAGAAGGTTATGTCAATGAATTTGAATAGACAGTTACTCTAACTAATGAAAATATCAATATAAAGCATGTACAAGGCTAGGAGAAGGTAGATTGGGAATCTTGTAACCAATTTTGAAATAAGAGAATCCTGTTTTCTAAAAATTAATGTTTCCTTTTGTGATTTTTCTATCCCTTTTGGGTCTGTGTAGCATTACTAGGCTTATTTTTTCATTGCTTTGAATATCTTAAGGTTGGAATACTTCAAATAAAGTAGGATTGAGAGGATCTAAGTGAATCAAAGGCTGATTGCAGACTTCTTTTCTTATCATAGTTTGTAACCCTTAAAATAGGGTTTGAGAGTCCATTAGGTTTCTAGCCACAATTCCACCGATGGGAGTTAGTTAGATAAATGGAATGGGATGTTTTTTTATTTCTTTTTATTTTGTGAAAGTGTGCAGGTGCAGGGGAATCCATGGTGCAAGATTTATGATGTTGTCCTCAATAGAAATTTTGAGCTTTCCTTGAAAAATGATGGTTACAAGCATGGTAAAGGTGAAACAACATGAGTAAAGACTTGGAGGTGATGGTTTAAGCTTTGGCAGACATATCCTAACATGTTTGACATGGTGGCAAGGTGTCATGAGGTTTGTAAGGGTTACTTCCAATAAACCCTCACCCATTTAAGTAATGGTGAACCTAAAAACAAGGGTTTTACTGTATAGTATAATAGTGGGTATTTTTATTCCTAAAAGTTGGTGTAATGAAAGTTTGGTAACCTATTCTAATGTTGCCTATGGTTGTTTGGTAATTTTAAGTTGATTAAGTGGTGGTTGATTTGTATTTTTGGGCTAATTTGGTGCATGCTCAAGCAGACAGTCTATTGGTTCATATGTTCTTTCCAAAAAAAGTGTATTTGCTTTTGTGATATGTTTAAATTGGAAAAAATGGGTCCCTATAAGAGTAAATGGCTTATGGAGTTTCTATAAGGGTTGCTTGATATACCCGTTTTTGTTGTCTTGTTGTGCTACAAGGGTTTTAGAATTAAGATTGCAAGAATGTGTAATTCTATAAATACAGAGATAAAAGTGATTGGTTTAAGTTGATACTACTTGAATAATGATGTATCAATGTTTGGGGAAAATATTGAATGGAAAACTTGATGATATGATGTTTAGGTCTATTTGAATCCTATGTGCAATTGAAGGTATGACTACAAGAACTACAGAGTCTGATGGAGCAGGGGTTTGTGAATGTGTATTTGGTTATTTTCAATCAAGATCAAGTTGGTTACAGTGTCTTAGATGTCTGGTGATGAGGATACATGGTTTTTTGGTGTTTATTTTGAGGAAACAAGATACAAAGAAGAGTAATATGGTGCAATTTGGGTGATTGCTTTGATTCAAAGTTTTCATAAGAGGTTATTGCTTTGGTTCTGATAATTTGATGATGGCTAAGTTTTTCTTGAGACTGATAATGTTATGGAATGTTGATGAAGTGATTTGGCTTGTTGGTTGCCTTATAAAATAAAGTAAATTGATGGATTTTGGTGAGATGAATGATGTATTTTGATGAATTTGCATAGTGATCTTCTTAGTAAGAGTTTGAGTCTGAAGTACCCTAAATGAATGATGGTTTTTGGTAGATGATCTTGCATCATTTTGCAAGAAGTATGATGGAACAGTTTCAATCCATGGGTATGGAGAAATCTTGTGAACTGGGATCAATAACAAAGGTTTGGAAAAACTTAGGTTAGAGTGAAATTTTGTGTGGTTCGATATCAAAATATTTCAAACTTGTTGATTTAAGTCAAACAATGATATTGGGATCGGTGGAGGATCAGAGAGTTTTCAATTCATTGGCAATTTTGAAATCAAAGTTAAGAAACAAACTAGACAAGAATTTAGAAAATTGCTTGAGGATGCAAGGAACTGTGTATAAAGTCACAAATTTTCCTTTTGAAAGAGCACTCACAATCTTGAGGTCCATATGCAAAAGAAGAGGGTTGTGAAACACTCCAATTCCAAACATTGGTAATGGTGGCAGTGGCAGTGGTAGTGACACAATGAATGTTGAATTTGAGAATCGGGCCGAAGAAAAGGAAGACTAGACTTATAATCAAGACGACTCTTTTAGTTTATCTCAAGTTGAACGTCAGTTTTAGGACCCTGAATCCATTTGGGAAATGGAATTGAATTAGCATCTTTTAGGTATTTATGTACTACACTTCATGAATCAGTTTCCATTGTTCCAAACTATAGTTGATGATATTTTATATTGTATTCCATGAAATTGTGAATCATTGCACTTCATGATATTTTATTTTATATTGCATTTCATGAATCATATTCCAAACTGTAGTTGATGATATTTTTTATTGTATTCCATGAAATTGTGATATTTTATATTTTATATTGTATTCCATGGTATTGAATTTCATATGTGATTTTGCATCATTTTTAAAGAACAACACTTATCACACTACTTATAAATTCCTATTCCATTTCCATTCACACAATCTTTGATAAATAAGATAATCCTTGATCATATTATTCATAATTCATGAAACAAGTACATAGGAGAGAAATGGTTTTGAATTTGCACCATTTTGTATTCAATTGCTAGTATTGTTATCAAAATTACATATGCAGACTGATTGAATCAAAACCTAAGACAAAACTCTAAAATGCTCTATGTATTCTCTTTACAAAATTCTCTGTGATCAATACAAAACAATGAACCAATACTTTTGGCATTGAATTCCTTCTTATAGAAATGAAGGAGCAAAATAAGCTTCGGGCAAGAAAGTACACATGTCCCTTCTCAATTGGACCGATACAAAATACATTCCTTTTTCAGTTATATTTGCATTTCTAAATGGAGGGAAATGTTACATGAGACAAAAACTATTTTCATTTGTCGATTGAGATCATATTTTGCCTTCTAAAAGGCATCTTCAAGCTGATGTAGCAATATCCACGTGCTCCAAAATTGTATCCATGTACACCAAACATAAAAGAGAGAAAATCATAAAGTGTAGAAAAGGAGAAGAGACAAAAGATCTTCCACGTCTACATCCTTGTCACCAAATTTAAACTAGGGAGAAAACAATATTTTATCCATAATTTAGTGAAATCCTAATATGTACTATTTCTAGGCTATGCATTGTATTTCTCCCATCTGTTACTCACCATATTTGTAGACTTAAGACCCAAAATTTTATTTCCCAATCCACATTACCATACTTAACATCAATTTTCATTACTTAGAGGATACAATGTTTTACAATACTTCAACATAGGCTTAATCTTTAAATTTTTCAAGCCATGTGTTGTAATCCTCCTCAGCTAGCCATTGCATATCCAGAAACTTTTGTACTTTTATGTTATGTTGTCTGTACCTTGCATTAATTAGCACCTTGGCCTCTTTGACAAATGTGTCCATCCTCATCTCTATTTATGTCATATTATCTATGTTAGGATTCAACATAGAATAATCAACAACACTCAGCATCATCTTAGAATGAGGAAGTAGTTCTCACAACTCTTGCTCCCATTTGGAAAACTCCTGTAATTCACCCTTATCATTCAATATCTTGGGCATAGTAAACCCTTCCATTTCTCTGAACATTCTCAATTTATTCTGGAGTTACATTCCCAACTTTCCATGAAAAGTTGTGATTTCATTTACTAAATCAATGGCCTTCAATAAATCAAGAATGTTGGTGGGAGCCTCAAGGTCTTCCTACATCCGAGGCATCAATTATTTCAATGTTCCTACCCTAGCACTCCACTTATTCCAATCAGTTTGGAATGCTTTCTGAACCTACAAGTATTTCGCATTTGCCTCATGAATATTTTTGCAGGCATCCCACACATTATCAGCTTTATTTAGCAATTTTGTTACTCTATTTTAACACATCATCAAAAATATCATTAGCCACTTTGACTATCTCCATTTTGGCTTTCTTTGTGTTTTCTTTCTCTTCTTGTACTTCTTGCCTCAAGCTTTGAATTCTTAGTTACAAGAATTCTCTATCTTGTGCTGACAAATCTAAAATAGAACTTGTTGGAGAGGGAAATCCCCTAGATGTACTAGCAGCAGTGGAAAGTACCTTGTTGTGCTCATGCATCAATTTATTGTACTTATCCAATATTTTTTTATAATTAGCTTCTGTGATTTGGGTTGTGTCTACACTCAACATAGCAACATGCATTGTCAACTATGCAACTACAGTAGTTGTCATTTTAGTATCCCTTTTAACAACCACAACTCCAATCTCTTTCTCCAAAAACTTTATCACTTCAGGCTTCCCAATATTTGGTGCCATAGACCAAATAGCAAGTGTATGTAACTTAGTACTAAAGCCTGAGCCAAAAAATTGGTTATAAAAAATATCCTTAGAGATGGAGGCATCTGGATCTTTCTTGATTGCATCTAATGTAATGGCTAATGACAATTCCCATCCAGGAAATAGTAGAATCCCACTTCCTTTGACTAGGGCTCTTGAACCCTATGGTGACATAGCACCAATTTCCTGCATTATTTTTCCTTCCTCCTCCTTCTCAACTTCATCTTGCAAAGAAGGGTCAACCTTTCCTTTTGCCTCTTCTATTCTCTTTTTTATATCAGAGCCTTTCAAATGGATAACAAAATCTCTGAATTATTTTGTTTGAAAAAAAGCATCATCACACATGAAATCATCACAAGCCTTTATCTTGACATCGTCATCCTTGGCTTCATTATAGTCCCATTTTATAATTCTGCTGGAGGAACATCAATATGCAAAGCATCTTCTTTAACAGGAGATGAAAATATATGATCCACTTCCTCCTCCACTAGGATGTATTCTACAGATACCTCAAGTGCATGTCCTTCACCTCCTTTCTCTATTTCAGAATAATTCACCAATAGGGTGACTGCAGGTTGTTTGCTTGTCTCCTTAGCTTGCACTTCAATGCATTGAGAAAAAGATTGAGCCGACTGGCTCCTTATTTGTGCTTCATGATTTTTTCTAGACACCATGGCCCTTATTTCAGCTTGCTTAACCTTTTCAAAGAAAATTTTGTCTTCAAAATCTCCAAGCATCAATTTTTTTGCACAAATTTTTCATGTACCTCAGAGTAAGGACTAACATAGAAAGGATTTTCTTTTAACATCTTCTCCTCAATTGCACAAATTTTCTTCCATGTACTTTTTCTTTTTGCAACTTCCTCATCAAAACATAGGTTTATGATCACATCCTCTTGATAGAGGAATTGATGATGTCTCCCTAATAATCCTCTGGCTCTTCTCTCAGCAGTAATAACCCCTTCATGGTCACAAAACCTTATAATATCTTGTTTCATTCTAAGATTGTTTAATACAGAGCCAAACCTCTCAATGCCTTCCTTTGAAGTGCAAGTGAAATAGGAAAAACCATAGTAAGGGTTTACCAGGGATGCCTTCCTTGATTTTCTAAAATGTGCCTTATCCATGACATCAAGCTACTACATTATCTCCATGAAGGCTTATTGGTCTGACATATATATTGGCAACTTGTGGGGTGGCACCGAGGATCCATAAATTATGATTGCAGTATAGTCAGATTGGAGGTACCAATCCCCCCAATTTAATTTCTATGCAATGCCCTCCTCATACTCCAGAGGCCTCAATATTTCTTTCACACCTTTTGAGATTCTGTAAATGGGCTTTAGGCCCAACTGCTCCAACAAAAAAAACTTGAAAAATTTGCAAAACATAGCATAATCAGATTAAGGACAGTGCACATCCTAGATATGGGTCCTCCATTGCACAGGCAACTCATTATCCATGTTATCCCTTTCTCTCAATTTCATTAATTTTCTAAACACAATTCTTCCTTTCCACAACATCATATGCATCAACAAAGAATAGTGTATGCATGACAATGGAGGGGTTGCATCTTTCAACTTAATCAAATCCTCATGCAAGTGTTCAACAATATAGGAAGCATAATCCCAAACCTTGTTTTGATACTTTTTTTGAATATCAATTGCTAAAACCATCAAAGCAACATCCATTTTTATGTCAAAATTCTTGTGCAAGACTTGACACAATGCATAGTTTGTAATTTTGAAATAGTCCTCAAAATCATCACAATCAAATCGTTCTAACTCCAAAGGACTGAAAGGTACACCATTCTTCTTCAAATCACGTCTCATATTCCTTGGAAAAACATTCTTTCTATATGAAAACCTATTTTGTATTGGCATATGGCTTCTGGTGTTGTCATTGATGGAAACCTAAGTCATTGATCCGGTCCGCACGCAGTATCTAACCATACCGGAAGACAGATTAAAGAATAGGGTATCCGACTGAAGTTGAAACTATCAATTTATTTGCATTTACCAATTTATCAGTTTGGATTGTGGATCTTAGGGAAGGTTGATGGGTATTTGGAATGTCTTATCCTCAAGTTTTGTGTTGTCGCATCAAGTGGTGTATGAGTTGGGAGACCCGGTCGTTTGATTTTTTGTTCAACAGTGCTAGAAGGTTGATTAAGTGAATGTGGGATGTTGCAGATGTTCAAGGAAAAATTATTTGGAGTATTTTCGTATTGAATATTTTTTTTTGGGTCCTCTCTATGCTATGGCCAACTTTGGTGGATGCACATTAAATTTTATTCATGATATGAGCCGACAGTTGGAAAATATTTTCTATTTTATTGAAGTTGACATATAGCGATTGAATCCTTGGTAGTGGATATATATAAGAGATTGGTTATTTCATTTTGGTGTGTTTTCATGATGTGTTGATGTATGTAGCGAATGTTAGAAGGTTAGTTGAGTGATTATGCACAGTTTCAATTGTGCAATAAAGGATTTTGTGAAGTGAATTGATACAAAACAAAGCGAAGTGCATAATTAGACAGAAGGTCCAGAATCCAATCCATGAGCCTAACCGAAACTATAATCAGGCATTTGTAGATGTTGCTATCTCAGTTCAAATCTTTGGTTGTAATCCAAATATTTGTAAGGCAATGAGCCTTCCTGATTTTGAGCAGTGAGCTCTAGGCAGTGTGCCTGAATGTAAGTGCATTCCCATTTTGTAAAACACTTATATTTGAGTACTCAAATAGTGGATTGACCTTCACCGTGGTTTTTCCCCTAATAGGGTTTCCACGTAAAAATCCTTGTGTTATGGTATTATGGCTTATTGTTTTATGATCATGCATCTTTCTTTTGATTGAATTTTGTTGTCATTTGAGAGATCAGATTAATAAAGTTAAAAATTGCACAACACTGATTCACCCCCCCTCTCAGTGTTGCTTGATTCCAACAATCGGTATCAGAGCTAAGTTCCTTAGAAGAAGTTTAATAGCTTGAGGTGGATCTTGGAATATAATGGACTCTGGCAGTCTTCAATAGTAGCTTTTGGTGGCGCTTGATGATCTTGATCAGTCCAAAGCAGAAGTCTAGGAATTGAAAGCAAGTCTTAAGGATGCTAAGAAGTTCATTCAGAAATTGAAGGATCATATTATTAAGTCCAGGGAGAAAAGAAAGGATCTCTATGAACAGATTAAGCAAAAAGAGAGCAAAAGCATGGATGATGTTCACCTAAATCAAACCTTGAAGGAAATAATAGAAGAATGTGAAAAGCTTGCCAAAGACAATGCTACCCTAAAGCATGAGATGGAATCTATGGTGATGAAGATGACTAAGGAGATTGAAGAAAGTAAGAATAATGAGGAAAAAATTGTCCAGTCCCTAAAAGAAAGATCTGATGAATGCAGTAGAGTTAATGGAGAATTCATTCAATTAGAGATTGAACTGCAACAATCCAGAAACAATGAAGAAGAGCTTGAAAAATAGATTGTTATTCTCAGGAATGAACTTGCTACTGCAAATGAATACAAGGAAAAGTTCAAGATTAGCTTAGTTAAGCTTTCTGAGCTGACTCAAAGTCAAAAGAATGGAAACAACAAGTGAGGTCTTGGATATGAGAGAGGAGAAAGTATTGGATCTAGACAAAGGAATTTCAGGCAAGGAAATCTGATGTACAAAGCAAAAAGACATCCGGTAAGACAACCTAATGTTCAAAAATTTAATGGTAACTATTTTGCTTGCAATAAAATTGGTCATATGGCTGCTCAATGTAGAAGTAAAATGAAATCAAGTGATCCATCATTCTTCGGTCAGTGTTTCAATTGCAATAAGTTTGGTATAAGGCAATTGAATGCAAAAATATGTCAAACAACTCTGTCAATGGAACGAATGTTAAATGTTATACCTGTGGAAGATTTGGGCATACTGCTAACCAGCGCATATCAAGAAGAAATCAATGGAATGACTGGTCTGGACAAGGAAATTTTGTGTGTTTCAATTGCAACAAATATGGTCACATTGCAATATTTTGCAGAAACAAAAATATGGATAGAAGAGGTCTGACATACAAAGGCAGAAATATGCAGAAAGATGATAACAGAAAAGGGAAAGTGACTGTGGATGAAATAAGAGATCAGATGAAGAAGACATGGGTGAAGAAGAGTCCCTCTATTACAAGAAATGAGTCAACACTAGAACCTGCTTCTGGTAATTCCTCTGGGAATTACTTTTAGGCCTCTGGCCTAGAGGGAGCTGTCAAGAAAATCCTTCAAACCCCCTGCCAGTATTTGACACTGGGATGTGGACGAGTGGAGTGATTGCACTGATGATCTATAGATGCTATTGAAATATTTGGAAAGAGTATTCTGCTGAGTTGAAGGTTCACAAAAGAGTTATCTTTCTCAGTATATGGAAATAGGGTATTCAGATAAGTTAGGGAAAAAGCATTTATTACAACAAAAGATAGGTCTGTGAGTTATAAAAAGCAAGTTGAAACCCTTATTTTCCACTTTATATCGAAGAAAAGAAGGAGAGCACTCTGCATCATAATTTTGAAAGCGTACTCAGTGATAGAACCCTAATCTATCAAGTACTTCAGTTGTATTGAAATTTTAGTCTAGGTGTGTTGTTGAAGAACTTATTTTGAAGACATGTGTACGGAAGGTAAAATGGAACAAATCAAAGAAATGATAAAACTAGATGAGTATAGCAGTGAGAAGATTAGAGTTGCAAGAAACATGTTGCACGATGAATTGAAATGGCTGAAAGAAGAGAAACACAAAAGCTTGGATAATTGGAGTGAATTCCCCTATTTTGTAAACACAGAAATGGTCAAGTTTATTCTAGACAGATTGAATGACGATATTCTAACTCTGGATAAACCCTACCACATCTCGAAAGAAGTGATTGGAATTGTAACTAGGTTATGCAAAGTTGGGGATGTGCCAAGGAAGAAATAAATTTGAAATAAAGAAGTCAAAACCCTAACTAGAGTAATTGGAGACCAAAGGGCATTGATAATCTCCACAATTAGAGATTTAGTGACAAGGTACATTGCGCATGGAATATCCTACAAAATCTTTTTCAGAAACAGAGAAGGTGCAACTTCGGTAGGTGTTGTTTACATTTCACACAAGATGATAATGGAAGATCAAGATTTTGATCTTTGCCGATTACTAAAAGATCAACTGATGGAGAACGTGCAATTGACGAAGAAGGTAGATTACCCTTTCAGGTTTGGTACTTTGGTTATATGCCTCATGATGTATTTTCTAAATTGCTTACCACTGAACAACAATGTAGTATGGGAAGAGAGTGAACCAATTTGCAAGAAGATTTGCATATACTCTAACAATTTGGAAAATTGTGATCAAGTATATGAAAGTTTCTTTAAGGTTTTGCTAAGAAAGTTTGGGTCAATTGGTATTTCCATTCTGGTAAGGGCACTTGAAGTTGGTTCATCCTTTGGTGAGATGGAAAGAAAGAAGAAAAGAGAAAAAGAAATTATTGTATGTACTCCACTAGCATGCAAGACTCCAAGAGTTGAAGGGAAAGGAAAAGAACAGGTGATTGTGGGTATACCAGATGAGGAATCTGATAAGGAAATTGAGGACACCCAAAGAAAAGAACTGGAAACAACTGAACCAGAACAAGAAAAGGAAATGACAAAAGAAAGTGAAGAAGAAGGTGATTTATCCAAAGAAGAGATATTATAGATTATTCATGAGGAAGATGGAATGCAGAAAATTACAAACATATGGTTTATCAAACCTTCATATGAGCAGGACATGATCTTAAGTATACTAAGTTCTCATGCACAATCATATCAAATTAGAAAGTTTGCATAATACGTTGCCAGAAGATATGATTGAATGCATCAAGGAAATCATGGACTCTGAGTTTCAGAACAAGGAAGAAGAAGAATTAATCTTGCACCTGAAGAAGCAGTATAGATTGTCACTTACCAAACTAAAAAGGCACATGAATCAACTAAGGAAATGCATAAGCATGAAAAATAGCATCTATAACTACTATCTTCGATGGCCTCATGCAATCAGCAAGTACAAGGAAAAGCTGGAACAAATTGAAATAGAGTTGAACAATAATGGAAAAAAAAATTAACATGTTTCAGGATCAAGATGGTGTAGTTAAGAAAAGGATTCAGGAATTGCATTCAAAGCATACAAAAGTTCAAATCACCAGAGACATGATTGTTGAAACCTTTTGGAAAGTGAAGGAAATAACAGAATGCAAACTGGAACAATTGATTGAGATACTAAGGAAAGGAGAAATATTAGAATAAGGCATCACCATTCCGGAATCCCTCATCAAGATTATCAATCAGACATCTAAAAACAACAACATGATCATAATCACTCAGATTGCAGTAGAACCATGGAAGAAGTTTCTTTCAGAGATGAAGGAAAAGTATAAAATAATTTTCTAACACAAGTATCGGTTATATTTCTTCAAAAAAATTGAATCAGTTTTTGCATCAGTAAGTTTTTATTACACTTCATAGGGGGAGAGAGAAAAATATTTTGTTATCTTTTTGTCATTGATTGCAAAGGGGGAGAGAGAGCAGTGAAAAATTCCTTACCAAATTTAGGGGGAGTTTTTGTCAGCTATGGCCTTTTGAAGTCTTGAAGGTTCTGACACTTAGTCATTTTTCACTAAGTGTTTCCATCAATGCCAAAGGGGGAGATTGCTGGCATATGGCTTCTGGTGTTGTCATTGATGAAAACCTAAGTCATTGATCTGGTCCACACTGTAGTATCTGACCATACCGAAAGATAAAGTAAAGAACAAGGTATCCGGTTGAAGCTGAAACTGTTAGTCTATTTGCATTTACCAGTTTATCAGTTTGGATTGTGGATCTCAGGGAAGGTCGATGGGTATCTAGAATGTCTTATCCTAGAGTTATGTGTTGTCACATCAAGTGGTGTATGAGTTTGGAGATCCGATCATTTTAGTATATGTTAAATAGTGCTAGAAGGTCAACTAAGTGAATGTGGGATGTTGTGGATGTTCAAGGCGAAATTATTTGGAGTATTTTCATATTGAAGGTTTTGTTTTGGGTCCTCTTTATGCTATGGCTGACTTTGGTGGATGCGCATTAAAATTTTTTCATGATTTGAGCCACAGTTGGAAAATATTTTCTATTTATTGAAGCCAACATATAGTGATGGAATCCTTGGTAGCAGATATATATAAGAGATCAATTATTTCATTTTGGTGTGTGTTCATGATGTGTTTATGTATGTAGCAAATGTTAGAAGGTCAGTTGAGTGATTATGCACAGTTTCACTTGTGCAATAAAGAATTTTTTGAAGCGAATTGAGACAGAATAGAGCGAAGTACAAAATCAGACAAAAGGTCCAGAATTTGATCCATGAGCCTAACCGGAACTGTAATCAGGCATTTGTAGATGTTGCTATCTCAGCTCAAATCTTTGGTTGTAATCAAAAGCCTTGTAAGGCAGTGAGCCTTCCTGATTTTGAGCAGTGAGCTCTAGGCAGTGTGCTTGAATGCAAGTGCATTCCCATTTTGTAAAACACTTATATTTGAGTACTCAAATAGTGGATTGACCTCCACCATGGTTTTTCCCCTAATAGGGTTTCCACGTAAAAATCCTTGTGTTATGGTGTTATGGCTTATTGTTTTATGTTCATGCATCTTTCTTTTGACTGAATGTTGTCATTTGAGAGATCAAATTAATAAAGTTAAAAATTGCACAACATTGATTCACCCCCCCCTCTCAGTGTTGCTTGATTCCAAAAAATTTCTCATATTCATTATATAGTGCACAAAACTTAATGGATTCAAAAGTAGATAGATTAAAGTTAAAACTTCCATTATTTGACTCCCTGAAATTTCCAACATAGGAAGAAAATTTGGAAACCTTTTGATTGTCCTGTCAATTGGATCATAGCACCTTTCCAATCCACAAACACATTGGGGCACACCAATTTTCCAATGTCACATGTCCAAAACTGACAAGTGGGATGAGTGGAAAACCTCCTCTTGAAAGTATATATAAAAAAATACCAACCACTCTACGGTAGCACCACATCACCAATCCCAACAACCAAATCCTGAAAATGAGTTGTTAATGTGCCCTCACCAGTCTTTCTCTTTCCAACTGGATTAACCTCTATAGTCAAGTCCTTAGGGGCCTCTTCCATGAAACGGGGGTAATATTTCTTAACAACTCTCTTCTTTGCATGTTTTTCAATTGTTTCAAGCTTAGGCTTATCATCTTGAGGCTTAGGCCTTTTAACAACTCTCTTCTTTGCATGTTTTTCAGGTCGTGTGTCAGGCTTAGGCCTTTTAACAACTCTCTTCTTTGTAGGTTTTTCAAGTTGTGTGTCAAGTTTAGGCTTATCATCTTGAGGCTTAGGCCTTTTAACCCTTTTCTAGTTAGGTTTGCTATGTGGTTTGACAAAGGATTCACTGGGCTCACTCATTGTTATAGCTCAATAAAACTAGGGTTCCAAGATATCTATGAATTACAATTATATTCTTTGAATTCACAGGGTTCAAACTTAATTTCAAACAAACTTCACTCCTTTACCCCCAAACCCTACATATAATGGTTTTAATTCCCTTACTAACCAAAGAGAAATAACCCTAAATAACAAACCCTAGCTATCTACTCACTTTCAAAATTACCTAGTGCTAAAAATTACTCACAGAGGTGCAAAATTCAACTTACCCAAGAAAATTAGCAGCTTGTTCTTTGATTTTTTTTTTCCTAGAGCTCTGCCTTCTTCTTCTCTTCACTTAACCAATTCTTCAGCTCTTGAGGATTGCAATTATGAAAGAAAAGTGATCAACAACCCTTTTTATGACTCATAATTGGAGCATCTTCTCCATTAATGTTTGATAGATAGCTCGCACGACAAACTGACAAGTTGTCATTCAAGTTTAAACTCCAACCATTGATCTTCTTTGATTAAAAACATGATGTACGGTTATCCTCGACCATCGCTTTATGCTTTCCCAGGTGTGTTTTAAAACTGTTATCAATAGTTTTGCACCCTGCTAAATACAATATTCAGCAAACTACTGAAACATGGAAACCTTCTTCAGATGTGGGTGATCTGAACGAAGAAGGAATCTCCAGAGCGAGCTAGTTCTCCGAATGATGAATTCTATTCTAAGTGGATTTTCAGGAAAAAGGATAGAAGGATGAACTGGATTTAAAATCTAAGGCTGAAATTCTATCATTCTAAAAATATTGATCAACTATAAGAAGACCCTGATAATAACTCACTCCCACCAACTCTTTAAAATTAAATCTCACAATCTCATAACACATGTAGTTCAATCAGTGATTTATGCAAAGATTAAATTAACACAAGGCATAACCTGAACTAGCATGCACTCCTGCAAATCACTTGACAATAGTAAGAAAAGAAAAGGATCCCACAGATTTGAATCACAAGACAAATCAAATTACTATTCAAATTCATGAAAAATAAATGAGAAAGGAAAAACTCTGCTATTTTATTGAATGATGGAGTGGAACTTCTCAGAATCTAAGCACACATCAATTTACAAGCTCCCCAAATGTGTAAGGGCAAGAAACTCTAATCTCCACTGCTGAGAGTGGAGAGTTGAAAAGATTAAGTCTATCAAAATAATTCTCAAGAAAACCCTAATCCGAGCTCAGAAAAAGCTCCAAGAAAAAAGGCTTCAAACAATCTCAAAAACTGCTTTAAAAGGAGAAAAAAGCACAATGCTTTCATGATGAACCTATCAAGCCTCTAAAAATAGGCTGAATCTGCTTTAAAAGCACAAAAACACATTATCTCTCCAAGATAAATGTCAAATCCGACCAAGAGGAAAAGTCAGTCAAAGATCTGCTAAAAATAGCAAGAAAACATAAAGCAATTTATAGGATATCGCTTTTATGATTCTGCTTTACAAGATGCAGATTTGCACAATTTATCTATTTTTTGCAATTAAAGATTGAAAATCTTTTGCAAAAATAAAATCTCCTTATTACTCCATTACAATATTATGATTTTCTTCAAAAATCATAAAACATTAACAATCATCACTTCTCACCTTATCTCATTGATCTTATTGATTTCTCTAAAATCAACTAAAATAAAACCCTAATCAAGGTAAATGACCCTAAACAAAAGAACCTAGGTCATATGCATTCACCTTTACACCACTAATTGATTTTTCCCTAAATCAATAACACAAGATTAAACACCAAACTCATAAAGGCAACAAAGAAAGTCATAAAGACTTTACCAGCTAACCTAGCATAAGAATTTTGGCCCTCACATAAACATTAGACTCAAGTTTTAATAAAGCCAAAATGCAAAGATTAGAATTTTGACCTCCATTCAAAATTTGACATGTGCTTTAATCGAATATTCTGGGTGATGATGATGCTCGAATTAGGGCATGAGATAATAGGGTCAAACCCTAATTATCACTTCATTTTGCACACTCTCCAATTTGGAGAAAAAGCTCTGCTAGTGAATATGCTGCCATGACTGACCTTGAATTTGTGCTTCGAGTGACTTGGAATATTTTGCCATGCTCTTCAATGGGTAAGCTTCACTTTGCTTTGTATTGTAATTGTTATACCTCTTTTCAAAGAGCAAGAAAACACTAAGGCCACGACCCGTTCACTTTTCTGACCTCCTCTTACACTTCTGTGTGACCTTAGCCTGCTTGGTCATTCTTCTACGAGCTCAGGCTCCATTTGAAGCTCCATGAGGATTTGCGGTTGTGCTTTTGTATCTGACTTCTTTTACATTTCATGACTTTATTCCTCCCGGCCACTACGTATGAGCATAACTCACGCTTGGAAGCTCCTGACTTAGTTTTGCTTGGGGTTTTGAAAGCTTTCTTGAGCTCTGGCCGTGACTTCTTGTCTTCCACAGGCACATTATGGTAAGAGTTATGCATTCCTTTCTAAAAGAAGCTTGTAAGTACTTCCTTCATTCGCATTCCTTATCAAACAAATGCTTCTAAAAGCTCTTATTTATTTTTCTAAAAGAGAAAGCTTCATGCTTCTGTGTGTTATCATTTTCTGTCTATTAATATTTTTTTGGCCATCACACAGGCTGCTATATATATAGCCCAAACTTGGTGATTGGCTTGATGGTTTCGAGACTTCATGAGGTCTGGCCGCGGATATAACCTCCCTCTTAATGCATATTTGATAGCACATTTTCATCTGGGTATCACCAGAGTTGATCAACAACTGCAATCCCTCCATATTGAGCTCAACCCACCACAAAAAAAATTGCATTTTGTGTCAATTGTTGATGCTTTATATAAAACCCATATGGGTTCACACCACTATTGCATTTTTCTGTATTTGGAAACTCAACCCAAAAATGGGTATCATACATGGCCGAAAAATAGTGAAAATCTATGTGTTTATTGGAAACCCCAACATGGGTAACTGTTGTTCGTCTTTGTTTACCTTCAGAACTAAAAGCACCTGCAAGAGTAACAAAATCTGTGCATTTTCACTAAATTCAGTTTATGGGCTCGACCTGTCATACATTACATGTAGTCCTTGCATTTTGGCACGAACCCTCATATGGGTATACCATATTTCGAAGAACAATCTATGCATTTCCTACTGGGGTTTGACTCACAATAACTTTATATGCATTTATATTTCAGGAAAGACACTCACATCGTTAGCTGTAACAGAAAAATCCATATTGGCATTTGATATTTGAAGAAATGATGCTCATTTTTGTATCTTCCATTACTCTATTTGACATTTCTTTTGACGGTAGTGAGCACCATGCTACTCCAAATCTGTCATCGATGTCACTCCTTCAGAGAAGGACCTCCCCTTGAGATGACTGTGATGAGTTGTATTTTTTTCATTCATTTGCTAATGAGGACAGTGATATTTGTATTAACAGTCTAGTTGAAACTGACTTTTCATCTATTAATGCATCGTCTATTAGATAATTGTCAATTATTCTTTTGAAGGGTAAATTTTGAATGATATAATTATATCTTGTGTGTGCGTGAATGGTGAATAAGTATATGTGTATTTGTAATGAAAATTAGCTAAATATTATGTAAAAAGTCTAAAATATTGTAACAATTCTCAACCAAAATAATTAAATCTAAAAGATTCACAACACACATTCATACAAATTACTCATAAAATAGCTATAATAAACTATTTTAAATTCAAATAATTTATTGGATGATTATAAATATTTTTATGTTAAGGTGTTTTTTGATAGCTAAGATTACAATAATCACAAATATATTAAGAAAATACTTAGAATTCTAAAATTTATAAACACTAAGACCTTCACCACTATTGAATGTTTCAAACTTGAAGTGCAAATGCAAACTTCGTGTAAATTTTCCCTCAACAATATAAATGCATTTCATCCTCTAAAATATAGAAAAATAATAGGGTTTTGTCTATTGATCTTTGAAACCTAAGGGTTTCATCCTTAAATCCAACTATCCAAAGTTCTTGACTCTACAATTTAGGGTTTTTTGATTTGATATAAAAATGTCATCCAAACTAATGAATTTTTCCACGTTATATATAGGTTGAAGGCCTAGTGTGGGCCCAAAGTTTCATGCAATTTTATCACATTCAAATTTGAGCCAATTGTCAAGATGTCAAACCTTATACTTTAATCATTTTATTTTTTAAATCAGGAGGTGTCCAAAGGCTATATGTAATAGGAAGTTAGGTACCCTATTATAATGAGAGGTTTTAAACTAGGAAATAAATAAGTGCTATGCTAAAATGAAATATAACTAAGAAAGAATTTGGAATATTTCAATCTATTGAAAATATTTTGAAATTTAATCTATATAAAACACTCAAAAGTTTCTATAGAAAATATGTAAAGCCTCTAGCTACTTGATCATTAGAAATGAAATTCTAAAAATACTTAACTATTCTTCTACAAATAATGATATATTATGAAATTCTTCCAATATTTTTGAAATAATAAAATTGCTTAAGTTACAATTATGTACTAATTTATGCTTCTACATAGCATAAAGCTTTATCATACTAGCATAATGACACACATGGAACAATACATGCAACATAAATAACTAACCTATAAGTGAAAACTCAATTATTCACCTTATTTATAGAACATAATTACTTAAACACAGACACAATGATTCATAATAATAGTGAAAAATCAAACTACTTATCTCTAATATGCTATTTTGGTTCCTCAATTGAGTGACCAACTCTCTAGAGGATATAACTCTAAACCTCACAAGATCATTCATGAATAGAAGCAACAAATTTGAAAATAATATATTTGAGGTTTAAAGTGAATTATATTATTTATAGTCAAAATAAGTTATGTCTAATGAACATCATATATATATGGTCCAATGCCTAAAATTCGGTATCATGGATATTATGCACGAATGATATTGAGATTCCATTAATAGAAATTCATAAATTCAAGTACAATTGTATTTAATAAAATAGTTTACCCATCAAAGATTTGAGGAAGTTATCATAAAGAAAGAGTCTCCATCTTCACAACTTCTAGGGTTATTAATAGACCATGTTGTGATTCCCTTCAATACTCTACAAGATAGGGGACAAGTGTCTCTAGCAGAGTATTCTTTTCCTTGTTATCGTCACTCCTCTAAAACTCTTCCACACTAGTTTTGGATTGAAATTATTTCAAAGTTGCAATTGTTTGGAATTTGCTTGACGTGTGGACATTTCTTCTCATTCTTCATGGAGTTTGTTTGCTGAAACATCCTTTATTATCTTGATTCACAAAAAATGAATCTTTCCACCATTATTATTAGCATTAAAATCCCTTTTCAACACAAAATAGAAAACATGCATACAAAAAATATTATTAACTGGGATGAGTAAATAATTCATCACGCAATCAAATTAATACCATCATGATAGGAGTTTTAGGTGGTAATGGGAAGGTAATATTTTTCAAATTACAAGGCTAAAATTTATACCTCATCACTCTCCCCTAGACATAGTAAACATGTCCTCTTTCTTATTTTATATAAACTTCCCCACCTATTGTTTGTCTGATTGCCACTATTTGTTTGCTTCTCATATGTTACAATATTCTTCAAACTTTTAGTTTTTGTCATATACCACATGGGCAAAGGGATCCATTTCTCTAGGATTGGTAATGTATTTTCTACCATTTTCCACGCTTTTTTTCCACCTTTCAAATTCCCACTTAAACTATTCACTATTGACACACAATGGAGTGATTCGTTGAAGAAGAAGAGGAGGCTTTAACCTCATTTCAATACATTTTTCCATAAATTGGTAATTCTACAAATACTTTGGCTCTCTAGAGGGACCACATGATATTCCCTAGATAGATGACTATTTTTTCTTGAGTTACATGGGTAAATAATTATACCATTCTTCGCAAATCATAAGAGCTACTTTAGGTAAATGAAGAATAAAATTTGTAGAGTTTCATAACATTACTTCAAGCTATTAGTATATTGGTAAATCATAGTAGGGTGTTATTTCAAATTGGCTTTGGAAGGCCTATAGATTATGATGCTAGTGTATCATCAACAACCCTACAACCTTTTCTTCTTGATTAATATTATTTTTCTCTTTCTTGTCATGCTACCTTAGTCTACATTGTGGAGATAAATGGCCTTATTTGTACCTCTCCCACAAAAAAAATTAACAAGGACATATTTATCATCATCAGATAATAAATTATATGTAAAAAATTCACACAATAAATTTTGTTGTTCCAAAGTAGTGATTCTGTAGACCTCCAAGAATTCATTATCATTTGGAACATGGGACAAGTTACAAGAAATTCTCAACAACTTCCATCTCAATATATTCTCATTCAAGAACATGATATACATCCTCAAGGGTTTTCTACATGCAAGAAGTAATTATCCTATTTTGTAGGATTTTATTTTAGCTTCTTCCAATTGAAAGTACTTGCATCGTAAATCTACCAACTCATCATACAATTTTTTCTTATCCTTTTTTAGAAAAAATTCTTAAATACCCTCCTTTTTGGGATGTTCTATGGATATTTCTTGTGGTTGGATTTTCTACTCCTTTAAGTACAAAATTTATTTGTATCTCTCTACAAATAATATTTTTAGTTTCTCTCTCATGTTTTGTCTAAAAATTTATATACTACACTTTAGACAACTAAATTACATGTTGAATTTATTTATGAACTCTCTCTTCATCTTCTTATAGATTTACCATGGGAGCCTTTCCCCTAGTTGGGCTCCGCTATAGAGAAACTTCATTTTCACTCTCCTCTGGAGTCATTATTGTTTCTTTCTCCTAAATTGGACTAACCCCTTGTATTGTTGAACTTCATTAATTAGTGATTCATGTACCTTTGAAGGTATTATAGTGGAGGTGTCTTGTGGAGCCATCTCTTTGAGGGTTTCTTGTAATTTGGGTTTTCCAATATTAGAGGCTGATTTTGACTTTTGACACTTTCTCCTTTGATGGGAAGGAGGAGAACTTTATGCCCTTATTTTTATTCTTGTCATCTCTTCATCTAGTTGCTTTGTTTCTTCATCTTCAAAGAATTATTTCTATCCTCTTTTTGTTGATCATGGATTTTCTATGTTGTGTTCTCTTGTGATGTTTTTTGTGTATAGACAATTGAATTAGGTCCTAAGATTCTTCATGTTTATTTAGAAAAATATAGGCCTAAAAAATTTATTGTTTTACGTTTGGAGAAGTTTCTATAGGGACAAATTCAAAGGTTTCCCCCAATTGTATTTTTTATTGTTATTTTTCAAAAATTTATAAAACTTTATCCATTTACTATCAATTTTATATTTTTTTAGAATTTGATGTTTATACAATAGGTGATAAGTCCATGATGCTTCAGAGGATCGTTTCCCTTTTGATATTTTTCTATCATTAAATTAAAAGATTCAAATAAATATGAAGAGATGTCAATTTTTAAAGTAGGGATCTCTTCATTGTGGCATAGGTGGGCCAACATTTGAATGTTGGTCCCATAATTATACTAAATTTCCCTTACAAGTAAAGTATTTCATCATCCATATGACTATAGATTTTTAGGGCTCAGGAGTTATCTCCCCATTAATACCCTTATTTTCTCCCTTTTTACTGATCACCAATCAAGGAAGGGATTCTCGTCCCTTTTAAAGCTTTTTTATTACCTCTTGATATGTCATTTGATTTTCATTATAGAGATTAATAACTTCTATAGAAATTTTAGATAATTGAGTGACGGTTTCAAGAATAACATTAAATTTGTGCCCTAAGACTGTAGTGTAACCTATGGAGTGGTTCTAAAAAAAATCTTCTACCATCTTTGTATTATACCCTTTAATTTTTGCAAAAAATTCAACCACCTTGTAGCCTAGAAGATATCAATTGATGTCTAGTCTTGTAACAATTCCTTAAAAGAATCCATTTTTACTTTCCTTTTTACGCCTAGTTTCCTTTGTGAGTTTACTAAGGTATAGTGCTATTACAAGTGGACTGCTTTATCAAAATTCATAGGGCTTTATTGCAAATATCTATGGAAAATGTGGAATGACTTTAATATGAGGTTTGATTAGCAGAGGATGAGAGAGGTGGTTGGGCTTATTTGATATTAAAATATCCTAATGGTGATTCATGTAAGTTGTTTTTCCACCCTTCCTTTTTGTTAGTCAAAGTAGGGTGACATAACTTATTAATGGTTGATTTATCATGGTTGGGAAAATCATGTGGATTAATTGACTATATAATAGTAATTATTGTTAGTGTAAATAGTTACACTATCAAACTAGTTAGATTTTAGCCTACCTAGGAGAGTCTTATTCACACTAATTAAGTCCCCACTTAGGGAATTTTAGCTTTTTTGTCTTACTTCATGTGTTTGAGACACATGCACTCACCTTTTGAGACACCTATTACAATGTGCACTCTTGACGCATGATTAAACACTTATCATTTGAGATTACAAGTGTTGCACCTTTGGAGGGGTAGTCAGTCGTTTAGTCCTACCTTCCTACCTCCTCTAGATCTTACCTTTATTTACAAGGGACTCATTGTACATTTACACACTCTCCTAATATATGAAATGTATGATTTTGTGTTCATTGTTTCACTAGTGGAAGATATCAAGTGATTGCGCTTTCAAATTTTGGCTTCTCCATAATATTAGATCCATGATTGCACATCCCTTTTTGAATCAAGGTGACTCTAGCACTTAGCCCTATCATTGGATCATTGTGGATCCAAATACACATCACCATTGAGTCCAAAAAGCCTACGAAACAAGAAATACCTTTTGTTTTCATCAAGTTCGGTTACTTTCAATTTTTTCCTTTGTACTTGAAAATACAATATAAATCCATATTATATGAAAAGGTTGCAAAAAATAAAAAATTAAATAGAGGGTTGAATAGCCCTTTACCCATTTCACCATTTTGGCCAAAAACCTTTTTTTGCTACATTTTTTCCTATTCGACCTATTTGCAAGGTTACAAAATCCACAAGATGATTGTTTTGGAAAATCACTATCCTCTCCATAATCACCTAGCACTGTGTGGGATCTCTAGAGAAAGAATTGAGTTCTTCAATAGGAAATTGGAACTTCACCAACACCTTTGTCATCTTCACAATATAATCTACATTAAGAAGCTCAACCTTGGATTACTTGGGTGTGGTGTAGAATTAGGAGAGTGTGCACCGTTGAAAGCAATATTCATCCTTTGCTACTCACTCTCAACTGGTTGATATTTTCTTGAAGTAAAAATATCTCATCATTCATTAGTTGCATGAAATGATCAAGGCAAGAGACAATCACATTACCAGAAGAGAGGAGGAGTAGAGTGAATGCCTCCACCACAATTTCAATTGAAGGCGAGTTGCTCAACAAGGTTGGGTGGATATATATTTGTGCAAAGAAAACCTTCCAAGAGCATCAACCCTCAAATTTTTGGCCTATTATATTGTGCAAGGTCATGGCCTCTTCTTTGAAGTTCATGCTCAGGGATCTCCATCAAATTTACATTACAATTCCCCTCTACAAAAACAACCTTCATCTTCTATCAAATCTAGTTGCTTGACCCATCAAAACCTTCACAAGCAAATCAAAGTGGGCTTACACAGAGTGCTCTTAACTACCTATTAATTTCCTCCCATGGTGATATAGCCTACAACTAAGAAAATTTAGTGAGAATTCTATTCAATATAGAAATTAAGGAGTGTGGTGAATCATATTCTTTCACTTTTCTATGTTTGTTTGTTTTTTGTCTTTTGGAAATCATCAAATTCAGTGTCATTTGACAATTTGAATGGTGGTATTTGTGATAATATGTCACGAAATATTGCCATTTGAGAGATGATGTAGAGTCTAGGATTAACACCTTTGAAGTCAAGCTTCATCTTGTAATTGAGGTTCTCTCCACATATGTTAATCAAATATGTTTGCTATTCTTTATTGTATGACAATTCTAGCTAATAGGGTTTTGATATCCATGACAACAAACTCTTTGATAATGGTGGATTTGGACTAGGGAGTCCTCCCCAAAAAATTAGTAATTACATGTGCCCACTAACCCATTGTTAGGATAGGTGACATTATAATTGTTATCCTAAGTTGATTTTATGTGTCTCCACGTTCTTTGGAAAGTGTTATGGGTATGAGTCGTTGGATCTATCGAAGAGTAATGGAGCACTCGGGTTTGACCAATTGTGATTGGCTATGGGTTAGGCACCCATGTGAAGACCATGTGATCATTTAATATTTTTTACTATGTTTATGGGTTGTCCACTAAGAGGTGCATGGGTTTTTCTAGGTGGTTTATGCTTGTTGTTTTGGGATACCACAATGGTATTCTCTCCCACAAATATCTATAAATTGGAGCCTTGAGATAGTGGTTTCATAAGTTTGTTTATAGGTTGTTAGAGTAACGAAGTGTTGTAGAAATTCAAAGAGGATTTTTGTATTGATGTGTACTTCATTTGAAGATTAATATTAGCATTGCATCTCTTCGGGTGTGGAGTTTTTTCCCACAAGGGTTTCTCCCGTATATCTTTTGTCACTTATGTTTCTCGACTTGTGGTATTGATTATTTTTCTTTCATTCTTGGATATGCTAATTATATAATCATATAATTGGTAATCTTGAATACATAATTTCATATTTGCAATCACATTTTTAAGTTCATATTGCTGCAAGTTTCACCTTGATATCCAACATTTGGTATCAAAGCTAACGGTTCTATTGAGAGAGGGATGCATTTCTCTTAAGTGTTCAATATTTGTTTGTTATAGTGGGAGCTTTGCTTTGTGGGTTTTGCATATTTGTGAAGAAGATTGAAAATCATGGCTTCTACCTCCCATCTAAATATTGAGAAATTCAATGGCACTGGTTACGAGATGTGGAAGTTGAAGATGGAAGATCTCCTTGAAGAGAGAAATCAATGATTGGCAATTTCAAATGAAAAGAAACCATTTGGTGTGTTTGATGAAGATTGGTTGCAAATGGACAAGGCATGAGGAACCATTTGGTTGTGTCTTGCAAATTCCATCCTCTTGAATGTTTCAAAAGAATCTACCACATACAAGTTGTGGAAGAGGATAAGTGATATTTATCAAACTAAAAGTCTAACTAATAAATTGTATCTCAAAAAGACATTTATATTCTTTGAAAATGAAGGATGGTGACTCTTTTGTAGAATGTTTAAATGCTTTTAGTACGGTTATAAGTTAGCTTGCATATGTAGATGTTAAGATAGAAGAAGAAGATAAATGCATATTATTGCTTTGTTCTTTACCAAAATCTTGGAAAAAATCTAATTGTTACCATAATTGGTGGTGTTGTAGTGCCAAAGATGGATAATCTCATTGCTACACTTCTTTCAAAAGAAATGAGAATAAATTCCATGAATGTAGGATCCCAAGATGCCTTGCATGTGCGAGGAAGGTCCAAAGAAAAAGGAGGACCTAAAGGGGATAAAAAGAGAGACAAGTCTAAAGGACATTGTAAAACCCTAGGAAGAGTAGAGTAAAGTGTTGGAATTGTGGTAAGAGAGGGCATGTGAAGGAGTACAAAAACAAGAAAAATAGTTCATATACTTCCACAAAAAAGTCCTCAGAAGAAGGTAATTTTGACGCTTTGTTTATTTTTGCTAACACTATTAGTAATGATGCTTGGCTTATTGATTTAAGTTGCTCCTACCATATGACTCCTTACAAGGAGTGGTTTACTTCATATTCAACTTATGATGGGGGATAAGTTTTCCTTGGTGATAACAACATGAAGAAGATTTTTGGTAAGGGAAAGGTAAAGTTGTGTTTCGGTGATGGAAGGGTTAAAACCCTTGGTGATGTTTTGCATATTCCAAGACTTGCGATAAATTTACTTTTAGTATACAAGTTGAATGATTCTAAAATGCATGTGACATTTGATAAGTCTGGTTGCAGGTTGGTAAGAGGAAATTTGGTGATTGCTAAAGGATTTCAAATAGGGACTTTTTTTAGGTTGAATGCCTCCACTTTTTGTAACTCTGCCAATGTAACTGGCACTAAAAATGCATGTATGTTGTGGCACCATAGATTGGGTCACTTAAGTGAAAAGGGTCTTAAGACTATTTTGAATAAAAAGTTGGTAGATGGTATTTCTGATTATTCTATTGGTAAAAATAATTTATGTGAGCATTGTGTGTTTGGTAAACAAAATAGATCATCATTTCCTAATGGAACTAACAAAGCTAAGAGATTATTAGAGATCATTCATTCGAATGTGTTTGGACCAATGGATGTTGACTCTTTTAGAGAATCTCATTATTATGTTACTTTCATTTATGATGTCTCAAGATACACCTATATTTATTTTATGCATGCAAAATTTGAGGTTTTCACTAAGTTTAAGGAATTTAAAGCCTTTGTCGAGAAGAAAATAGATTATAAGATAAGGGTGATGAGATCTAACAATGGGGGTGAATATTTTTCTAGGGAATTTGATGAGTTCTGTAAGCATGCATGTATTTTTTGGAAAAATACTTCTCCTTATACACCCCAAAAAAGTATGGTAATAGAAAGAATGAATTGAACCTTGACGAAAAGAGCTAGGAGCATGTTGAGTGGTGCTAAGCTTGATATATGCTTTTAGGCAGAAGTTGTAAGTACTACATGTTATTTGATTAATAGATCTCCCTATTTAGCTCTTTTTGATAAAGCTCCTTATGAAGTGTGGATAGGTAGAAATCCTTTTGCTTCACATTTAAGGTTCTTTGGTTGTGAGGCTTTTGTTCATGCGCCTCAAGAGAAGAAATCTAAATTGGATCCAAAAGCATAGAAATACATGTTTGTTGGTTATGGTGAGAATGTAAAAGGTTATAAGCTTTGGAATCCACTAACTCATAAAATGGTTTTCTTTAGAGATGTGATTTTCAAGGAGTTTAGAGCTTACTCAAGTGAAGAACAATCAAAGGAGAAAGATAAGACAAAAATAATGCACTTCTAGATAAAGATAGAAAAGCAGGAAAATGCACATGTGGAAGATCAACCAAATGGATTAGAGGATGGATAAGAAGAAGAGATTTCAAAGAGTTAAGATGATGTGCTCTATGAGCATACAAAAGAAGAAGAACAAGAATATCCCCTTACTCCTACCTTGAGAAGATCCACAAGATAATGAAATCCAATTGACAGTTTTAGCCCACCAGATTTTCATTGTGTATTTGCTTTGTTGAGTACTGACAATGAACCAACATATTTTAGGGAGGCTCTTTATTCATAGGAAAGTGAGTCTTAGATGTAGGCCATGTAGGATGATATGATGGCTTTGGATAGTTGTGATACTTGGGATCTTATTATTTTTCCCAAAGGAAGGAAGCCCATTGGTTTCTAGTGGGTATTTAAAAATAAATTTGGTGTAGATGGTTGGTTAGAGCAGTATAAGGCCAGACTGGTGGCCAAGGGCTACTCCCAAAGAGAAGGATTTGGTTTCAGTGAAATTTTATCTCTTGTTGCTAGGTTAACTTCTATTAGATTCCTATTATCTATTTTTGTTGCTTATAATTTTGAAATAGAGCAAATAGATGTTAAAACTGCTTTCTTGCATGGGGATCTTGAGGAGGAAATTTATATGTGACAGCCTGATAGTTTTATTGTGAAAGGAAAAGAACACTTGGTTTGTAGGTTAAAACAGTCACTATATGGTTTGAAACAGTCACCCAGGATGTGGTACTAGAATTTTGATGTCTTTGCATTGAAGTTGGATTTTTTAGAAGAAAAGAGGATCAGTGTGTTTATGTTAAGACTATTGATGATCAGATACTAATCATTGTCTTGTATTTTGATGACATGTTTTTTTATGGGTAACAACAAGGTGATGATTAGGTAGCTTAAGACTCAGCTTTCTGGAATGTTTGATATGAAGGATTTGGGGGCTACTAAATATATCATTTGGATAGAGATTAGTAGGGATCAGGTTCATAGAAAGCTTTGGTTAAGTCAAAGTAAGTATGTTGACACCATTTTATAGAGGTTTAGTATGCATGACCATAAATGAGTAAATATTTCATTTTTGGTTGGTACTAAGTTGAATTTAGACGTGTGCCCTAATTTTGATGATGATTTTGAATAGATGTCTAAATTTCCTTATCCCAATGTCATTGGTAGTTTGATGCATGCAATAGTTTTCACTAGACCAGATATATCCCAAGCAGTGAGAGTTTTGAGCAAGTTTATGTCTAACCCTGGTAGAGAGCATTGGACTTTTGTTAAAATTTTGTTTAGATATTCACGTGGTACATTTGATTATTATTTGGTTTATCATGGTACTAATGATGTGGTTAATTCATTGGACATATAGGGTTTTGTTGATGCATATTGGGCAGGTGACTTGGACAGTCGAAGGTCCACTAGTGGCTATGTTTTTACTTTTTTTGGAGGTGCAATGAGTTGGATGATTAAAAAAAACCTATGGTTACATTTTCCACCACTAAAGCAGAGTACATGGTTTCTACACATGCATCTAAGGAGGCGGTTTGGTTACAAAGACTTGGTAAAGGTATTAGTCTTGATTGTAGGATCGTGAGGATTGGATGTGACAGTTAGAATGCCATATGTTTGGCAAAAACTCCTATGTATCATGCTTGTAATAAGCATGTTGATGTTCAATATCACTTTGTGTGAGAAATGGTTGAGAATGGTAAGGTCTTGATTGAGAAGGTTGACACTTTGGATAATGTTGAAGATTCTCGCACAAAGCTAGTGACCACGAATAAGTTCTCTTGGTGCAAGAAGGCCATGGGCCTTGATCACTATACTTGATTATAATTTTAATGTACCTCATGCATTTAATTGTAATTTATAACGTCAAGTGGGAGAATGTTAGGATAGGTTACATTATAATTGTTATCCTAAGTTGATTTTATGTGTCTCCACGTTCTTTGGGAAGTGTCCTAGAGAACATGAGAGGAAAAATATTTATTATTTATTTTTCCTATGACAAAATTTAATTATATTCATAGAAGTGGATCCACTAAGGTGATGGTTATAGAGCATACCAGGAGAATATTCCATCTAGGCATCCACTTTCTAGGTGGGAACCACCCAAAAATGCATGTTCTTTCATGTTGACTTACACAATTTGCATGTTATCCTAGGTTGGGCGCCCAAGTTTGTATGTTCTGGGTATGATCCGTTGAAGCCATCAGAGATTAATGGAGCACTCAGGCTTCACCAATTGTGATTGGCTATGGGTTAGGCTCCCATGTTAAGGCATTGTGATCATTTAATAATTTTCACTATGTTTATGGCTTGTCCACTAAGAGGGGTGTGGGTTTTTCTAGGTGGTTTATGCTTGTTGTTTTGGGATACCACAATGGTATTCTCTCCCATAAATATCTATATATTGGAGCCTTGAGATAGTGGTTTCATAAGTTTTTTTGAAAGTTGTTAGAGTAATGAAGTGTTACAAAAATTCAAAGAGGGGTGTTGTATTTATGTGTACTTCATTTGAAGATTAATAAAAGCATTACATCTCTTTGGGTGTGGAGTTTTTTTCATAAGGGTTTCTCCATGTATATCTTGTGTCACTTGTGTTTCTCAACTTGTGGTATTATTGTTTTTCTTTCATTCTTGGATACGCTAATCACATAATTGGTAATCTTGAATACATAATTTCATATTTGAAATCACATTTTTAAGTTCACATTGCTTTAAGTTTCACCTTGATATCCAACACCCATCAAGGGTGATTCCTCTCTAGCTATCTCCACCTTCCAACAATGGTCAAAATTATCTTTTTTTTTCAAACCATCAAATTTATGCTAAATGGTTAGTTAATTGTCAAGTAGCTATCAAAGCTTGTAAGGGGATATTTTATTTTTGCAATATATTTCAAACAAGGAGGTTTTTTTTCAAACTTGAATAGCCTTGACAAAAATTTGGTACCATCAAGAACACTATGGTAGTTATTTTTCCAAAATTGTGCTATTTTTTAACTATTTTTGGCCTTTGAAGTCATATTTTGTATACAAACTTTAATGGGGCATAACTTTCACTCCAATTATTAAAATTTTGCAATTTTTTTTGAAACATATCATAGTTTTGCAAGGAATCAATATATAATTGTAATTTTAATATTTGGACAACTCATTTCATCAGTAATTTTAAAAATCACCATGTATTATAAACAATTGATTTAGGCATCCAATCTCAACGACATTGTAATTTTTTCTTGCACATATTTTTTTGGGGGGATATGTTATAGAACTAATCATCTTGGGGGGATAAATTTGCATTTCATATTGATTTTTCTCATGTCTAAGAACTAAAAAATGAAATGTGCATATTGTGGGAGTAATAAACATGGGGATGAATTTTATCCTCATGTATCACAAAATCTCATCCAAATCTTGTTCAAGACAAATCCTTTTCCATTCCCTAATTTTCTAGATTTAAATCCAAAGTTGATATCTCTATGGATTCTAGTGATTATGTGCACTAGGACATTGGTATCAATTTTCTAGATTTGTCACATTGGGAAACATTTCTACCAAACATATCATCTTTGTTTGTAGAATCCTATATTGTTGATTTAGAAGACAAAATTGAGGACATTGGTCTTCTATTTGATGACAATCACATGCACATTATTGTCATGACATCTTTTTATCTTTCTCTTACCTTTCCCACATCAACTTCTATAATGACAAATTTTGTAGATATTTGTGAGTTGACATATCTGACTCGCTCATCATCCATTTTGATATTGTATGTAGCAATATCAGATTCTCATTAGTCCAGTCATCACCCTACATCCATGGTTCATGTACTTGAATCCTATATGTACCCAATTCATTCTATCAGAATATGTCACGGTTTAGCATTATCTTGGAGATCCTTGAGAATCATTCAAATACATCATCATGGTCATCATATAGGTCTTTAGATCATGTGAAAAATTCAAATACCTTCATCGTGCTTCCTACATATTCCTATCTAGAATGAGAATCCATCTTGCACACATTTGTGGTGTTGTTTCTTCCCAAGGGGAGAAATGTTGTTCAATAATTATGGATCATCTTCAACATCCATTTTTGAGTGTCTACTAACATTACAATTATCATTTTGAGGGGAGGTTACATGGTTTATCTTCTCATCTCAGTTTTTGGAGGGATGATTTCCTCAAATGGAGTTCTTTCCTTCTCACCTTTTGGGGGGTTATGTGGACCTTCTCTCTTTTCTCTCCCATGGGGGAGCATTCAATGTATATTGTGCTAGAAGTAGTCCTTGGGAGGGCATCATGAGTCCTTCTATCTTCTATCTTCTTCACTTGTGAATTCACTTTGTATCATTTCTCTTTTGGAGAGGAGTTTTATTTCCCTTTTTGTTTTATCCTTTGATCCATGTATAATAAATTTTTAAATGGGCACCTAACATGGTCTAGTAGTTGAAACCCATCATCACCTTTGCATATATTACTCCCTAAGTTGCACTTAAGGGGTTTTTTAGTGTAAATAGTGATATTATCAAACTAATTATCTTTTAGCATACCTATAAGAGTCCTATTCACACTAGTTAAGTCTCCACTTAGGGAATTTTACCTTTTTTCTCTCTTCATGTGGTTGAGACGCATGTACTCACATTTTGAGATACCTATTACATCCACACTTGACACATGCTCAAACACTTGCCATTTGAGCTTACATGTGTTACACCTTTGGAGGGATAGTCATTTGTCTAGTCCTACCTTCCTACCTCCTCTACATTTCTTTTATATACAAGACACTCATATAAATTTATAAACTCTCATAATATGTTATAGGCACAATTTTGTGTTCATTATTTCATTTTTGGAAGATATCAAGTGATTGTGCCTTCAAATTTTGGATTCTTCAACAATTATTACCTTCCCAATTAAGAATAAATGTACATACTTGCCACCATCACCGCCATAAATTAAAATTTTCAGGCTAAAATTTATGACATGAAAAAATTATGATGGGGATTCAATTTTATTGATTTCTTCTAATCTTTAAAGTGATTTTGTGTACTTTGAACTATAAATGTAGAAAAAGACAACTTATTTGATGGAGGTAGCTAGAACTACAAAAGTATTTATCCATATATCACTTTGGATAACTAGCACATACTATTTTGGAGTTGTAAAAATAAACATTCCAAATCTTTATTAATGGATTCAAAATATCATACTCTAGAGAAAACATGAACAAGTTTTGAGACATCATTGAAAAGATGATTCCAAAGGAAACATGAACGTCCTTCCAGAGCATTGTTGAAATGATATTTATCAAAGGAAACATGAATGTTCTTCCAAAGTATTATTGAAATATGCTTCCAAAAGAAACACAAGCATTCTTTTAGAGAATCATTGAAAGGATTCTTTTAGAGAAAACACAAACACTCTTTTGGAGCATCATTGAAAGGATTCTTTAGGAGGAAACATTAACATTATTTTGGAGCATTGTTGAAAGGATGCTTTAGGAGGAAACATTAACATTATTTTGGAGCATCGTTGAAAGGATGATTTTGGAGGAAATGCAAACATTCTTCTAGAGCATCGTTGAAGGGATGATTTTGGAGGAAACATGAAAATTCTTCTAAAGCATTGTTACAAGGATGCTTCTAGAGAAAAAAAAAACATTCTTCTAGAGCATCATTGAAAGGACACTTTTTGAGGAAACACGAACTACAAAGGGAAACATGATACATATATACATTTATTTATTTTTTGAAACATTAACATGGAGTACTTACCTCAAATTTTTTGGTGAAGGGGATCTTCCCTTTACATAATGAATTTCAGTCTATCCTTTGATCATATAGACGAACTCTTCTTCACTTGCTGGTTTTTGGTACAAACATAATTTGTGACAATTTACTAGAAGTGTTCTTGCAAGACCATCAATTGGGTTTATATGTAAAAACCCATTATCAAATATTTCTTCTGCTTCATAAGGTCCTAACCAACTATTGTTGACAAATTTCTTCATCTAAGACATCTTTTCCTTTTTGTTTGTTATTTGATGTTAGGGTTGGGGGTTTTCTACAAATAATCTTTTGTGAAGTCCCCTTTTTTTTACCATGTAGAAGGATTTTTTTTTTTTAGAATATTTGAATAGATTCCTAATGACACCTAGAGTAAAGAACAATTCTTGGCAATGGTTTCAAAAAGTGATAAGGCACCGCCAAACCTTGTACTTTAATCAATTGTTATTTTTTCAAACCTAGTGTTCAAAGGATATATGCAATAGGAATTCAGTTACCCTATTCTAATGAGTGGTTTTGAGATATAAAATGAAGAATTTCTTATGCTAAAATAAAATCTAACTAAGAAATAATTTGGAACTATTGAAAACATTTTGAAATTTAATCTATAGAAAGCACTCAAGAACTGCTGCAAAAAGGAAACAAAGTTTCTAGCTACTTGACTGTTCAAAATGAAAATTTAAAAATACTTAACTATTCTTCTAAAAACAATGCTATACTACCAAATTCTTCCAAAATTTTCAAATAATCATTTTTTAAAGTTAAAACTATGTACTAATTTTTGCTTCTACAAAACATAATTCTTTATCAAACAATATAGACACAACAAACAACTAAATTGTAGGTATAAACTTAATGATTCACCTCATTTAAAAGACAAAATTACTTAAAAACAAACACAATGATTCATAATAACAAAAAAAAAATCAAGCTATTTATTTCTAATCTACTATTTTGGTTCCTTAATTGAGTGGCCAACTCTCTGGAGGATAGAACTCTAAAACTCATAATATCATTCACAAATAGCAACAACACATTTGTTAATAGGGTGAACTTATATTATTTGTGCATTCAAAAAAAATTTCTAATAAACATCAAAGAGATATATCTACACTAATGCCTAAATTTCAACATCATGGGTATCATGCATGAATGTTGTTGAAAGTTTATTAATACAAGTTCATAAATTAAAGTACAGTTAGATTTAATAGAATAGCTTATCCATTAGACATTTGAGGAAGTAACCATATAACAGGAGTCTCCATCTTCATAGCTTCTGATGTGATCAATAGAGCATGTTGTGATTCCCTTTAAAAATATCTGAAATAGGGAACAAGTGTGTCTAGCAGAGTATTATTTTCCTTGTTACCATCACTCCTCCACAACTCTTTTCCGGTAGTTTTGGATTGTGACTATTTTATAGTTGTGATTGTTTTGAATCTACCTGAGGTGTGGGCATTTATTCCCATTATTTATCGATTCTATCTGATGGAATATCCATTATTACCCTACTTCAAAAAGATGATTCTTTCCACCCCAATTATTAGCATTAAAATCCTTTTTTAACATAGAATAAAAATAGGAATACATAATTATAATTAACTAGGATAAAAAATAATTCATCACATGATAAAATTAATACCATCATAATAAGGGTTGTAGGTGGTAATGGAAAGGTAAACAAAATTCAAATTATGAGGCCAACATTTATACCTCATCACCCATTAATGGAATCCTTAGTCAATCATGGTAGTGGGTGAATTCATTTAATCAAATGATAGTGTTTTGTGAAAGTGTATGTCTAAGTCCAAGGGTCTATAGAAAAGCATACCCAAAGGATGCAATGGTTTGAGGGAGTAGGGATCAAAGTTTGATGATACAAAGTGCATAGGGAAGCAAAAGTTTGTGGGTTTTCCAAAAGTAAGGAGTGAGAGTATGATGATTAGGGTTTTGGGATCTCTAATATTGGAAAGGAATGAAGAAAAGGAAGAAATGTATGAAAACAAAACAAAATTTAAATCCTAACCTAGGATAGAAAATGACTTAGACATACTCATACTCAATATAAGGGACATTACACATCTTCCCTTCCTGAAATTTCTTTCCCTGAAGTAACATAAATTCAGATGCTCCAAGATATCTTGTCCTTCCTGCATAACATCTTTAATAGGTAAATTATTCAAAATATCTAGATACTTTATAATTCTTCTACTCCTTGACTTCTTCACCCCTACTATCAATAATAGCATAGGGTTCTAATATCAGTTTTACCTCATCATTTGAGGGTTGAAAATCCACTAATAGTGTGATATGTTGTCGAAGGTCCCTCTTGAGGTGAGACACATTATGAATCTTGTTATATTTTGGTAATTCCAACTCATATGTAACTTCATCAACTCTCCTCAAGATTGTGTAAGTCATTTGAGGTTTTCAACTCCACTAATTTTGATAGAGGTTTTCTTGAAGGGATGAAATATTAGAAAATACCATATATATGATTTTAACTGGCATATCTATGAGATTATAATCTCCATGAAATTTGATTCTAATCTTGGAGGTAATTTTTGAGTGATCTCAATATATCTTGGTTATTCTTTACTAAGTTACTAATTGCTAGCATTTTTCTATTTGTGAACACTAAATTAACAAAGGTTAATGCGTCATAACCATATAATTTCATGAATAGAGGCATAAAAATGGATATATGTTGGATAATTTTGTAGTTTTCTTTTTCACATGCAACCACTTAGCCCAAAATAATTGTTTATCTAAAATATAGTTTCTAAAGAAGGTTTAAACCCATTTCTTCACTATTTCTATTTATAGATAATAGCTTGTGCTAGGAGTGAGTTTGTCCTAACAAAATGGAATAATTGTAACCCAAAAGAGCTTAGTAATCTATTAACCCTATCACTAACAATATTTTTAAGCAACTCATGTAGCCTACACACTTCTTTGAAGAATAAACTACAATCTAGTGTGCTTTTATTTATGAAAAAATGTGCATACTTCGTTATCTTATCCACGACAACATAGATACAATATTTCCCCTATACCTTGTGAAGTTTTTTGATGAAATCCATGGATATAATCTCCTGATTTTTATTTGGGATAGACAATGGCTAATGCAATCCTATTGGAAAAACATGTTCTACTATGTTTTGCTGACATGTCAAATATCCTTTGATGTTTTTGAGGAAATCCTTCTATAGGCCCTTTCATGATAAAATTTCCTTAGTTTTTTATGTAGGACTTGTAAAACACTAGGTGACCTACTAGTAATTCATCATGAAAATCCCTTAAAATTATCTCCTTCATTAGGAACTAGAAAGGTTATGTTTTTATCAAGAATGAGGCCATCTAGTATTACAAATTAATATTCCTTGACATTCCCCTCAAGGAGATAAGTATAAAATGCACTTTTAACAAATTTACCATAATGGTGGTCTTCCAATTGGCATAAATGGTAGAAGTAGAGCATATATTAGGCCTTATAGAAAGAGCATCAACAAATAATTTGTGCTCCTCTCATGCACTCTATCAAAACCATAATCTTGGTGCTCACTCACCCATTTTTGTTTCCTATCATTCACTTCATGTTGGCAAGGGAAGAAATTCAATATATTATGATACGTGTTTACCATAAATATTCCACAAATAAACTATTGTCAAAGCTTGGACAAAACATGCATGACAACTAGCATCTCTTTGTCATAAATAGATAATCATTTTTTTTTCATATTTCCTTCTATCAAATTCTATAGGATGTACCTTCTACACCAAGGAAACTCCAATTGGTTGTGAGAAATTTGTAATAGAAATAACCAAACATGAAATCATGACCTCCTTAAGTTTCTCAAAATCTTATTGGGTTGTTTCCACCCATGCAAAAATGCCTTTATTTTTCATATATGTTAGGATTGCTACTAGATGTGAAAACCCTTAACAAATTTCCTATAATAGCTACAAAGGAAAAATAATCTCCTTAATTATTTTAATATGGTAGGAGGAGGCCAATCCAAGATGGCTTGGATCTTCTATTGATCCACTTGAACACCTTGAGCACTAATGACATGGCCCAAGTATAAGATATTTGTCACCCCAAACTCACATTTTGATTCTTTGCAAAGAGGGCCTACTATTCCAATATTCCAAGGAAAATATCTAGATGCTTCAAATCATCTTTCCAAGTATTTCTATATATAATTTTTTCCAAAGAAAACCCACACAAATTTTCTTAATTGATTACTACAAGCATGGTTTATGCATGACTAGAAAGTAGTTGGTGCATTTTTTAAGCCAAAAAGAATGATTAAGAATTCAAATACCCAAAATGACACCTAAATATTGATTTATTCACATAAGCATTGCTTACATAGGTCTAATGGTGACTTGATCACATATCAATATTTAAAAAATATACAACTCCATGCAATTCATTAATTATCTCATCAATCTTGGGAATGGGATACCTATTTTTTATGGTCTTCTTATTCAAAGATCTATCATCTATAAACAAGAACCATAGATGAGGAAAATAGGCTATAACTAAGCCATATGTGACCCATAAACAAGAGCTCTTTGATGAATTTTTGTATCTCTTATATGTACAAATTATTGGGTGGAAATAAGGAGTGGTCATGACAAGCTTAGAGCCTAGTTCCAACTCTATAACATGCTAAAATCCTCTATCAGGTGTTAGTCCTACAAGAAAAAAAAATAACGTATGATGCTTATTAAAAATATCTTGAATATCATCATGATAATTGAAATGATTACCCATGGATAAATTTATAGGCATGATCAAACAACTTGCTACCTAAGAAATTTGTCCTTTTTAGAATGTCTTGCTCATCCTTTTAGTTGTTACCACCCATGGTGCTCCACTATAAATTTCTCTAAGAACCACATAATTCTCTTGAGATTTATACTTGAGCCCCATGGATTGATAGTTATGTGAAAACTCACCAAGGGAGTGTAACCATTATAAAATTAAAGTTATGCTAGTATTTCTTAACCCAACAACCTAAAAATCATCACATATCTTATGTTCTCTAATAGCTATTTTGAGTTGCCATATTATTTTGGTGCATGAAATTGTGAATCCATCAACAAGAATGATATTGAATCCTTCAAAATATTCATCTTATAGACTTCTCTTAACCACCAACCTTCATCAATGAAATTATAAGTGGCCCCACTATTAGTGAGCATATTTATTCTTTATCCAAAAAAAACTCCTTGAACCTTTAATGGATGATATCTAGGCATGCTTGAAGGAGATACAAGTGTTTCATTTTTTTGTGATTTCATCCTTCATATTTTCAGGTGCATGCCCCTTTGATTGATTGTGGCTCAATTTCTTCCATATTTTATTCATCAATAGATATTACTTCTATATAATGGACTTGACCTTTACCAAAAAAATTATTACTTAATTCCCAAGGATACTTGAAGGAAATAATAACTTCTTCCTTTTGAATTTGTTTATATTATAGTCATTTATCCTCTTGGTTATAGGTGATGAGGTGTGATCTTCTATGGATATAAGTAGGATCCCCATTTTTTTATGTTGAGTAAGAGCTCACTATAAACTCTTACAAATACAATATTTTTCTTGGTCATTACCTTTTTTGAGGAGATTGAGGAAGATATGCTTACTATGGATTTAGAAAATATCCTAGGAATGGATGGCCTTCCTTTTGTGTTTACCTAGCACTTTGGTCACACATTCAAAATGATTTTGATAATGTGTACCTTGAGGACATTGAAATTGTCTAACTTTGGGAGCTATGATTGATTAGGGTTTAATTAAGCTCATTATCAATAAAAAATAAGAGGACATAATGATTTTTTGGTGAAACCAAGAAAATTAAATGAGTAATATAATATAAGATGAAGCATTTAAACTAAACCTTTTACCTTAATTCATCTTATTTATTGGATTGAGCCATAGTGAAGTGCACCCAATGCTCCACTTGATTTTCCCTTTTGGATGAGTGATAAATGGTAGAATGTGGTTTCTTATTAGACCAACAACATGATTTTGATATTAGGATTGATAGAATAAAATGGCATCATGAGGATATATGATGAAGAAATATTATCAAAATAAGATCAAAGACCTTCATTTATAGATTCTTGATGGGTAAAATCAATAGCCAAGATGTAATGTCTAATGGATGGATAGGATTAAATGAGAGTAAAGGCATTTATTGATGGCTTAGCCTTGTGAAAAGTGTCACAAGGTGGAGGCATGAGAATGACATGTGTTGTAGGTGTAAGTACTAGGGGTTCTCACACGTGATCACACACACATAGGGAGGCTCATAAATGTGACAAGTGAGAGAGGTAGGGTGGCTACCTTATTGCATATGTAAAAGGTATGGTGTATTTATATGTGTGAGATATTCTCACACATGTGTAAGAAATGTGTAGGGTAGGTAGTTTAGGACACTTGTAAAGTGATGACAAGTTTATATCTTGATCCATGTAGATGGATTCAATGGCTAGGATTGAATGGACAAGGATTGAGGGTGTTGTGGAATCAAATTTTAGGGAAAATGGTAATGAAGGTTAATTGGCCTAAATCAATTAATTAAGTAGGTATTAATTAGTTTATTTAGTTGGAGGGTTTTTGGATAAGGTTAAAGTTAATTAAATAAATGTAAACTTATTTAATTAAAGGTGAGGGATAAAGGTGAAGGTTAAAATTAATTAAATAAATGTAATTTATTAAATTAAGGGTGAGGGATAAAGCTAAAGGATGAATTAAATACATTATAAATATTTATTTAATTCACTAGGATGGGGTAAAGTCAAGTGTGGTTGGGTATGGACAAATTTAGGTATCTACCTTTTTCCCCTCTTTGATATGGTGGCATGACTTTAAGAAGTGGTGTTATATCAAATAATAATAAAATATAATAGGTATAAATGGACGAGGAATAGTGGCATGATGCCCAATACATTAGAAGGATGAGGAAGGATGATGAGGAGGGAGTTTGGTATGCCCCCTCAAGAGGATAGGCACGTTCAAAGAATGTGGGTGTGCTCTCAAAATGGATGGGAGGATTGGAGGAAGAAGGATAAAAGGATATGGGAGAATATAGGTGAAAATAATATAGGTATGATGGATATATGGATAGAGAGGGAAGATGGATGAGAATCATGTTGTAGTGGTATAAGAAACCTAGATTTGATATTGTACTTGGCATTATGCACCAAGGTATAAAGAGACAATGTGCCAATTACATGATAAAAAAGGTCAAGTTAAAACATATATTCGTTATCAAACCATGATGACCCAATGGTAATATGGTGTAAATACCATGATAAATAAAAATAATGATAACACACACATATATTCCTTATCAATAAGAAAGTGTGCATAACAAGCCAAAAAAACTAGGATTGTGTCCTTAGTCAAGTTGAAAACCAATTGATTGACTGATGGATTGATGATGATGAGGATAGAAAATTTAATGACAAACAAATGTGTATCCCAAGGATTGGGAAGGATATATCCCTGCACGATAATAATTGGATTAAAGTTTATCAAAGGATTATTAGCTGATTTGGATCGAAATTAATGAATGCTTAGGGATGATGTGTTGGATTGGATAGAATATTATTGGTTGCATTGGATGAAATTATTAGGGGATTTTGGATTATATGGATGGAAGGAGGATACATGGATTGGATAGGATGGATTATGGAGGATATTATGGTTAAGATAGAGAAATGGATAGGAACCAATGACAAGGGAGAACCAAGGCTTGGTAAAAGATGGAAGGATTAAGGGATTGCTTCCAGATATGAGATAGAGGGATTGGGTGGATGGATGGTGATAGGAGATAAGAGGATGGTAGGTGGAGGATAGGAGGGTGAGGATAAGAGAATAGATCTCCAAGGACTATATTACAAAGCAATGAAATTTCGCACACTAAATGTAGTGCAATTGAGGATGGAATGAGATGGTAAAGGATGAGTAAGATGGGAGGATGGTGTGCACAAGAGATATGGATGGTAGAGGAAGTAAGGTTTGTATTTTCCAAAGAATGTATGGATATTTTCCCCTATCCTAATCAAGATCAAAGGTAGGAAGGGAGGATGGATTGGATTGGATGGTAGGAAGGATATAGTATGAGGAATATGGCATGAAGGATACTGGAGGATGTAGATAGGTATGAAGCTTGCCCCCAAGTGTAGAGTGCAAGAGGACAAGGAATTACACATGATGCATATTTTATAGGTTTTAATCATGTTACTTTCCCAAGGTGCCACAAGTAGTGGTTTTCACCATTGGATGGATTATTTCTCTTTAATTTTATTTTTTTATTTGTTTAATTTTTTTCTTTTTTGGGATTTTTAGAATGGTATGGATGCAGAGGGATGACGATAAGGATGTGGATAAGTGGATTTGGAATATAGTGGATGTGTGATAGGTAGAAGAATGACTCAAGAATATAATTCCATGGATGTTATCTCGTGAAGAAGTGTTATAATGGATCAAGGTAATTAGAGGTATGCTTATAGACATTGGTAAAATGATGGTAAGGGGGATGAAATAGAAGGGGATATGGAAAGAGATAAGTATCTATTAAAAGTCGTGAGTTAAGGGAGTGTGATAGGAAATGCATGTTGGATAATAGATGGGGTGTTGGAAGACTTGTGGATAATTGGATGGGGATGTTTGGAAGATCAACATTGGAACACACCTTGAAGGGTGGTGTTATGGAGGAAAAGTGGATTTCAAATTATGAAATTTAGATGGGGGAGTGGAGGTGAATTTTTGGATATAAGGGCCCAAAATGGATAGAGGAGATGATGGATGACCTAGGGTAATGTTTTTTGGTACATAAGGTCCCAAATGGATTTCAAAGATAGGGGATTTTTAGATGGAAGATTGAAGGACTTAGAAGTGGAGGAAGCTTTTGGAAGAGTCAATTTGAATGTCAATAGATATTTTTCATTGGGATGCATAGTTCCATTTGTTTTCTTGAGAATCCACATGGTTTTTATTTTTTATTTTTCTTTGTGGCTTTTTTTTAATTTTTGGATCATATTTTCTTAGATTTAGCTTTAGCATATATTTTTGATGGGATATGGTGATCCTTGTGTTTTTTAGATTTTTAGCTTTATGCATTTGAGGTTTTTCATCCAAATTGATTCAAATAGAAATGTAATGAATGTGTAATTATGGATTATTTGGATATCTTATGGATGGGGTAATGGAGGGAGGACATTGGGAGGAATTCAAATATGTGTGCCTTTGTTGACCTTTATTAGGGATTTGATATGATGGAGTGGTGGACCTATGATTTATTGAGATAAATGTGATAGGGGTGGTAGATGGAGGGATGTAAGGACCCAAGATGGATGGAATGGATGAAGGATTTTGTTTTGGGGTATAAGGGCCCAAAATAGAGGCAAATGAGGGAGGAATGGGCTTTGAGACATAAGCGCTCAAAATGGATGTGGATGAGGAAGGAGTGGGTTTTGGGACATGCATGCCCAAAATGGATGTGGATGAGGAAGGAGTGGGTTTTGGGACATAAGGGCCCAAAATGGATTTGGAATATGGGGATGAGAATATTTGGATTAATATGGAAGGATTTGGGATTTGGAAGGAATTAAATGAGTGCCACCATATTGTGTATGATATTGGTAGTCAAGGTCACGTAAACTTGGATTTTCTTTGATTTGGATAGGTTCCAATATGCCTTTTTCACATAGGCCTATCCCTTTGCCTTCATAGTGCATGTTTAACAAATATTTTTTCCTATTGGATACTTATTTTGGAAGTGATAAGTGAGTCTATTTTGAGGTGGATATGAGGTGGAAAGGATTATAGGTTCTTGGAGGAAACTAGATTGGATGAAGGTGGAAGAACCAAGTTGATATGTGTGGGAATCATGAGTATGTTAGATGGGGGTGATGGGATCTTGAGAATGATTAGGATCTTGAAGGGAATTAGGAGGGGTGCATGGATCTTGGGATGGGAGGAGATCATGTTATGGAGAGGAGGGGATAATTTTATCTTGAGATGAATGGGGATCATGGGACGGAGTGGAAGGATTACTTTGATCTTGAGATGGAAGGGGATCATGGGATGGATTGGATGGGATGCTTTGATCTTGATTTAAAGGGGAATTTATGGTTGCATGATTTGGAGTAAGGGATTGGAATAGTTGGATATGATTAGAGGAAATGAAAGAGAATGGAGGTTTGACATGGCTAGCAGGGTTAGCCCACAATAGTGTGTCCAGTTTTTTGGCCAAAGTGGGACATTGAAATCAACATTTTTAATCAAATTTTAACTTTATATCACCCATAGAAACTAAACCATTAATAATCTTAAGACGATGTGAACTAATAATTTTTGAGATTTTTTATATAGACTATACATGCATTATTAAAAAAATTAAGAGATGATTAGTGTTTTTTTTTTGTAAGTTTTAATATCTTATTTTTTCTAGTTAACATTTTTAAAAAGTGGTGTTACTTTGGTAAAAACATAACATTATTTGTAGAAAGGATAAAATTATAAATTTTTAAACATAGATTCCTAACATCAATATCTAGTGCACAAACATTTTTTCATATTTTTTTGGTGCATAATTTGTTTTAATATTTTTAAAGTGAGATTAACTATAATTTAGACATAGGTTATTTCAACAATGCATAACATTTTTTTATTCATCTAAACTATTTTTTTTTCTTTTTTGAAATAAGAAAATCAATACCTAGTTCATATATATTTTTTATAAATTTTTTTTCTATTTTTCTATTTGTTTGCATGTGAAACAAAGACCTTGATGTTTAGTGAAAAACCTACATTCACTAGATATAGAAAATAGATATAATAATAAGATTAAATATATTCAAAATTATACTTTTTGGAAAGCTTATAGTAAGGTCTACATACTTAAAAAATCAAATTTCTAAATGACTTCATTTGATCACCTAAAAGGTGAATCAAAAGTGGTTTTTGTCAGTATTGTGATAGGTGTAGAGGAGACTCCATTAAGGGTTTGATTTAAGAATAGGGGGGTTATATCCAAGGGGGTTTGATCTAACCCTATTCAATGAAAAACCTTTACATAGAACCTCTCAAGGCTTAAATCATTAAATTTTCTAAAAATTATGTGATTTCAGTCAAAACTTTGGATGGAACACAAAGTGGACCCATTATTGTGGCAACACCCAACAAGGAGTTCATAAACAGATTTAAGAGTGGTTCACATGGATGAGAAAAGGATTTTGGATGTTTATGTATGGAGGATTTTATGTGTTTGAGGGATTTGAGAATTTTGGTATATTTGGGAGATGGATGGTAAGGGGATGAAGGTGTATGCATGATATGGAAAGATTGTACAACTTGGTTTATGAATGGAAAATTAGGCTCCTTTACTAATAGTCTTTGAATGGAACCATGAAAGATGTGGGATAAAATGGATTTGTAGGATTGGGGTGATGTGGATAGTAATGATGTGGGAGATGAGAAAGGGAATAAGAAGCAAATATTTCAAGAGATTTGTGGATTGAAGATGAGGATGAGGATCTTGAAAAGGAGTTGGCAATGGAGAAGTTTGGATAGAGGGTTGGTTTTCTTTGTCAAAGGAATGGGAGGATTAGCAATAGGAGATGAATTGGGATTGGATGGGGCTAGGAAGATGGAATTTTTGCACCAAGACATCGGAGGTATCTAGCCATGACCTATTTGTCATTATTAAATCAATAGGTGAGGATAGAATTGGTGAGCACTTGGGGATTGGTAATGAGATTGGTGAAGTTTTGGATGTAAGAGGTGGTGGATGGGGAGAATTTATATTGATCCATAAGACTCCCATTGTCATTATAGAGATTGTAGTCAACAAGGCTAACCTCATCATCATCAATGTGATTAGGTTTACCCTTGATTATTATTTTAAGCCTTATTAGGGTAGGGAACAGATTCATTATGTTAGATTGGATGGGGATAGATGAGAGGGGATTACAAGAAATTATATTGTATGGGGGATAAATTAGACAGTTGGACAAGATGGAAGATTGATTGGAAGAGAAAATTTGGGGATTGAATTAGTATGAGTATTGAAAGTAGAAGAATGGGATGATGGATGAAAGGTTGGTTTAGATAGTTGGATTTTTATTTGGAGGAGGATGGAAATTAAGATGATGAATTAGAGATGGATTGAGGATTAGAAAATTTGGAATTAAGATTAAAGATGAGGGATGAAATTAGATTTAGATTGAAAGGGGATAGGTTGGACTAAGATGTGGATGAATGAAAGAAGAAAAGGGTGTCAAAATGTAAAAGTGCTAAACTATCGAGGCATTGAACCGCACAAGCATTGAAAATAGGGCAAAGGCACTACATTAGAAAGATGAAGGGAACATTTGATTTTGAATGGGTTATATATTTAATTTTTAGATGGAGGATTAGTTTGGAGAGATTTGGGGTGGCTTGGATGGGTGGTGGATTGAATTGGAAGAATATATGAGGTATTTGGAGGAAAATATTGGATGGTTGATTGAAGGTTTGCTCATTTTACTAAGGGGTAGAATTGAAAGCACACTAAACAAATAATTTGGATTGATAGATAACATTGGTTTTGAACAAGAAGACACACCAAACACTTGCACAATCCTATAATTACTCAAGTAGATGTATTAACTAATGTGGTTCCATGAGCCAAAAGGCTAATACTATCTACCTTTGAATGGATAGATATGGTATGTAAGGTAATGTACCACCATTACACCCCTCGCCTTGGAGAATAAGCTACCCAAAGTAAACTTTATCTCACCACATGGAAGTATATTGTGAGTAACTTCAGGGTTATAGAGGAGGATATTTTCTACCCTCAAGACAATGAGGTATCAAGGATCAAGTGGCCCTCAACTACCTTAAAGATCAAAGCTCAAGTGACGAGATAAAATGATGAAGTTTATTCATTTATGTTTTATGTGGAATTAAAAAGTGAGGGTTCTAGAAACATAAAGAGTAGGTTACAAAGGTCTTCTAGACAGTCTAATGAGCTCTTAGCCAAGGATGACAATGTGTCACACAAACGTCCCCGTAGTGTATTGGCATCTTGTATGGACCGAAAACCAAGAATATCCCAGAAAACAACTAAGTAACTACTATCAATTTTGATTGTTGGGAACTTTTAAGATGCAGGAAAATAATAGAGAGTGACTGGACTAAAATGATGCAAAATAAGTGGAATGTGAACAATAAAATGAGAGAAGAAGGAAAACACTCACAATGGACCAAGTAATGAAGCCTCTAGTAAAGAAATGTTTCCACTACCTGCACACATAAGACCAAGAGAAAATGTTGGGGCTGTTTGGGGACTTGCCTCAGTCAAGTTCCTACTTTGGCATTTCCACCTCCACAATAACCAGATAGACAGATAGATCAAAAGATAAATAGACAAGATGATAAATTCATATATAAGGGATGTGATAAATACCAAGACACTCAAAGACACAAGACAAATAGATATTACATGTAAGGCTTGAGGAAGCCAAAGAGAGAGAGAAAGAAAGGGTTGTGAGAGCCAAGAGAGTTATAAAGACTATTGTGAGAGCTTGAGAGAGATATTTTCAAAAAGTGTGTCCAAGGGACTTCATGTGGAGTGAAAAGATAAATTTGAAAGTGAGAAGAGGGGGAAAAGGAGGTTGTCGAGTCATTACAAATTGTCTTGAATCATTTCTACTAACCTAGGTAGGTGAAAAGTGGAAAATGCTAATAAATGACCTTTAAATGATAAAATGTCATAGGAAGATGGTGTTGCATGTGAATATCCCCACGTCATGCTAGTGTTTAGACAAGTCACACTAAAAAATGGTGGGAAATGAGGAAAACATAAGGTTAATGTAAAACCGACGCACAAAAATGGCTGTTGACAAGGACCCCGAGCATATTGATAGGGAAAAAGGTTGATTCAAGGGCTAAGATGAGCTTACACAAATACTAATGGATTGGGTACTAAATTGGATACAAAAGTGTAGGTGAAATTACAAGGGTATACAATTTTTAACTCTATATTTTTCCCCCACTTTAGCGGGCTTATGGATCAACATGAATATGTGCACTAAAGTAAAGCTACTAAAAATAAATAACATCATGATGTCGAAAGGATACATTAGAGGAAGAAGATAGCTCTTTGAATGAAGGAAGCATGCCCCTAGGGTGAAGACCTAGAAAACAAATGTATTATATAGGAAAGATCCACACAAGCCAATAAGGTTAGAGCACAAAAAATACAAATCCATAAGGTCATATCATGATAAACATATAGATACATAAATAAGAACATGGATAACACATACGAAAAGGTACATAACAAAAAAACTAAAATTTTAAGTTAGCAAAGTAAAAGAGACCTTGATGTGGGAGGTTGTCTTAGTACTATGCATCGTTCCCAAAATAACAAGAAATAACACATAGAAGAATTCTTAAGCAAAGAGAAGAATGTAAGGATTGATTGCTTCAAGGAATGAAAGCATCCAAATAGATAGGGAAGCAACCAATTTTTATGAGACTACATGACTCAGGCACTAACTTACTATATCACTAGGGATCATGCATGTAAGGCCTAACTAATATCTAGTCAACTTAGTGTTAGACACATAATTCAGAGGAAGGGTACCTAGTTGAACAATCCATTGAACCCTTTCTAAGGCTTCATTTAATTATCAACCAGGGATTCGTAAGATTTTGATGATGTTGGCACTATATGTGCATTCATAGACTCTACATAGCCTATATCATCAAGTATAGGTGGTTTACACATGTGTAGGAAAATAATAAAGGTTGGTAGTGAAATAAAGCATAAACTAAAAAATAAGGGAAATAACTTAGTTTGCTATTGATGTTGCGAGTAATTTTGACTTAACACTGTAACTGATAACTTCTAACCTAAACTCTACAACTTCATTAAGATTGTTAACTCTTACTCCTAACTACTTGACTTACTTCAGAGGATGACTCAAAGACTCAATACAAAAGGTGATTCATAAAACAAGATATTGTTCACATATGTGTAATGAAGAATCTATTGAAAAGAATGCAATAATTTGAAAATTTATTCTAACAAAAGAAATTAAAGGTGGGTGAACAGTACCTTGAGTGGCCCTTGCTCAAGTTGTTATTCCCATAGGATAAACCAAATATGTGCTACTTGAATCAATTAAACATAACGGTAAAATGGAACATCTTCATTGCATAAAACTAAAATCTCACAACATGACAAAAATATTCACAGATCTTTCAGTCATGGGTGCATATCTATTACAAATGATAATAGAAAACTAACAATGCAAGATTGTATACTGGAAAAAATACTAGAAAAATTAAAAACACATGTATCTCTAGCTAGATCCACTCCTCAACCACTAATCCAACTATATAGGTTCAAGAAGAGGTTTATTTACATAAGGACTAAAAACTAAAATTAAATGAAAGTGTCTACTCTCCTTCAGAATAGAGAGATACAAAGTATTTGCAATAAAAACTATAATTGAAATAAATGGAAGAAGAAAATTAGGTTTGTAACTCTACTTTAATGGCATGGCAAAGACGTGCTCTACGCAAATAGTCACGACAGTTTCCTTGTTCATCACAAAATCCTTCATCCTTCCATCATCTTATTGAATGCTCTTATGACTCCCAATCGATCACTCCAATTATCACCTTCATCATTTTCTGCAACTATCACATGCCCAGTCATTGTGGAATCTCTCTTGCTTATCGGCATAAAATCCTTTAGTTGTGGGTTGAGTTCTCCAGTTGTTGCGGGTTGCTATTTTGGCTGCAAGGAGTTAGTTCTCATACAAAGCATACATATTATTAACAATCATGAATTAAACACAAATTTAAACTAAAACTCATGCACATTCATACATTCATTCATACAAATATCAACATATCATAATTATATTCCCACTCATCAAAGTCTGGTTTGGATGGTATAAAGATATAAAAGGTATATAATTCAGGAATGTATATGAAATAAATAGCTTAAAGTGTTTAAAAGATATGGAATAAACAAGAGAAAACTAGCTATTAATCAGGCTCATCATTTCCCCCCAACTAAGCAATTGTTTGTCCTCAAGCAACATTTGGGTCACAAATTTTGTATTGTAAAGTGATCTCCCTAAAGTCTCCAACAACATCAACTCCCTTAACCTATCTCAAATAGTAGCCCTTTAGACATGCAATCTTTGCTAGCCTCAAATTCTCTGCTACCTGTACTTCATCTCGTTTCCTCCCAATCCAATGTGGCACTGGTAGAAAAGGAGAGGTGGATGAATTGTCAATGGAAACCATTTTAGTCCATTGTCCCTAGCAATATCTATATACTTGTAAGACCTTCTGATAATAGCTATAAATTTGTACATGGAGTGAGGTTCCTTTTTCTTTAATTCATGGGTTTGTTCCTCCCATCTCTTCTTTACAAACTGGAAGGTGTGATCAATAGGCCCAATAGCCAGTTGCATCATCCCGGTGTAGCCACATTCCCTGACATTTATTATTTTCCTTCATACACCTTTATAAGTCAGTAGCTTTAAGCTCTCATCAATAACTGCATTGGGATCTTTGGATTCCTTTCTTAGCTATAGAGCAACAAATTTCTCCTTTTCAGTATATTCCTACAAGATCTCACCCCTTTTTTTTTCATTCCTGATATAAGAGGCAAGTGCTTTAATTTGTAATTCCCCCACAAACATTAGAGGATTCCATTATGTTTGATCTGAGAGCACAAGATTATGCAAGTAAAACTCACATAATTGATCTTGCATACCCAGGGTAGAGTTAGAGAAAGTTTCTAAAAATAAAAAATATATATTCGTTGACATTGAAAAATCACTAATTAGCTAGCTAAAGTGAAAACATAAGTATTTTTCTTGTAGAAATAGTGCATAAACTCTTGTAGGAGGTCTGCACTTTAGAATTTGTGCAACCTTGTCTGCTACTTCTTCAATCTTCACTTTGAACAACCTTTTTATTTTTGCATCTTTCTGCTCAAGTGTCCTAATGTGTTTTGGCATTAATTCAGATTTTTATTTTTCCCATTCTTTCTTCTTCTCAAAGAACTCTTGTGCTATTCTAAACAATTCCATACCTAAGGTCACTACAGATGGCCCAAAGGGAACTAACAATGAAGGAATTGGAGCCTGGGGTACCAGTTCCTTGCTTTATGCTTCTATGATAGCAATATGTGCCAATTCATCCAATCTAGACCCATGGTCATATTTACAATTTTTTTCCTCCAACTCCTCAATTCTTTTGTGGCTCTCACTTTCTCTTTGCTAGTGTGTTTCCAATAAACCTTCCAATTACTTAATTCTTTCCATAACCTCTTGTAATTCCTTGCCAATATCTTTTTGCTCAATAAAAAATTCTTCATCTCTTTCCAAAAGTTGGTCATTCCTTTCACTCATATATTCATTACCCTCTAAATCAAGGCTCTTTAGGGTTCTTTGCAACAAAAGCATCCTCTAAATCAGATTCAGAGGTGCTTGTAAAATTCCATGTCTGTGCATCAAGTATATTTTTATTACCAGGGGAATTCCCCTCCAATTTTGATTCAATCCCAACCATAACATCTCCCTTTTTCTGGTTTTTAACTGACCCTCTCATAACAACTTTCCTCTTCAGGCGATGTGATTGCCTTCTAGGTTGTGTGGATTTCTTCTTAGTGTTTTTCCAAAGGTAGGGATTTATTGGGTATCTCCTGTTGCAAGTTTCTCAGAGGTTGTAGGTTGAGTGCCATGCAAGCTTTGCTCCTCTAGCTCTCCTCTACTACAAGTAGGTGACATACCAAGGGAGTTAGAGGGTATTTCCCTATCTTATACAATAGGTTCTTCTTCTCTTTTTGGGACAACAAGTTCCTCAAAAATACTATTGATATGATTGCAATTTAGGAAGCTCTCCCATGAAACATGTGGAAACTAAACCCTCAAACTTCTCTTTATTAGAAATGTGACTAAGAAGAAATGTGACAATGCTATGTTATTCCTTTTTCTTTTGTACTCAAAACTCATTCTTTTCAACAAATTGTAAATAAAATTTGGAACATTTAAATGCCTATCATGGAAAAGATGGCTTAAAAGCTTAAAATGGACTATATATAACAGGGACTGCCTACCATCAGAAGTTAAGTATTTGAATATATAAGCCCATATCCATGGTAAGGATAATATTTTTGTACCTTTAGATGATGAGTCTAGGTTTTCTCCATGTTCTTTGAATTCATTCTTGGTAGCTATGATATTTGGCCTCACTGGAAACTCTTCCCCTTCCCATGGTAGTCCTGATACCTTAGAAATGGTGGCTTCTGAAGCATCTACCTTCAAACCTCTTACAATCGCCTCATCATTTTGTAAAGTAGTAGCAAATTGTTGTCATGACTTCATTGAAATTTGAGTTTCAAGAAGTAGTCCATCCAACCAACCTATTAAAAAATAGGTAACACTAGTCTATCTTCCAACATTTGGGTATGTGTTATTGGTTCCTACATATAATATCGCCACCCATGATACTGCTATTGCTCTGTAATTCCCTTAATTCTACTTTTTTATAGATCAATTTTTGTCTGTTATTCCACTACACCACCTTCACTTTACTGTACCCTCCCAATTCAGCTGCTTTCAACCCTTCCTTCTCCTCTAAGATTGGATTATGTAAAAAAAAAAAAAAAAATGAAATGGAAAAAAGTTGTAGAGGGTTTTGGGTTTTTGAAAATCAAGCAAATGAGAGTACCCCTCCCCCCAACTAAAGGTATTAAGCGTGCTCACTTAATTGTATGATTCTTGGAAAAGGGTGAGATGGTATATAGTGGAATATCAATTTAGATATGAAAACATGCATAAATAAAAAGTTAAAATATAGTGAAATGTTAAAATATGTAGCAAATCAATCATCAACTATGCTAATTATGAAAATTTAATGCATGTACCTGTAGAATGCTTATGAAATGAAACTTAGCTTATGTGAAGTGTTGATTACTGCCCATAGCAGGATTTGATTTGCTATTCTAAATTGCAATTAGAAGTGAATAATATGAATGCATGGCACGTGGTGAATGATTGTTGGAAAAGGTTGTGGGATTTTAAATCGCGAAAGGTGATGGAAATACTAAGTGTGAGGTGGTGTATAGGTTGCATGTGTGGAAATGAAATGTATGTGGTTGCATGTATGGAAAATAGTAGTGGAAAGTAGAGATATGCAATTAATTCAACAAGGAATTTTTAAAATAACTGCCAGTTAATTGCTATGGGTTCCTCTGATAATAGGTCCCTTTCTAAAAGTTGTTTCTTTTAGACGTGTTACTACAGGTCCCTTCAACATTGTTGATCATGGCAGAAATTGATTATTGTTGCTTGTTATCTTGTGTAGTTTGTGGTTTGTGAGTTGTGTTAGAAATCATACTTGTGTAATAGTAGTAGGTGAGTTGGGTATCTCCTCTACTAAGTCATGTGTAGAACTTGTAGTTTTTGTAGTTGAATTTTCAAGTGAAGGCTCAAATTATTGTATTAATGAAAGAAGGAAATCATCCTTCTGCAGTGGTTTCTTGTACAGGTTTAGACCATGTCCCTTAACTAGTAAGGATAACCTAACTTCATCAATTGTATGTAGTTGTACAACTCCATTGGGAAACACTTGCTTGATTTCATAGGGACCAAGCCACCTTATTTGTAACTTTCCCTTGTAGTCCTGATATCTTGAGTCATAGAGTAGAGCCTAATCACTTGCACTGAATTCCTTGGTTTTGATGAACTGATCATGCCATTTGATTCTTTGATTTTGAACAATTTTAGTGTGGTGTATTTCCTCCATCCTAATTTCATCAAGTGCATTGAGTTCATGTAATCTCTCCTATTGTTATGCTAATAAGTCCATGCCTAATTGAAAAATGTTCTCAAATTTTTGTACTCAAATTCAATAGGAAGTTTTTCTTTCTTTCCATACACCAATTCATATGGTGCAAACCTTTTTGTGGTTTTGCATGTTGTCTTATAAGCCCAAACTACCTCAGGCAACCTAGTTGCCCAATATTTCCTATGAATTTTCATTTTTTTGGTTAGAATGTTCTCAATCTCCCTATTTATGACTTCCACTTGTCCAATAACTTGAGGGTGGTAAGGTGAGGACTTTCTATGTTTGATCTCATACTCTTGAACTAATTTTATGATCGACTTAATGTAAACTAGGGTCCTTGGTCTGTGACAATTTCCCTTGGAACTCCATATCTTGTAAATATGTCCTCATAGAGAAACTTTTCCATATTACCATCCCTAGAAAATTTTAAAGCCTTAACCTCCACCCACTCAAGGTAAGGTAATAATGTGCTCCTTGTTGTTAGATGTTGGTGATATTGGGCCAATAAAATCTAATCCCCATTTATCAAATGGTGTCACTGCTAATTGTGGCTACAATGGAATTTCATCTATTTTTGGTGGCCTTCCCATTCTATGACACCTATCATAGCCCCTCGTGTACTTCACTACATCCTTACGGAGTTGTCCAATAATAGCTAGTTGTGAGAATCTTAAGAGTTTCCCTCTTTGTTGCAAAGTGTCCCCCACAAGTTTCATCATGGCATGCTCTAAGAATTTAATATACCTCATCTTCTCTAATACATCTCCTCATAATGTTATCTAGGCCTGTGTAAAACAAGTATCTAGCTATCTAAGAGTAGGGAAAACTTTTGTGAATCAATTGTCTTTCTCTTGGGGAGAAATATGGTGGTGTCTGCCTTGCTACTAGATAGTTGGAAATGTCTGAAAACCTAGGTGTATGAAAGATAGAGAAAATAAATGATCATCTCAAAATGAATCATCAACATCTTATAATTTGGTTGGAAGTTTGGATAGAAAATTTGTAACTACATTTGATTTGCCTAGCTTGTCCACAATGGTGATGTCAAATTCTTGAAGTAACAACCACCTGACAAGTCTTCCACCAACTGTTGGTTTGTTCATGAGATGCTTGATTGTTGTGTGGTTAGTGTGTATTAACACTAGATATCCTATAATATAATGCTTGAATTTGTTTAATGCATATGCCACTGCCAACATTTCTTTCTCTGTCACTATATAATTGAGTTCTGCCCATTTTAGATTTTTACTCATATAACATATGGAATACTTCTTGTCTTCCTTCTGCCCAAGTACAACTCCTATAGAAAAATTAGAAGCATCTATATGGATATAGAAAGGTAAGGTCCAATTTGGTCCTCTCAAGATAGGGTTTTAGTCAATGTTTCCTTGAGTGATTCAAAAGAGTGTTGACAAGCAGTTGTCCATTCAAATTTTACATCTTTGGATAGTAAAAAAATTAGTGGAGCTACAATTTTTCTAAAATCTTGGAGGAATCTCCTATAATACCCAACATGTCATAAGAAACTTCTAACATCTTTTTGTTTTTGGGGCACATGGAGTGTTGATATTACTCTTCAATTTTGTTGGAGTCCACTTGAATTCCTTCATTTGACACAAAATATCCCAATACAATCCCTTTTTTCATCATCATGAAACATTTTTCATGACTCAGATAAGTTGTGTTGATGACACCTTTTTAGCACCTTCTATAGATTATCAAGTGCTTCATCATATGTATTCCCATATGTTGTGAAATCATCCATATAAACCTCCATGGAATCATGTGCAAAGTCTAAGAATATACTCAGTACTACCCACTCGAAAGTGGTTAGTGCATTACATAGGCCAAATGGCAGGACAAAATAAGAATATGTGCCCCAAGGACATGTAAATGTTGTCTTGTCTTGGTCTTTTGGGGTAATCTTAATTTGATTGTAGTCACCAAATCCATCCAGAAAGGAGAAGTAATTTTTGCCTACTAATGAATCGGGTACTTGGTCAATGAAGGGGAGTGGAAAGTGGTCCTTCCTAGTTACAACATTTAATTCTTTGTAGTCTACACATACTCTCCACTTTCCTCCTTTCTTTGGACAATTACTAGAGATGACACCCCTTGACTATCAAAGATAGGATATATAAAGCCTGCATCAAGTAATTTTTGCAATCTCGTTTTAACTATGTCTTTGACGACAGGGTTCATTCTCCTTTGTGGTTGTCTTATGGGTTTAAAACCATCATTGATGTAAATCCTATGTATGCACAATTTTGGTTCTATCCCCTTCATGTCATGATAATCCCAGGCAAAGGTTGTTGTGTGTGCTTGCAACACAATTATCAGTGATGTTTGTTGTATATCAATCAATTGACTATTAACATTCAATGTTTTACCTGACATGATCTCTAAAGTCTTGGATGTTGTTTGCATTGATGAGATGTCAATTCCTGCTATGTTTGGGATACATTGGTGTGATAACAGATTATGAAATATTTGGGAAATTGATTTAGATGAACTAGCAAGGATAATATTTTGCAAAGGATCCTGCAAACATGTCAAGCAGTCTTGATGTCGTACCATAATCATTTTGCATGATGTTTACTATTAATTCATCTTCATCTTAGTGTTTTGACAGTAGATTGCTTTCAATAGTCATTGTTATCAATAGTTTTGCACCCTGCTGACTGCATTATTCAGCAAACTACTAAAACATGGAAACCTTCTTCAGATGTGGGTGATCTGAACGAAGAAGGAATCTCCAGAGCGAGCTGGTTCTCTGAATGATGAATTCTATTCTAAGCATCTTTTCAGGAAAAAGGATAGGAGGATAAATTGGATCTAAAATCTAAAACTAAAATTCTATCATTCTAAAAATATTGATCAACTGTAAGAAGACCCTGATAATAACTCACTCCCACCAACTCTTTAAAATAAAATCCCACAATCTCACAACACATGTATTCAACCAGTGGTTTATGCAAAGGTTAAATTAACACAAGGCATAACCTGAACTAGCATGTAACTCCTGCAAATTTCTTGATAATAGTAAGAAAAGAAAAGGATCCAACAAATTTGAATCACAGAACAAATCAGATTACTATTCCAAGTCATGAAAAGTTAATGAGAAAGGAAAAAATCTGCTATTTTATTGAATGATGGAGTGGAACTTCTCAGAATCTGAGCACACATAAGTTTACAAGCTCCCCCAAAATGTCTAAGGGCAAGAAACTCTAATCTAAACTACTAAGAGAATGGAGAGCTGAAAAGACTAAGTCTTATCAAAACCAAGCTCTCAAGAAAACCCTAATCCGAGCTCAGAAAAAAGCTCTAGGAAAAGGCTTCAAACAAACTCAAAAACTGCTTTAAAGCAGAAAAAAGCACAATGCTTTTATGATTACACTATCAAGCCTCTAAAAATAGGCAAATCTTGCTTTAAAAGCACAAAAAAGACCTTATCTCTCCAAAATAAGTCTGGAATCCGACCAAGAGGAGAAGTCAATAAAAGATCTGCTAAAAATAGCAAGAAAACATAAAGCAATTCATAGAATATCGCTTTTATGCTTCTGCTTTACAAGATGCAGATTTTATAATTTGTCTATTTTTGCAACTCAAAGATTGGAAATCTTTTGCAAAAGAAAAATCACCCTTATTTCTCCATTACAATAATTGATTTTCTCAAAAATCATAAAAATATATTACATAATTTTCCTCTTATCAAAATTTCTCATTGATTTCTCATAAAACCAATTAAAATAAGAAACCCTAAAACCTGATACAAGCCCTAAATGATAAGATACATTATTGATTTTCCTCAAATCAATCAAAAAACAAAAACCTTAGGGTAAGGCATCCCTATTGACCCTTACATCATTTCACATCAAACAATACTCATAATTCATATTCAAGCTCCATATTTCACTAAGGAAAGAAAAACTCTAAAAGACTTAACCTTCGACCTAAAAAAGATTCGGCCTCATAAGCTTTAAACTCAGATTTAAATAAAGTCACAAAGAAAACATTATGAATTTTGGCCTCCATTGGAAATTCAACATGTGCATTGACCGAACCTTCTGGATGGTGATGATATTCGAATTAGGCATGAGGAAATAGGGTCAAACCCTAATTATCATTTCATTTCACCCGTGACTTTGGAAAGAAAGAAACTCTATCTGAAAGAAAATTTCCGCCATGATGGTGCCGAATTCGAGCTCGTGTGCTTCAGTAATCTTCTCCATGTTTTCAGATAACTAAATCCCCAGTGGGTAAGCCTCCTTTCATGGCATAATAGCTTTTCTACTTCATTATTTTGAATATCGAAAATCCCTAAGGGCGCGGCCTGTATGAGCCTACTCTCTGATCTTCTCTTACCTTGGCTTCTCCATGCCTTATGAGCTTGGGTTTTATTTAAAAGCTCCAAGAGAGAGCTCATTCGCGGGTATGTCTTCTGCTTCTGCGCACAAGGTGAGTTAGCTTCCATGGTTTTATTTTGCATTTTTGGCCTTGAGGTCGTGGCTATACACAGCCTCTGATATATTTCTTTGTGTTTTATGTCTTCCATTTACTGTTGTGTGAGCTCAACCTTTACTGAGAGCTCAACTCTTGCTTTATGGACACTTGTGAAGCTCTTGGCAGCGGCTTTAGTGTTCTTCCAAAGATATGGACTGGTAAATTTCTATCTTAAGCACATATCTCCTATTTTACTCTTCAGAACTTGAAGAATCTCTCTTCTATTCATGAGTTTCTGACCATTTCCATGCCGCACCAGATGTGTATTATAAAAAGCACTGTTAAAATTTTTGGGCTCAACCCACAACAAGAAACTCTCTTCCTTGTATACTTGATAATGAATCCCTTCGTGGGTATTAAAAAAAATGAATGAGATCTGCATTTCCTCCATTTTTGAGCTTGATTCATCACATAAATTTTTCACATTTTGTTGTATATTTTGCTTTTAAATTTAAGATCTCACATGGGTTATTACTGTAACCATTTCTTCTGCACTTTGAAGCTAACCCTGAAAATGGGTACCTGAAATCTTTAAAGAAAACTGCATTTTCTGTATTTTGAGAATAAAACCACATGTGGATAACTGTTGTTCACTTTGCTTACCCTCAGAACTGAAAGCACCTGTAAGAGTTAACAAAACTGTGTATTTGCATCATTAGCTATAACAGAAAACTCCATATTGGCATTTGATATCTGAAGGAAAGATGTTTATTTCTGAATCTTTCATTACTCTGTTTGTCATCTCCACATGGACTCGAGCTAAAATAAATAGTGACTTATTTTCAACTTCCGGAATAAAACAATATTGTGAGTATTGAAAATTCTCAAAGCCAAAAGCATGCACTCTTACTTTCTGACAGAACTCGACCTCCCATATTTGCTTGAAAACTGTATTCTGTACATTTACTTGCATTTACTCTCATCTTGTAAATATGACAGAACCTTTATCTTACTGTTCTGACAAGACCTTGACTGAGTAATCTGAAAATGATCAAAATCCTGCATATTTTTTGTATTTAATTCATGGCTTGACCTATTACAAGTGATGACTTACTTTGACACTTGTAATTCACTGAAAACATAACAGATGTGTATCACATTTGATTGTTGTCCTCCACTAATCATTGATACACGATCCCATTTGAGGCACCATCCCAACCAAAATGAGTTCACTGTCTTTGTTGTAACTTCTAATAACTAGTACCCCATATTTAAGTATTGTATCACTGATGCTCGTTACTATATCCAGCTACTCCCTTGAGACAGAAATTGTCACAGTTAAGATCTCAAAACACAATTGATCCAAAGTGAACTCCTGCCTTTCCTCTTTTAGCATCTATGTAGGGCTTTAGCTGAAACATTGAGCTAAAAATGGACTGTACCTAGTCTTTTGTTCTCAAGCATGACTGACACCTCAAAACCTTCTTCTGGAAACAAACTGTTTGCTCCTTCCTTGACAGCCTATGAAAATCACTAACCTAATACTTATAACTCCCCATGTATATTGTGCGTACAAATAGCAATGTCTCTTTTACCTTCCTTAATTCTAACACAGCAGCTTCACTTTCTACATTTGAATTATGTAGAGGTTTTACCTTTTGCTTTTGGATTGAAACATTGCATCAGTACAAACCTCTTCTACTCACCGGTTTATATGTATAACTGGTAATTCAGAATCATTCTGGAAAGAAAATACCTACTCCTCCATTATTATTCTGGAACGATCTCCTTGTTATTACTTATTCATGATGCAGTATTCGCTTAATCAGTCAACTGGAACCAGAAATTCATTAAATACTCAAATGCACTGTCTGTGTTTGTATTCTTGAGCAACATGGTACTCTTCATGCATTTTTATATTTCACTCTACAAAACTGCTCTTAAGATTTGTCCTCTTTGATGATGAAAATTAGAACAAAACATTAAGGCATATGTATGCCTGTTCACTATCCAAAAGAGAAAAAATGAATTGAAACTCACATGACATATGATTACAATCAACACGGAAAATGTAGTTATCCAACAATTCTGATGTAAATGTATTCACTTAAATTTATTCAGTGAACTAAATCCACTGCTCACCTGTAGCCTTCAGAAAGAATCCTGATCGTTATGAATGCACAATTGGTTTCGTTGCTTGATGGATTCTTTGTTTTATTCCTTCAGCTGTATTTCATTTCATTCGATGAATATGATGAAGTATATTTTAAAATCAGCCCATTTAATGAAAGGGCAGCATGTCGAGCTCTACCCTTGTGGGAGCCCATTTTGCTCCACATGCTTGGTCTTTGAATAATGTTCAGCTTCATGACTTTACCTATACCTACACAAAGAAAGAAACAGTGTTAGCATAAAAAATAGAACATGTTGATTATGATGTTGCTATTTCTCCTTCAGCTCACTTCTTTCATACGACACTTAATTGATTGTTTCAATGTATTGTTAATAGTATGTTGTACTATTGTAGGTGCATCATATAAGTTACATCATAGTCAGAGCTAGTGACACCCCTCTTTCCTTCCTACAGGTCGACGAAGCTCGAGATGACGAGGTGCACCATTCGGCATCAAGCGTCGATAATCAGGCAATGATGATTATGTTGTTGCTTATGTGCTTTCTTTTCTGCATCTTCAGTAGTGCAATGTGCTATTAGAAATGTATTGTAATAGTCACAGTTATATCCACGGCTTGTGTGGATCTTTGATTTCAATTCCGCTTTTCAATTAAAAAGAAAATGCATTTCATGCAATGTTGTAATTTCATTCTGATTGTGAAATCAAATGAAGCCTTGTAAAAATATGAGTTCTTTACGAAATGAATAAAAGCATCTAAAATGCTATTTTGCTCATGTACTCAATTCTGTATTTCTTTTAAATCTGCAACATCTGAATGGCACTCTGCAACTCCATAACTTCACTAAAATGCATAACTATTACTTAATGCAAAAAGTAATGCGAAACAACATTTAAAATCCAATCTGCAATTCCACTTTTTGGCAAATAATAATCAGCCAGCTCCTCCATTTGAGCTGAGGTGAAAAATATGTAACAGTCATCAAGGCTTGCAAGGAGTATTGATCCTCATCATCTAGGGTAGGCCAAATGGTTTTTTCTAGGTCTGCATGTGGTTGGGCTGGTGGATAAAGGACTAATTTCTTAGTTACATCCCTGTTAGAGATAATTATATTCCCAGATTTGTAGCCTATGAAGGCATCTATTGTTTCCAACCATGGTCTTCCTAATATGAGGGGGTGGCCTGCAAGATTATCTTTTGGCTATAGGACCATGAAATTTGTAGGGTACTCCCATCAATCCAATGTTATCACCAAGTCCTTAATGATACCCTCAGGCTTGATTGTGAACCTAATCTCCAACTACATAACAATGGGTGTAGGTCTGAGTTCTATGAACTATAACTTCATGGTCTCTTTGGTCATTACATTGATAGTTGCTCCCAAGTCAATTAGGGTGTTCATAATAAGAGCGTCATTTATCTTTACATCCACCACAAGACTCCTAGGGTCTACATACTTGGGAACAATTATATTTCCCAACATAATGTTTGCAAGTTGACCTAGAACTTGTACTGTCTGAGGATCTTTCCTCTTTCTACCTAGCTTTTTAAGGAAAATTTCTCTCACTATTTTGGTGTAGATAGGAACCTCCTTAATGGCTTGTATAAGGGGTATTTTGATAAAAACATCTTTAAATTGTCTTGACAAGTTTGTTTCATCTTGTGTTTGATGTCTTTGAACTAATAATATTTTAGGGAATGGAGGCTCTGGACTTGGATTGGTTTGGTTAACCTAATTTGACTCAGACTCCTTAAGTTGATTGTCCAAGGTCTTTGTTGGTGGGTTCCTCATCAATCAATTCAGTAATTTGAGGAGATGAAGGCCCAACCAAAGTCTTCATTGATCTAAGGTGGACATCACTCACCTCTACCTCATAAGTGGGGTATTGAACAACTTTGTTAGTATAGGCCTATTGAACAAGCTTGTTATTGTGGTTAGGTGCAGGTTGGGCTAGAAGTTGAGGTGCTCTAGGTGGCTATGGTGTTGGATTTGTCAAGTTTGGCATAATAACTTGTTGTTGTGGCTGCAAGGGCTGATGTGGCTAGTGGTAATTCATGTTTTGGTTTTTCCATTTTCGACCTCTTTGCCACTAGGGTTTCCATTGGTTTTGTCGGCTTGGCCATTAGGAATTATTTTGGATCCTTGGTAATTTTTTGATGACCACATATTTTGCTGCTATTGGTTCCAATTGGTTTGAGGAATTTTCCATTATTGGTTTTGCATATTAACCCAAAACTGAGGATTCCAATTAGAAAGATTTGAATTGTTACCAAGAAATGACATGTTATAATTCAAAGGATATTGTGGCATACCTTGTCTTGGTTGTCATGGTTTCCTTTGAGCTATGTAGAATACTTGTCCATCTTCTCCTTCCAATACATGAAAATTTGATGTCCCCTTAAATATACTTGCCACCTTCTTGCATTTGCAATTAGTCCTTCTTTGTCTACAATGTGAGTAGTATTCTATAAGAGTTGCTTCTGCCTCCTCTTGCTTCTTTTTTATATGGAGGGTATCTAGCTATGTAACCAGATGGCTGATAATATCCTCTTTCATATTGGACAGTAGATTACTCAGTTAACTCTAGAGACTCTATTTGATGGTTTGATGATGGAAGATGCCCTATCTCCTTTAACTTTCTTTATGAAAGACCTTGAATAGTGAGGAGTCTAGTTATTAGTTAGTTTTCTAATGTTTTTATGCAAACTCATAGACATTCTCAGACACTTATCTTATACATATTCTTACACTATACTATCTTTTATGCTCATTAAGAAAACCTTAACTGGATTTAAAGTATATGGAAATATGGTTATGATGTGATGGTTATTGCATAATTAATGTGTGAATATGTATGAATTGTAATGGATGTTTGTGCTTAGCTATGGTTGTTAGTATTGTGTACATGTTTTATGAAATAACTCTTTGTAGCCAAAGAGCAAGAGGAGGTAGACTGTAGCCCACAACAACTGCAAGGTGTAGCCCACAACTAAAGGAGTTTCCATATAGTAGAGCAAGGGAGGTTCCAGAATAAGTTGAGTGTAGCAATCATAATAGGGAGGAACTTAATGAAGATGATTGTGCATCATTATGACATTTAATCAAGATGTTGAAGGAGAAGAACCCTATTACATTTAGGAGTCTAAAATGACTTATTCAAATAGTCCATGTTCCAGTTCTATTACAACAGAGTCATAGTTCTATTTGGACTCTTCTTCCTTTTTTAGTTATATAGTTTAGATTGCTTAGTCTTTATCATGCTCTGATATATAGGGAGTGATGGTTTATGATTTCAGTTTAGAGTCCTTATTTTAATAAACTCCCCTATGCCTATATGTATGGCTCGGTGGTTGAGGTATAGAGAGTTAGTTAATTGTTCAATAGTAGATATAGCTATCAAATATTTTTAGTTAGTTCTTACATAGATAATGTTTATTGTTGAATCATGATTTCATGAATAAGACATTCCAGCATAATCTTATGTGATATTTTGAAGTTGTGCAATGAATGGTTTTGAGTTATTATAATTGTGTTAATCTAAGGAGTTATATTTGGGTTAGATCAGTAGAGACAATTACTTGAGCAAGGGCCAGTCAAGGTAACTGTCCCTCACTTCATTTTTTGTATAATTACTTCTATCATAACAGTTATTTCATAAATGCATGTTGTGTTAACTAGATTCCTTGTGTTACAATTGTGAATGGATTAATGAACAATTCTTGTTTCACATTTATTCCTTAGTTTGCTTAAGCTTGTTGTAATTCAGAGTGTAGGTTCAGTTAACAGTATTAGTTAGATTCCAACATTCATTTCTTGACAGTAAATTAGTCATGGTATTATACTGTAGGTACCCATAGCAATAGTGCTGACATTACTTCTTTTATTGTTATACATTTTTATGATTTCTCAACAAGTACAAATACCTATGCTAGGATGATTTAGGTAGTCTTAATTATTTGGAAGCACATACAATGCCAGTACCATCACAAGATTACTAACCCTGATCAATAATTCAATGGTCTTTCCAAAGGTTCAAGTGGACTAACTAGGTTTCCCCTTTGAATTGTGTGATTGTCATCAAGTTTACTAGACATTAGTAGGGACTCTAAATTTTTGGTGTCGTTGTCAGGGATGGTGCTACTTTCAAAGATTAGTTTATGTTATTTCAAAGCTTTCCTAGTTTAATATTTTCTTTTAGTATTAGGACAATTAGGTTTTATTTTTTCAAATTCCAGAATAATTCACTAACATTGTGCAGGAGTCCTTGCCATACAAAATCATACCTATTATATGCAGAGGTAGAGAGATACTTTGGGAAGATTTCTCCCCTCAAACCAACAAGATAGAGAACATATTGGTTCAACCACAGTGATCAGAGTGATGGTATTCCCAATGAAGAACTTTCCTTTTCACCAACATCTACTGCAAACAAAAAGGGGACCTTCCAAACCATCACTGATGCAGTAGTGGATGATCCACCAGAACATGTGACTTTTGAATTTCCCATTACCAACCAAGAAAAGGCTACTATCCTAAAGAATATACCTCCTTCAACATTTCCAGTATTCTATGGTTTGGTAACTGAGGATCCACACATTCTTGTTTGAGTTTGATACGCTATGTAGAATCTATGATTACACAACTGATGCTCATAGGCTCAAGCTATTTCCTATAACTTTGAAGGATGTTACCATGAGATGGTTTATGGGACTAGGAAAAGATGTTCCAAATTGGAACACTGTGAAAATAAAGTTCCTAGAAAAATACTAGGACTATTGTAGAGGAGTTGATAGGAGAAGAGATGATATTTTCAGAATGACTCAAAAAGAGGATGAACCATTAGAGGATTATGTAGAAAGGTTCCAATTCTTCTTGAAGAAGAATCCATAGAATAGAATCTCAAAAGAATCCTTGAAGCTTGTGTTTTTAAAAGGATTCAATGATGATTACATGGATTCCCTTAATCTCATTGGGGCAGGGGATGTGTCTCAATTACCCTTTGAAGATATCTGCAAGGTTTGTAGAAACTATTCAAGGACCTTTACCAAAAGGACGAGGGAGGAAGAACACCTACCATTGGAAAGACATCTAATGGGGTTTCAAGAGTAGAGTTAAGTAACCTACTATCCAAAATTAAAGAAGATATTATAAATCATCTAGCTACACAGTTGGATAATCTACATGTGAAGAAAAATAGGAGGTTGAAGCAATACTTACTGAATACTTCCCTAATTGCAGAAAAAGAAAATCCAACTACAAATGTAAAAGGGTAGCAAGTATTATAGAAGAAAAATTAGAGAAACCATATTTTCAACCACTAGAAGGTGAAGATGGATAGTTGTTCTACATTGCACAAAGAAGGCCATGGCAACTAAGACAAGGTATGCCATAAGACCCTTTAAATTTCAATACATCATTTCCAATTGGTAATAAACATTTCTCTACTTGGAACACCCAGCCTTTATTAAATACCAAAAACCAATGGCAAAACCCTCACCAATGGAAAAACCCTTAGCAAAATTGGAACTAGCAAAAACCAAATGTATAACCTCAACAAAAAATTTAAGGTTATAATTACAACTATCAATGACCAATGCGACAAAATTATTGGTAGCCACAATTGTAAAAGGGCCAGTAGTGGCAACACCAAAATATGAATTACCAGTAACCTTTGTTGCCTTCTCAGCCACAATAGGAGACCATCATGCCCAATCCATCAAACCCAACATCTCAGCCACCAAGAGTACCACAATTACCTTCCCAACCTACACCTAACCCCAATAATAAGCCTATACAATAAGCATACACTAATGAGGCTATTCAATACCCTACTTATGGGGTATAGGTGAGTGATTTCCACCTCAGGTCAAGGAAAACACTAGCTAGGCCTTCATCCCCTCAAATCACAGAGATGGTAGATGAGGAGCCCATAGCTGAAGCATTAGACAATTCACCTATGAAGCCTAGGTCAAATTAAGTAAACCAGACTATTTCAAGTCCAAAGCCTCCATTCCTTGAGCATTTAGCCATTTCAAGACATCATACTCAAGATGAGACAGGCCTATTGGGTTAGCTTAAGGATGTAAGTATCAAAATACCCTCATTCAAGCTATCAAGGATATCCCAATTTATACCGAGAAAATAAGATACCTTTGTCTTAAAAATCTAGGGAGAAAGAGGAAGAACCCTCAGACAATTCATGTCCTAGGGGACCTTGCTAACATTATGCTAGGGAATATAATTGTCCCTAAATATACAGACCCTGGAAGTCCAATAGTGGATGTTAAGATAAATGGTACCCTTATCAAAACACCTTAATTAATTTAGGGGTCACCATTAATGTCATGACTAAGGAAACAATGCAGCTACATCAATTAGCTAACCTTAGACCTACACCAACTATTTTACAATTAGCAGATAGATCAACGGTGAAACCTGAGGGGATCATTGAGGACTTAGTCATAGCATTAGATTCATGGGAGTATCCTACAGATTTCATATTCTTGCAACCAAAGGCCAACCTTGCAAGATATCCACTTATTTTAGGCAGACCATGGTTAGCAACAACTGATGCATTCATACGTTGTAGGTCTAGGAACATGATAATATAAAATGGAATTGTGACCAAGAAATTGATCCTCTATCTACCAACCCAACCTCATGAAAATATAGAGCATACTATATGGCCTACCTTGGATGAAAAAGACTACTATTCCCTGCAAACTCTCATGACTATTGAACACAACCCCCTATTGAAAAATCAAGATGAGGATGAATTAATTGATCACATCATACAAAATAACTATGGTAGGGACCCACAACAACAATACTATCTTTCATGTCTACGGGATCCACTATAGAATATCATACCTATAAATTCATCATAAGATGTATCCCAACTTTCCCATTCTCTTCTACCAAAATAGTGTGTCCCCAACATTAGTGGAATTGACCTTTCATCTATACAATCAACATCCAAGACATTGGAAATCATGTCAAGTAAAATGTTGAATGTTAACAATGGGCTAACTGAAGAACAACAAAATTCCTTAAATATTGTGTTGTAGGCACATGCAATAGCCTTTGCATGGGACTACCATGATATGAAGGGGATTGATCCAAACATGTGCATGTATAGAATCTACATAAATTATGGTTTCAATCCAATTAGACAACCTCAAAGGAGAATGAACCTTTCCTTAAGAGAAATAGTTAAAACTGAGCTACAAAAATTACTTGATGCAGGCTTCATTTACCCTATTTTTGATAGTCAATGGGTGTCACCTTTAGTTATTTTCCCCAAGAAAGGAGGAAAATGGAGGGTATGTGTGGAATATAGGGAGCTAAACACAACCACTAGGAAGAATCACTTTCCACTACCTTTCATTGACCAAATACTTGATTCCCTAGTAGGTAAAAATTACTTCTTCCTAGATGGATATAGTGGTTATAACCAAATATGTTGGAAATATGTGCCTCAAACAATACAGGCTGAAACCTCCATTGTCTGGCCGACTAGCAGTTTGATTCATTATGTTTTGAACAAGTCGTTGTGACCTAGCTTCTGTCTTGCCGAAAGGTTCACTTTGGTCTATCGTTGTGACATAGTGTATTCGCTATGACCTCTTAGCGCTCGGGAGACCTCTGGTCGATAGGCCATTCAATCATGAATAGGGGAGACTCATGGTGACCACGGGCTTCAGGGTAGCTTATAGCGGCTCGGTGAGAATTCCCAGCGAAGTGTTAAAGTCTTGCCGACAGTGTTTTGGTTTGTGGTCATCGGGGAGACTTGGCCGAAGGAAATACTATTGATAAGAAGTCATACCGATGAGAGAAAGTCACACCGACCGCATTCATTTGGGATAACACAATGGTTTCAATAAGATGTCCCAGTGACATTGAAATGTCTCACCGACGGGAGCTCAAGTGTTAGTCATCGTTGTAACACTAAGGTTTTGTTATGAAGTCTGGGCGATATGTAAATGTCTCACCGATGGAGGCTCAAGTGTTAGCTATTGGAGTAACTCAAAGCGGTCAGGGAAAGGTCTTGGCGAGACTGTTAAGTCTTTCCAATAGCCGATGGCTATTGGGGTAACCCAAATGGTTCGGGAAGAAGTCTCGGCGAACGTTGTATGTCTCACCAATGATAAGGGTTCTTCGGTGTAGCTCTTGGTGAATGGTGGTCTCGATGTAACTTTGAGATCTCGGAGAAACCTCTCGGCGAAAGATGCAAGTCTTGGCGACTATTCAATGAAGCCCGATATGACTTGTGACTTCGGTATAACCTTTGGTGGCTCGCTATGATCTTCTGGCGAAAGCGATAGGTCTGGGCAACTGCTTGGTGTTTCGGCGTAACACATGAAGCTCGATGGAACATCTTGGCGACTATGGTAACTCTTGGCGATACCGATATGAAGGTTATGTGGCATCGGAGAGACACTGTTAGTGTCTCATCGAGATGCCAACACAATGTGAATTATGTTGACTGTTTGACCGTCCTATGTGGAGTCTCGTGGACCAATAGAAGAGCCGAATGTGAAAATTTTGCAGTTGGTTCATTGCGACGGTTCTGTGAGGAAGCTCAATAGACATGGAACAACAGAGATATACTCTATGATTGTAGATTGCGATTGGTTGGTTGGTTTTGTTGAATCAACAAATTGTTGTTGATCAATTAATGTATTCTAATTTGTAAAGGTTGTAACTTGAAAGTTTATGTTTGAAGAATGTTCATGGTGAATGATGTTGTATAATGACACCAAAAAGATAAGTCTGGCATTTGTATGTAATTTTTGTTACTGTAATACAAAGTGATTTCTCTTGGTGTGGTGGGTTTTTCTCCCATAAGGGTTTTCCCATGTATATCTGGTGTTCATGTGTGATTTTCAAATACTCTGTTTCTATTATCTGTTTCTTAGTGCATCTTAATTGAACTGTAATTGTAAATTTTAAAGTGTATCTGCATTCTTTCTTGAGGTATTGGCGTTAGGAGAATTGTTTCCGCATCTGATTTTCCTTACAAGTGGTATCAGAGCCTGGCCAATTGTGTTATCCTTGTGGGTACGTTGGGTTTTTTGTGTCAATTATGTTCAGTGGGAGTCTTGTAGGGTTTGTCATTTCTAATTATAGATTAAGATGGCTAGTACATCTGGTAAGATTGAAATAGAGAAATTCAATGGCAATAACTTTGAGTTTTGGAAACTCAAGATGGAGGATCTTCTTGTTGACCATGATCTTTGGATTGTTGTCGCTGGAGTGAAACCTATAGGCATGAAGCAAGAAGATTGGGACCTTGTAGATAGGAAGTCTAAGGGGTTGATAAGGCTTTGTTTGGAAGACTCGGTGCTTCTGAATGTGCATGACGAGAAAACTGCATCTACCTTGTGGAAGAGACTGGCGTCTATTTATCAGGGGAAGTCCTTGGTGAATAAACTATTCCTGAGGAAGAAACTATACTCTTTGAGAATGCAGTAAGGAGGGTCTGTAGCTGATCATTTGAATGCATTTAACATGTTGCTTGCTCAATTGACATCTGTTGGTGTGAAGACTGAAGAAGAGGATCATTATATGCTACTATTGTGTTATTTACCAAACTCATGGGATCATCTAGTGATGGCTATCGGTAGTACAACATCCAGTTTCAAGATGGAGGATATTGTTGGTTTTTTGCTATCAGAAGAAATGAGAAGGAAATCTTTTGAAATGGTGAAGGAGGCTCTTGTTGTTAGAGGAAGGTCAAAGGAGAAAGGCAAGAAGAAGGACAAGAAGTCCAAATCAAAATCAGAGGGGAGATCAAAGTCTCTTGGAAAGAAGTCCAAGGTGAAGTGCTAGAACTGTGGGCAACCTGGTCATGTCCGAAAGGATTGTAAAGAGGAGAAAAAGAAGAAGGGATCTTCCGATAATGGTTCTTCTCATAGTGATGGTGACGCCTTCATTGAAGCCTTGGCTACTCAGGCATCAGATGATGTCTGGCTGATTGATTCTGGAGCATCTTTCCACATGACATCTCACAGAGAATGGTTCATGAAGTATGAAGAATACGATGGTGGAAAGGTGTATTTAGCAAGTGATTCAACTTTAGAGATAGTTGGTCGTGGAAGAGTCAGAATACAATTCCCCAATGGCAGAGTGAAGGGAATCAATAATGTTATGCACATACCAGGTCTGGCTCGAAATCTATTGTCTATAAGTATGCTAAATGATATTGGTGTACAAGTTACGTTCTCTGGAAATGGCTGCAAGATGACTAGAGGTTCAATGGTGCTGGCTAGAGGTGCTCGAATTGGTACCCTGTACAAGCTGGATGCACAGGCTGTTCAATGTAACAGTGTCTCTGGAAAGTCACCGAAAGCTGCTCGTGGAGGTAAAGAGGGAAATATCCCTAATTATGTAAACTCTATGGAAGTAAAACTTCCTGCAGAGAAGACTATGCTTTGGCATCATAGGTTAGGCCACATAGGAGAAAAAGGTTTAAAAACCTTGAAGAATAAAAACCTGGTTGAGGGGCTTGAAGATTGTAATCTTGAATTTGAATTCTGAACACTGTATATATGGAAAGCAACACCGTGTTTCATTTTATTCAGTCCTCATAAATCTTCTGGTTTGTTAGACTATATTCATTGGATGTGTTTGGTCCAGTAGATGTTCCTTATTTGTCTAAATCAAGATACTGCCGTTCATTGATGATTATTCAAGAAGATCATTCGCTTATTTTTTGAAAAGTAAATCAGAAGTGTTCAGTCGATTTAAGGAATTTAAGAACCTTGTTGAAAATTAGACTAGTAGAAAAATAAAATGCTTAAGGACTGATAATGGCGGTGAATTATGTTCTAATGAATTTGAAAGATATTGTAAAGACCATGGAATTAAAAGACACAAGACTACACCTTATACTCCACAAGCAGAATGGAGTTGCAGAAAGGTTCAATAGGACAGTGATGGAGAGAGCACGAAGTATGCTCAGTAGTGTTGGCTTGGAGGAGAAATTTTGGGCTGAGGTTGTATCTACTGCATGTTATCTTATTAATCATTCTCCAAATTCTACTCTTGTTGAGAAAACACCTTTGGAAGCATGGTCTGGTAAGAAGCCCTCACTTAGACATGTTCGTGTTTTTGGCTATGAGGCATATGCTCATGTGTCGGATGTGAAAAGATCTAAATTGGAGAACAAGGCTATCAAATGTATTTTTATCTAGGCTATAGCGCTGTCATAAAAGGATACAAGCTTTGGAATCCTGATATAGAGAAGGTTGTATATAGAAGAAGTTTAATCTTTCGTGAGCTGAAACCTTCCACTTTGGATCCAATGAGACAAAGTCAGAAAATAGTAAGGATGTAGCAGCAATTCCTCCTACACCAGAGAAAGAGGAATTCAAAATTCAAAATGTACCTGAAACTGAGGAGAGCTCAAGCAATTCTGAAAGTTCTGAAGAAGATGAAGAACCTCAGCCTCAACCTCAACAACTGAGGAGGCCAACCTGAGAAAGGAAACAACCAGATAGGTATGGGTTCTCATTAATTGATTCTACTTGTGCCTATTCCTTGATTTCTATCACTAATGAGCATAGGACTGTAAAGGAGGCATTTAGAATGTTTGATTCAGACTCTTGGTTAGAAGCCATGGAAGAAGAGATGGCATCATTGGATAAAAATGAAACTTGGACTCTGGTGCCCTTTCCTAAAGGCAGAAAACCTGTGGGCTGCAAATGGGTATTTAAGGAAAAGATTGGTCTGGATGGAAGTGTAGAAAAGTACAAGGCAAGACTGGTTGCAAAGGGTTATTCCCAAGTAGAGGGAATCGATTATGGGGAAATATTTTCTCCTGTAGCAAAGCTGACATCTATCAGATTTCTTTTGTCACTTGCAGTAGCATATGACTTAGAGGTTGAACAGATGGATGTGAAGACAACATTTCTTCATGGTGATCTTAAAGAATAAATCTATATGTCCTAGCCTGAGCACTTTGTTGAAAAAGGTAAAGAAAAACTGGTATGCAAATTAAAGAAGTATCTGTATGGGTTAAAGCAGTCACCTAGAATGTGGTACTAGAAATTTGATACATTTGTATTGTCTTTGGGATTTGTGAGATCAAAATCTGATCACTGTGTATATTATAAAGCTGAAAGTGATCAAGTATTAGTTGTTTCTCTCTATGTTGATGATATGTTGTTCATAGGCAATAGCAAGCTAATGATTTCTGATCTTAAGTCTCAGTTGTCTGCTAAGTTCGAAATGAAGGATCTTGGTGCAACAAGGTATATTCTGGGGATGGAGATAACTAGGGACAGGAGGAATAGAAAAATTTGGCTCAGTCAGAGTAAGTATATCAGGACTGTTCTTGAGAGATTTTGTATGAATGATTGCAAGCAGTTAGTTGTTCCAGTCATGCAGGGAACAAAGCTATCTATTGAGGACTGTCCAAAATCTCCTACTGAGATGGAGGGCATGACCAATGTGCCCTATGCTAGTGTTGTAGGCAGTCTTATGTATGTAATGGTATGTACAAGGCCAGACATTGCCCAAGCAATGGGAGTACTTAGTCATTTTATGGCTAGAATCCAGGAAAAATACATTGGGATGTTGTGAAGAGAGTATTTAGATATTTGAAGGGCACTTCATATTTTGCATTGTGTTACCATGGGAATTCAGTTGAATCACAGAGGACTCTCAGCATTCGTGGTTATGTAGATTCTGATTGGGCAGGGGACATTGATAGCAGGAGATCCACCAGTGGATACATTTTCATGATGAATGGTGGTGCAGTTAGTTGGATGAGCAAGCGGCAGGCTGTAGTCACTTTGTCCACTACGGAGGCTGAATACATGGCAGCTACTCATGCTTGTAAAGAAGTTGTATGGTTGAAACATTTGTGTTCTAACATTGGTTTTGATGCAGGGGAAATAACAATTTTCTGTGATAGTCAGAGTGCAATTTGTCTAGCAAAGAACCCTACTTTCCATGCCAGGATGAAACATATTGATGTACAGTACCACTTTGTACGAGATATGGTTGAGGATGGAAAGGTCAGTTTGGAAAAGGTTGATACTCAGGAGAATGTTGCAGATTCATTGACGAAGCCAGTGAGCACAGACAAGTTTAGGTGGTATGCCAATTCAATTGGCCTTAGTGCCCATGATTTTTAGTAAATATGTTGTGCTCTGGAGGTGCCTGTATGATCTTCGTCAAGTGGGAGATTGTTGGAAATATGTGCCTCAAATAATATAGGCTGAAACCTCCATTAGAGCCAAGTCGGTGTGACATCTTCATTGTCTGGCCGACTAGCAGTTTGATTCATTATGTTTTGAACAGGTCGTTGTGACCTAGCTTCTGTCTTGCCAAAAGGTTCACTTTGGTCTATCATTGTGACATAGTGTATTCACTATGACCTCTTAGCGCTCGAGAGACCTCTATCCGATAGGCCATTCAATCGTGAATCAGGGAGACTCATGGCGACCATGGGCTTCGGGGTAGCTTATAGTGGCTCGGTGAGAAGTCCCAGCGAAGTGTTAAAGTCTTGCCAACAATGTTTTGGTTTGTGGTCATCAGGGAGACTTGGCGAAGGAAATGCTATCGGTAAGAAGTCCTACCAATGAGAGAAAGTCACACCAACCGCATTCATTCGGGATAACACAATGGTTTCAATAAGATGTCCCAGCGACATTGAAATGTCTCACTGACAGGAGCTCAAGTGTTAGTCATCGTTGTAACACTAAGGTTTTGTTATGAAGTTTGGGCGATATGCAAATGTCTCACCGACGGAGGCTCAAGTGTTAGCTATCGGAGTAACTCAAAGCGGTCAGAGAAAGGTCTTGGCGAGACTATTAAGTCTTGCCGATAGCCGATGGCTATCGGGGTAACCCAAATGGTTCAGGAAGAAGTCCTGGCGAACGTTGTATGTCTCGCCGATGATAAGGGTTCTTCAGTGTAGCTCTTGGCGAATGGTGGTCTCGATGTAACTTTGAGATCTCGGAGAAACCTCTCGGCGAAAGATGTAAGTCTTGGTGACTATTCAATGAAGCCCGATATGACTTGTGACTTTGGTATAACCTTTGGTGGCTCGCTATGATCTTCTGGCTAAAGCGATAGGTCGGGGTGATTGCTTGGTGTTTCGGCGTAACACATGAAGCTCGATGGAACATCTTGGTGACTACGGTAACTCTTGGCGATACCGATATGAAGGTTATGTGGCATCAGCGAGACATTGTTAGTGTCTCACCGAGATGCCAACACAGTGTGAATTCTGTTGGCCGTTTGACCGTCCTATGTGGAGTCTCGTGGACTAATAGAAGAGCCGAATGTGAACCGTTTGCAGTTGGTTCATTGCGATGGTTCTGTGAGGAAGCTCGACAGACATGGAACAACAGAGATATACTCTACAATTGCAGATTGTGATTGGTTGGTTGGTTTTGTTGAATCGACAGATTGTTGTTGATCAGTGAATGTATTCTAATCTATAAAGGATGTAACTTGAAAGTTTTTGTTCGAAGAATGTTCATGGTGAATGTTGTTGTATAACGACACCAAAAAGATAAGTCTGGCATTTGTATGTAATTTCTGTTACTGTAATACAAAGTGATTTCTCTTGGTGTGGTGGGTTTTTCTCCCGCAAGGGTTTTCCCATGTATATCTGGTGTTCATGTGTGATTGTCAAATACTCTGTTTATGTTATTTGTTTCTTAGTGCATCTTAATTGAACTATAATTGTAAATTTTAAAGTGTATTTGCATTCTTTCCTAAGGTATTGACGTTAGGAGAATTGTTTCTGCATCTGATTTTCCTTACAAAATAAAGATAGCTCTAAAGGACCAAGACAAAACCACATTTACATGCCACTAGGGTGCATATGCCTATTTTGTTCTTCCCTTTGGACTATGTAATGCCCCAACCAATTTCCAGAGGGCAGTGCTAAGTATATTCTCAAATTATGCTCATGACTCCATGGAAATCTACATGGATGACTTCACCACCTATGGAGAAACATATGAAGAAGCACTCAACAATCTAGAGAAGGTTTTGAAAATGTGTCAATAATACAATCTATCATTGAGTCATGAGAAATGTTTCATGATGACGACTCAAGGGATTGTTCTAGGGTATTTTATATAAAGTGAAGGAATTCAAATGGATCCCCATAAAATTGAGATCATCTCTACACTTCATGTGCCACAGAAACAAAGAGATGTAAGGAGATTTCTAGGACATGTAGGCTACTATAGGAGATTTATTCAGGACTTCAGTAAAATTGTAGAACCTTTATTTGTTATGCTCACCAAGGATATAGAATTTGAATGGACCACAAAATGTCAGCACTCCTTTGAAGCACTTAAGACAACCTTGACAAAAGCACCTATCTTGAGAGGGCCAAACTGGACATTACCTTTCCACATACACACTAATGCCTCTAGTTTTGCTATAGGAGCAGTATTGGGATAAAAGGAAGGTAATGAGGAGTATGTTATCTACTATATCAGTAAGAACTTATAAGGAGCAGAACTTAACTACATTGTCACAGAAAAAGAAATGTTGGCAATTTTTTATGCCATTAACAAGTTTAGGCATTACACCACTGGGTATATAGTCTTTATCCACATAGATCACACTACAATAAGGTACTTAATGAAAAAACTTATGGTTGGAGGTAGACCGGTTAGATGGTTGCTCTTACTACAAGAGTTTGATATAACAATAGTGGATAAGCCTGGGAAGGCTAATGTGGTGGAAAATTTTCTATCTAGATTACCCACACAACTAGAAGAAGGTGTTGTGGATGAATATTTTCTAGATGGAAATTTGCTTGCTCTCAATGTGTACACACCATGGTTTTCTGATATTGCAAATTACTTAGTGGCATGAAAAATACCATCACATTTCTCTCCTAGAAAAAAGAGACAATTGGTGCATAAAGCTTTCCATATTCTTGGGTAGTTGGGTTTTTATTCTATCCAAGTCCAGGTAATATTATGAGGAGATGTATAAGAGGGAATAAGGTCTTTGAAATCCTAAAAGCTTGCCATGATGAGCTCTATGGAGGTCACTTTGAAGCTAAAAGGATAACATTTAAGATCTTAACAACAAGTTACTATTACCCAACTCTTCATAAGGATTCAATAAAGTATACAAGGAGTTATGATAAATGTCAGAGAATGGGAAAACCAACAAGGATAGATGAGATGCCTTTGTAGCCACAGTTGGCATTAGCACAATTTGAAAAATGGGGGCTAGACTTCATTGGCCCAATTTCACCATCTAATAACAAAAATTATATTTTAGTTTGTCCAGATTATCTGACAAAGTGGGTTGAAGTCAAGGAATTACAGTTTGCAAGAGATGGAAATGTAGCTAAGTTCTTGTATAAAGACATCTTTACTAGGTATGGAGTACCTAGAGAAACTATAACTAATCAAGGTCCCTAGTTCACTTTTGAACTTATTTCTAAATTGGTTGAAGAGTATGAAATAAGACATAGAAAATCAACACCTTATCACCCCAAAGCCAATGGGCAGGTGGAGGTTATAAACAAATAAATTGAGAATATTCTTACCAAAACAATGTAAATTCATAAGAAATATTGGGCAGCTAGATTACCTGAAGTAATGTGGGCCTATAGGACATGGAAAAAAACTACATGTTTCACACCTTATGAACTAGTGTATGGAAAAATAGCAGTTTTTCCAATTGAATTTGAATACAAGACACTTAGAATAGTAGTGGAACAAGAAATGGACTTGACAGCAGCATAGAAGGAGAGGCTACATAATCTGAATAGGCTAGATGAAATTAGAATGGAGGCCATGCATCACACAGAGATATTTCAAAAACAGAGGACTAAATGGCATGATCGGTTTATAAAGACCAAAGAATTCATTGTGGGTGACTGGGCTTTATTATATGGTTCTAGATACAAATATTATAAGGGGAAGCTACAATCTAGATGGTTGGGACCCTATGAAATACAATAGGTATTCCCCAATGGAGCAGTCCAATTGTAGATCATAGATATAGTTAGATTTTCACTGTTGGTTAATGGCCATAGACTAAATATATACAAAAACCCAACACAAAAAGATGATTTCCTTCTTTCTCTAATGCATCAATCTGGTCCAAGCAGTGGTTCTAATATAGACATACTAACACAAGATAATAACTCAGCAGCAGATACTACCAGTTCTCACAGTGACTCAACAAATGAGCTACACAACTCACCTCCTGAGAGCACTCAGGTATAATTCCTTATCCTACTTAATGTGCACACACCACACAGGTGTCACAATCAACAATTTTTTTAAAGATCGCTTCACTATGCATTATGGACCTGTAGCATCATGAATAAAAGCCACCACAGTTTAGTTCAGGACCTGTTGATGAAGGTACTCACAACAATTACCTATCAGAGAATTCAAAAACTTGTGCCAAATTATTATTGCTTCTATATTCATTCCACTTTTTCCACACATGTAGCCATAAGCCTGTCATATCACTACATGCAACTTAATCACTCCATTCCACATCGCTTATCTTGAATTTCATGCATTCAAACTATCACTTCACATTCATTCAATCGTACATACCACATTCTTTAAATCACATGCACCAACCTATCATTTACTCCATCACCTAAAGCAATTAACCAATGTCAAATCACAATCAAGCTGCAAACACTCTTCCAACAACTTCACACACATGGAGTTACATTCATCTAATATGATAGGTACGCATACTAATCTTCCATAATTAACATATATTTTCAATGCTTTCAATATGTCCTCGCATTTAGTTTTGCATGCTTTATACTCATTAATTTTATTTCCATAATAAATAATCATACCCTTTTCCTAGTCACATGCATTGAAGTGAGGCCACTTCAATATTTTCATTGGGGGGAGATATTATATATTCCAAAATTTAATTTTCGCCACCAAAAGCAAAACACAAAAAAAACACACAAACCATTTTTGCTTTCCTACCTTCTTGCATCTGCAACCTTTCTTTTGTTTGTTCCCTAAATTCCAAGCTAATTCAAAACCAATTCAAGTTGATTCAAGTTGAAATAGAGGAGGAAGAGACATAGCAGTTGGAGTTGCAATGGAAGAAGTGCATGCAAGTACAATAGACATAGAGGGTTGGTGGGGTATTGAGATTGAATTTTGAGCTGAAATTTCCAGATTTTGAACATATTAAGGATATCTCATCATGGGAGGTGATATTGTCAAAAGGGAACAATTTGTACACCAACAAGTATTGGAGGACAGGTTAGTCTTGCCCATTTTCACAAGAGCAGGAAGGTTAGACTACTTTTTGAAGTTATCAAAATATAATGAAGACATGACAACGAAGTTTGCAGCAACATTAAAACATGATGAAGCCACCATCAAAGGATTGAGGGTGGACGCTTCAAAGGCTGCAATTGTAGAGGTATCTGGTCTACCAAGAAATGGAGTTGAATTCACTTTCAGAGCAAATGCAGTAGCTACTTGGGATGAATTTAGGGAGCCTGGAGAAAACCTTTATTCATCATCATAGGGCACCAAGAGGTTGTCACTTCCATGGGTATGGGATTCTTGTGCTTCTTACATTATTAAATATATCACTTGTGATGATAGAAAATCCCTTCTATACACTATACATTTTAAGCTTTTGAGTCACCTTCATCACAATAAACTGGTTAATGTACCTAATTTCCTTTATAATTTGTTAAAGAGAATGAGGTCTGAGTATCAAAGAAAAATAAATGATTCAGCTCTGTCACATTACTATTTGGTTACCTTGTTAGTGAAGAGAAGCCTTAGGGTTCAATATCCACAAGTTTCCTAGGAAAGTTTTTTGATTTGTGAAAATATTAATAATATTCTTGAGGAACCAACAGTCCCAGGAAACCTGGAGTCACTTGTTGCATCTTTAAGCGAAATGTCCCTTGTTTCACCTACTACTTCACCTACCCATAATAGGGGAAAATTAGAGGAGAAAAGTGTGCAAATATCACCACACGCAACATCTAATCAACTTACAACAAAAGAGGTACATGAAGCCATAACTTCTTCTAAAATTCCAAAAACCAAAAAGAAGAGAGATGGTTCTTTTTTGCACCTTCAAAGGTGCAGAAAAATAAGCCCACTCAACCAAGGCATTCACACCACCTAAAAAGGAAAGGTGCCATGAGGGGTAGTATTAAGAAACCAAAAGAAGAAAAAGAAGATATTATGACAGTAGGAACTGACTCGGAACTAAAAGACAATGTATCTAAAAAATGTGCATGTTCCCACAAAAAGGAAATGGTACATATCCACCACCTCTGACTCAGATTCAAAGGACATTTTTGTTGCAAATAAAACTAGGAAAAGAACCCCAATTAGCCATGACAGTGAGGGTTATGAGTACACAGGGGGTGGTGATGAACAATTTTTGAATGATGAGGAATTATTTTTAGAGGAAAGAAATGCCAAAAAATAATTGCAAGAAGCATTGGGGGGGATCAAAAAATTGAAAGAATTAGTAAAAACCTATGAACAAAGGGACAAGGAAATGAAATTAAAAATTCAGGAGTTGGAGGAAAAATTGTATACTTATGGACATGGGTCAAAGTTAGACTTGCTTGCACAATTAACAATGGTTAAAGTAGGAAGTAAAGAGCTTGTAGCTGAAACAAAATACCCTCTGATGCAAAAACTCCAACCTATCATACAACCATGTCTCTAGGTTACCACCTATGGAAAGTTAGGAATTTTCTCGGCAAAAGGAGAATTGGAAGAAAGAAAAATAAACAATGGTCTCATAGCATACTAGGATACTGGAAAGTAAAGATATTGAATTGAAAAGATTACCAGTCAAGGTGGAAGAAGTAGCAGATAAGGCCATCCAGATTGTTAAATGCAAACCTCCAGCTAGGACATATGCTTTATTTTTGCAAGAAAAGTTCTTGAGTTATTAGTTTGCTAGATTGACTAGTAATCAACCAGTTGCTATGAGTAGGAAATTTGATTTTCTAAGTGTTTTTTTTTATGCCACACTAGAAGAATAGGATCAATTGTGTGAATACTACTTGCATAATTATGTTGTGCCTAAAGATACAGAATGGAACCAATTGATGTTTGTGGGAGATTTATAATTAAGGCCACTAGCATCATATTTCAAGAATGAAAAGTATAAGGTGAAATCATGCAAGAGTACGTGGAGAGAGAGAAATAAGTTTCCCTCCCAATTAGAAAGGAATCTAAAATCTCTAATGTGATCATAAAAGAATGGTTAAAAATTTTGCAACACAAAGGTGTGGGCAAGAAAATCATGAATTTGTGAATGAAGATTATAGAAGGATGTAGATATTGACTATTGGACTCATCCATCATTCCTACCAGTTTATGCAAGAAAGATGGGATAGTTTAACCCCTAAGTTGAAGAGAAAAGATCCCCACTCAGTTTATAATTTTATGGCCATGCTTGAGAGAACTTGAAGGTGTATGGATATTACCAAGGCTAAAGGACTTGAATGGGTACCACTCACCTTCTAGCCACCAATGCTTCTATCCCTGGTACCACACTGAATAGGAGAAAAGAATGAGGAATGTGAGAGAGAAGAGATTACTACAATAGCTAGACTTGCATGCTATAGAGGCTTTTATTTGAAATAGGTCAAAGGAGTGGATGTTGTTATAGATCTCAAGGAAATCACTTTGCACTACAACCTCCAACCCTAGTTGATTTGCTTAATGACAAGAAAATGAGTAGTGGGGGGAATGATGAGTCTAGTTATTAGTTAGTTTTATGATGTTTTTATGCAAACTCATAGACATTCATAGACACTTGTCTTATACACATTCCTACACTACTATCTTTTACGCTCATTATGCAAACCTGAACCTAATTTAAAGTATATGGAAATATGGTTATGATGTGATGGTTATTGCATAATTAATGTGTGAATATGTATGAATTGTAATGGATATTTGTGCTTAGCTATGGTTGTTTGTATTGTGTACATGTTTTATGAACTAGCTCTTTGCAGCTAAGGAGCTAGAGGAGGTGGACTATAGCCCACATCAACTGCAAGGTGCAACCCGCAGTCAAAGGAGTTTCCAAATAGCAGAGCAGGCGAGGTTCCAGAATAAGTTGAGCACAACAATTACAACATGGAGGCACTTAATGAAGATTATCGTGCATCATTATGAAATTTAATAAAGATGCTAAAGGAGAAGAACCTTATTACAGTTAGGAGTCTAATGTGACTGATCTTCAAACAATCCACATTCCAACTCTGTTACAATAGAGTCACAGTTCTATTTGGACTTTTCATCCTTTTTTAGTTATAGTTTAGATTGTTTAGTCTTTATCGCACTCTGATATATAGGGAGTGGTGATTTATGATTTTAGTTTAGAGTCCTTGTTTTAATAAAATCCCCTGTGCCTATATGTATGGCTCGATGGTGGAGGCATAAAGAGTTATTTAATTGTTCAATAGAAAATATAGCTATCATATATTTTTAGTTAGTTTTTGTTCTTACACAGACAATATTTATTATTCAATCATGATTTCATGAATAAGATATTCCAGTATAATCTTATATGATATTTTGAAGGTGTACAATGAATGGTTTTGAGTTATTATGATTATGTTAAGCTAAGGATTTAGATTTGTGTTAGATCAATGGAGGCAGTCACTTGAGCAAGGACCACTCAAGGTAACTATCCCTCACTTCATTTTCTATATAATTACTTCTATTATAACATTTATTTCATAAATACATGTTGTGTTAATAAAATTCCTTGTGTTATAGTTGTAAATGGATTCATTAACAATTCTTGTTTCACATTTATGCCTTAGTTTGCTTAAGCTTGTTGTACTCTAGAGTGTAGGTTCAATTAACGATATTAGTTAGATTCCAACATTCATTTTCTTGAAAATAAATTAGTCATAGTCTTATACTGTAGCTACTCGTAGCAATAGTGTCAACATTACTTCTTTTACTATTATGCATTTTTATGATTTCTCAGCAAGTACAAATACCTGCACTAGGATGATTTAGGTAGTCTTGAGTCTTTGAAAGCACATACAGTTCCAATACCATCACAAGCTTACTATTCCTGGTCGATAATTCAATGAAGGTCTTTCTAAAGGTTCAAGTGGACTGTTAAGCTAGGTTTCCCCTCTGAATTGTGCGATTGTCACCAAGTTTACTAGACATTAGTAGGGATTCTACAATATTTCTTGCATGCATTAAAAATTTCCTCAAATGGTGCTTGAGAGATATCTCCTACCCCAATGAGGTTAAGTGCATCCATGCAATTCTCATTAATCCCCCTTAAGAATATCAATTTTAAAGACTCATCAAAGAGTCTGTTTTGGTGGGATTTCTTAAGGAAAAACTGAAACCTTTCCATATAGTCTTCTAGAGATTCATCCTCCTTTTGTGACATCCTAAAGATCTCATCTCTCTTTCTATCAATTCCTCTACAGTAGTCCTAGTACTTCTCTAAGAACTTTGTCTTCATAGAATTCCAATTAGGAACATCTCTTCCTAAACCCATAAACCATCTCAAAGTAGCATCCTTTAGGGTTGCTAGAAATAATTTGAGCCTATGTGCATCTATAATATAATCATAACTTCTACACAACACATCAAACTCAAATAGGAATGTATTCGGGTCCTCTATGACCAACCCATAGAAGACAAGTAATGTCGAAGGAGGTACGTTCTTCTGTGTAGTTGCTCTCTCTTGGTTGGCAATGGAGAAATCAAAGGTTACATGTTTTGGTGGGTTTTCCACTGCAGCATCACCCATGGTGATGATTTGTTTGTAGGAAGTCTCTCTATTTCTGATGTGGATATTGGTGTTAGGGAAGATTCTTCTTCAAGAATACCCTCGCTCTATTTAGTATGATCACTAGTATCCTCTAAAGATTTGTGTGTTGAAGGAAGAAATATTCCCAGGGTCTCACCACCTCCACATACAATAATTGTGACTCTTTGGACCAATAGCTCTTGCACATTGTTAGTAAAGAATTTTTGTATTGATAACTAAAAACCTAATTACCCTAATGTTGAAGAAAAAATTCTAACTATAAAAGCTTGAAATAACATAGGAGAATCTTGAATGTAGTACCATCCTTGATAATAACTCCAAAAATGTAATGCCTAACTAATTTCTAGTCAACTTGGTGTTAGACACATGATTTAGAGGAAGGGTTCCTAGCTGAATAGTCCACTAAATCCTTGCTAAGGCTTCATTTGAGTATCAACCAGGGCTTCATAAGTTTTTTATGATGTTGGCATTGTATGTGCATTCAAAAAATCTACATGGTCTATATCATCAAGTATAGGTGGTTTACACGTGTAGGAAAACAATAAAGGTTGATAGTGAAATAAAGCATAAACTACAAAATAAGGGAAATAACTTAGTCTGCTACTGATGCTCTAATGCTCCGGGTACTTTCAGCTTAGCACTATAACTGATAACTACGAGCTTGAACTCTGCAACTTCATTAACACTATTAACTCTTACTCCTAACTACTTTACTTACTCTGGAGGATGACTCAGAGACTCAATACAAAAGGTGAATCATAAAACAAGAATCATTCACATGTGTGTAATGAAGAATCTATTGAAATGAATGTAATAATATGAATATTTACTCTAACAACAAAAATTAAAGGTGGGTGAACAATACCTTGAGTGGCCCTTGCTCAAGTTGTTGTTCACACGGGATAAACCAAATATGTGCTACTTGAATCAACTAAACATAACAATAAAATGGAACATCTACATTGCATAAAATTGAACTCTCACGACATGAAAAGAATCTTCATAGATCTTTCATTCATGAGTGCATATCTATTACAACTGATAACAAAAAACTAAAAATGCAACATTATCTGCTAGAAAACAATATTGGAAATATTAAAAACACATGTACATCTCTAGCTAGATCCACTCCTCAACCACCGATCCAACTATATAGGTTCCAGAGGAGGTTTATTTGCATAAGGACTGAAAACTGAAATTAAATGAAAATGTTCACTCTCCTTCAGAATAGAGAGAGATAAAGTATTTGCAATAAAAACTACAATTGAAACAAATGGAAGAATACAACTAGGTTTGTACCTCTGCTTTAATGACATGGAAGAAAAGTGCTTTGCACAAACATTCATGATAATTTCCTTGTTCATCACAAACTACTTCATCCTTCCATCATCTTATTGAATGATCTGATAACTCCCAATCGATCACTCCAATGACCGCCTTCATCATTTTTGTAACTGTCATGTGCCCAGTCATTCTGGAATCTCCCCTGCTTATCAGCCTAAAATCCTCTGGTTGTGTGTTGAGTTCTCCAATTGTTGTGGGTTGTTATTCTAGCTACAAGGAGTTATTTCTCATCCAAAGCATACATACTATTAACAATCGTGAATTAAACACGGATTTAAACTAAAGTTCAAACACATTCATACATTCATTCATACAAATATCAACATATAATATAATCAAATTCTCACTCATCAAAGTCTGGTTTGGATGGCATAAAAGATATAAAAGGTATATAAGTTCAGGAATGTATATGAAATAAACAACTTAAAGTTTTTAAAAGATATGGAATAAACAAGAGAAAACTAGCTATTAATCAGCTCATCAATGTAGATGATAATGATTAAAAAGACAAATCATAGGCTAGCAAGTTGTGTTATGATATGTGACCATAGACTTGTAGAACCAACCCTGTTGTGAAGGAAAGCCACTACCCAATTAGGTGGTAGAACCAACCCTGCTATGGAGGAAAGTCACTACCGATGTGTGATAGAAACCAACCTCGCTATGAAGGAAATCCCCTATCACAATTAAAAGATGCTAGATGAGATCAAATAAAATGATAAGCAAGAGAGCATTACCAGCAGTTATGGCCCCCCTCTTGAGATGATATATGTGACAAGATCATGTACAAGAGAAGCCTTTACTACTGCAAGTATGTGAGATAAATTTTAACCAAATTTTGTTTAGAGTTAAAAGTAGATAGGAAATCCTCAAGAGGGACACGCACCTCCAAAACAATTTGTCCTTTCCCCTAGCGTATAGGCAAGGATAACCATGCTAGATACTATTGTGTTGCTACCACAGAGAAATTATGGTTGCAAGGAATAGTGTACTACCATGAATGGCAATGAGCAAGCAAAGCTATGAATGCCACATAGTGGGTACCAACATAATAGAAGGGAGTTGTAAGAATCTTGTGAGGATATGCTTATCAGATATAATGAACAAGATAGAGATAAACCTTAATATCACTTGCTATGCGAAGAAGAGACAAGTGTATCAATAAATTATGTAAGTTGTATGACACAAGAGTAAAGAAGTATTTTTTCCTTCAAGGCTCGACATTCATCGGTGAAATGACCAAGCACTTGATGGTATGCAAAAGAAGAATGTTTTGCTTGATCTTGTGTATGAAACTTCTTACATGTGGGAGGAGGAAGAGTAATCAAGTGGTATTTTAGAAGCCTCAAAAAAATATGCTCTTGTTCAAATAAAGGATGAGGAGCAAGAAGCAACCCTTTCTCTTGTGAAGACAAGTTTGACTGCTCACAAGAAGAAGACAAAAGGACAACAGACGATGGAGGAGGGGATGGAGACAAAGGAGAAGGCTTGTAACCTAAACTCATTGTACAAGAGTGTGATGTCAGTTCCAAAGGGACCTTAACTCCTTGTTCCAAGCACCTGAGACTATTTCGTTTGTATCCATGCTTAGAAAGAATATGAATCATACACTATAATGTGATTGCAACTCCTTAAAAGGGGAGGATCAACATTAAGGACATTACAATTTTTGTTCACATTATCCCGCAATACAAAAGAATAATCACCTTCAATAGCAGGTTTAAATGATATTATTGGTATGTCAAGGTAGATAGGGTTGAGTTAATACTTTCCAATAAAGGATTATGTAAAGCCTAAGGAACCCCAATCATCATCGAGACATACATTTTATTAAGAAGAAAGTGAGTTAGCACCATCATCAAGATCAAGAACTAATGGTAGTGTACCAAGACTTGAAGAGAATGAAGGAATTAATTTTAAACATAGTGTACAACTTGAAGTATAATCTACTACAACCTTTTGATAATAGTAAATGGATCCAAGATCGGCCTCTATTGTAACTACTTGATTATTATGAATGAATTTGATAGATTTATGTAAGGTAGACATGACTGCACCCATAGCGTGAATCCATAGTCTACCAAGAAGAGGATTATAGGATAAAGGGACTGGCATTACATGTACTAGGGTGGGGAAAGTAATGGGTCCAAGCTGCAAAGGTAGTATTATTGTATCGAAAGCTTGTTGACCAACATTATTGAACCCACAAATGAATAGAAATGAAGTTGCAAGTGAATTAGGATCAATTTTAATTTTAGGTAAAAGATTGATATTGCAATGTTGAGTGTTGAACCGGTATCAACGAGAGTTCCCTAATACTAATTTTATTTACAAACAGAGCTATCATTAATGGATCAACCTAATTTTCTACTTCATGAGGAGGAAGTTCATGTTGATAAAATTTAATGTCTAAAGTATCAGAGCGCATACAATCCATTAAAGCATTCACATCCTTGGTCTCACAGAAGATGGCACAAGGATCTTTTATAGAGCCTCCTAAAGCATACCATGATAAAGAGGAGAAGTTTGAAGAAGATCCTAGAGAGATTCTAGCGGGAGTAACACAAAGTTACTCTATAAGATCATACTTTGTTTGAGATTGAGATAGAGACTTAGGAGCATGTGGAAGAATAGGTTGAGAAGGTGGAAGAGATGTTGGAATATTGATATTTGTTTATTTCTACTAGTGTGATAAGTATGAGCTACTGTATTATAAGAAGAAGCTTTAAATTGTGTAAACGTTGTATAAAGATATGGAGAATCACTATTAAATGGAACACCATGAATAAAATGGACTCTCTTTGGAGAAGGAATAGCCAAAGTCATGTAAATGATTGGTCTCTTAGGCATTTGATGAGGGGCAGCAAAGACTACAATCACATTAATAGATTCATCACAACTCATAGGAGAATTAGTTGAAGGAATATGCTCAACATCTATCCTTGGAGGATCCAATATGAGAGGAGATTCATCATTCACTAATGCATCATATCTAGAAGAGAGTCCATTGGAATGATGAGAAGGTAGAGTAACATTAAAATCGAGAGTGCATTGGAATGATGAGAAGGTAGAGTAACATCCCCGTAGTGCGCTAGCATCTCGTACAAATTGAAAATCGAGAATATCCTAGAAAGTAACTAAGTGACTACTATCAATTCTAATTGCTAGGAACTCTTGAGATGTAGGAAAATAATAGAGAGTGACATGACTAAAATTATGGAAACTAAGTGGAATGTGAACAATAAAATGAGAGAAGGAGAAGGAAAACACTCACAACGAACCAAGCAATGAAGCCTCCAACAAAGAAATGTTTCTACTACTTGCACACATAAGGCCGGGAGAAAATGTTGGAGCTATTTAGGGACTTACCTCAATCAAGTCCATGCTTTGGTGTTTCCACCTCCACAACAACAAAATAGACAAATAGATCAAAAGATAAAATAAAATACATGATAAATTCATAGACAGGGGATGTGCTAAATCCCAAGATGCTTAAAGACACAAGACAAATATATATTACTTGCAAGGTTTGAGGGAGCCAAAGAGAGAGAGAGAGAGAGAGAGAGAGAAAGGGTTGTGAGAGCCAAGAGAGTTGTAAGGATTGTTGTGAGAGCTTGAGAGAGAGAGATATATAGAAAGAGTTTCCAAGAGACTTCATGTGGAGTGAAAAAGATAGATATAAAAGTGAGAAGAGGGGGGGGGAAGGAGGCTATTGAGCCGTTACAAATCATCTTGAGCCATTTCCATTGACGTGGGTAGATGATAAGTGGAAAAATTCTCAAAAATGACCTTTAAATGATAAAATATCGTAGGACGATAGCGTGACACACAAACATCCCCACAACGCGCTAGTTTCCAGATAAATCATGCTAAAAAATGGTGGGAAACAAGGAAAACACAAGGTTGACACAAAACTGACACACAAAAGTGGTTGCTATCAAGGACCCTAAGTATCTTGAGAGGGAAAAGGCTAATGTAAGGGCTAAGATAAGCCTACACAAATATTAAGGGAGTGGATAAGTTAAAGTGGATATAAAAAGTGTAGGTGAAATTACAAGGGTATGGGATTTTTGACTCTACAAGGGTATGATACACATCCCTTGCACCACACTAGATAAGTGTTGGAATATGTGCCTCAACCCTTACTGACATGGAACTCCTGAAGGGAAAAATCATTGTGACACTGTTCATGTCTAGGCGACAAAATTGTTCTAAATCTGCTTGATAGGTTCATGTCACTAAGACAGAATTGATGTCTTGCCGAAAAGACTATCACTGTGACTCTCTGTGTTCAGCGTGACCTTTTGTCGAATGGAGAACCTTCAGGTGACTATTTGATCTTATCGGGCTGACTCACAGGTGTCAAGGAGAAGTCCCAGCGAATGGTGTAAGTCTCGCCGATGTCGGGCTAACACAAGGTTCATCAGGGAGAGGTCTCAACGAAACCGAAAAGTCTTGCCGATGGGAGTATTATCGTGGTGCCTTCGCGGTGACAAAAGACTTCGCTGAGAAGTCTTGGCGATTTGGATAAGTCACGCTGACAGTCTTCTGGTTAACTTTGGGTGCTCGGAGAAACGTCTTGGTGAAGGGCTTAAGTCTTGCCAACTCGGTAAGATTTGATAATGCTCGATGAAAGGTCCCAGCGATGAAGGAAAGTCTCGCCGACTCAGTAAGACATGATGGATCTTGATGAAAGGTCACAGTGAAAGACATGAGTCTTGCCGACAGTATGTGACATTCGGGGTGACATGGGATGTTCATTATGACATCTTGGCAAAAACAGGTAGACCATTCGGTGGAAGCGTTGTCTGTCGGTATGACGTCTCACCGAAGAGCAATAGTCATGCTGAATGGCTCATGCCAGCATGACTCGAAGACTTCGATATGAGGTCTTGGCGAGATCGGTATGTCTTGCCGATGGTTTCTCTGAGTTCGATATGACTTGTGACAATCGATATGAGTCTCGCCGATAAGGGAAACTCTTGCCAATAGGAACGAAATGGACATCAATGGATTCGGTATGACATGTGACACCCGCTATGTTGTCCTGCCGACTGTTGAGACTTATGCCGATACCGTTATGAATCTTTTGAGCATCGAGGAGACACTTCCCGTGTCTCACCGACATGCGAACCCAGTTGAATGCTTCTCTGACCGTTTGACTTTCATATGTGGCATCTCGTGGGCCAATCAGAGGAAGAAAAACTTGAATGATTGGATGTTGGTTTTTTGCAACAGTGTTATGCTGGAGCTGAACTGCATGCAAGGAAAAATCAATTGCTAGAAAGGAAACTGTCTATGATTGGCAATGGCGGATAAGGATGCATAGAACAAAAATCAGAAAGTGTTAAATAAAAGCAGAACGATTCTGATTTGTGTAATAATAGTGAGTTCAATCAATATTGATGTGAGCATGGTCTGTAACTGGTGAACAGTGAGTAAAGCTACTGTGACTAACACCAGAGAGTTGTCTTTCTGATTGTATGTAATTTTTTATTACTGAAATACAAAGAGATTCAACTTGGTGTGGTGGGTTTTTTCCCGATAGGGTTTTCCCACGTAAATTTGTTGTTCAGTTGTCTTTGTGTATTTGTTCTATTTTTGTTAATCTTTCATGTGTGTCTTAATTGGTTTGTAATTTGAAAATTAAAAGCCCTGCATTGCATTCTCCCCTGTGGATTTGACGTTAGGAAAGTGTTTCCGCACCTCTTCTTTCCTTACAAGTGGTATCAGAGCCTAGCCAGTTATGCTATCCTTGTGAGTGGGTTGGGATTTTTGTGTCAATCCTTTTCCAGTGGGAGTTTGGTAGAGGTCTAATAATTTAATTACACATTAAGATGGCAAGCACATCCGGAAAGATGGAGATAGAGAAATTCAATGGTAGCAATTTCGAGTTGTGGAAACTCAAGATGGAAGATCTGTTAGTGGACCGAGATCTTTGGACTGCTATGTCTGAAACAAAACCTCAGGCCATGAAGCAGGAAGATTGGGACCTGGCAGATAGAAAATCAAAAGGGCTGATAAGGCTCTATCTAGCTGACTCTGTTCTTCTGAACATGCATGAAGAAAAGACTGCAGCCTCTTTATGGACAAGACTAGGTGTTATTTATCAAGGCAAGTCCTTGGTGAACAAGCTGTTCTTGAGGAAGAAGTTGTACAAATTGAAGATGCAAAATGGAGTTTGTGTTGCTGATCACTTGAATGCTTTCAACATGTTGATTGCTCAGTTAGCATCTATTGGTGTGAAGATAGAAGAAGAAGATCATTGCATGCTATTGTTATGTTCTTTGCCTGATTTGTGGGATCATCTGGTGATGGCTATTGGGAGTACAACATCCTCATTTAAGATGCAAGATGTTCTTGCTTCTCTGTTATCAGAAGAAATGAGAAGAAAATCTTCTGAGATGGCAAAGGAGGCTCTGGTTGTTAGAGGTAGATCAAAGGAGAAAGGCAAGAAGAAGGACAAGAAATCCAAATCGAAATCAGAAGGGAGATCAAAGTCTCTTGGCAAGAAGTCCAAAGTGAAATGCTAGAATTGTGGGCAACCTGGTCATGTCTGAAAGGACTGTAAGGAGGAGAAAAAGAAGAAGAAGAAGAACTCTTCTGGTAATGATTCTTCTCAAAGTGATGCAGATGCCTTCATTGTAGCTTTGGCTACACGAGCATCAAATGATGTCTGGCTGATTGATTTTAGAGCATCTTTCCACATGACATCTCATAGAGACTGGTTCACGAAGTATGAAGAATACAATGGTGGAAAGGTGTACTTAGCAAGTGATTCATCTTTGGAAATTGTTGGCCATGGAAGAGTCAAAATTCAATTCCTTGATGGAAGAGTGAAGGGAATCAATGATGTAATGCACATACTAGGTCTGACTCGTAATTTACTTTCTGTAAGTAAGCTAAATGATATTGGAGTGCAGGTCGCGTTCTTTGGAAATGGCTGCAAGATGACTAGAGGCTCTATGGTGCTGGCTAGGGGTGCTCAAATTGGTACCTTGTACACGCTGGATGCACAAGCTATTCAATGCAATAGTGTCTCTGCAAAGTCACTTAAGGCTACTCATGGACAAAAGAAGGAAAACGTTCCTGATGAAGTAAACGCCATGGAGGTTAAACTTCCAGCAGAGAAGACTATGCTCTGGCATCATAGGCTAGGCCACATTGGTGAGAAAGGTTTAAAAACCTTGAAAAATAAAACCTGGTAGAAGGGCTTGAAGATTGTAACCTTGAGTTCAAATTTTGTGAACATTGCATATATGGAAAGAAACATCGTGTTTCATTTTATTCCAGTCCTCACAAATCTTTTGGTTTGCTTGATTATATTCATTATGATGTTTTTGGTCTAGTAAATGTTCCTTCTTTGTCTAAATCAAGATACTATGTGTCGTTTATTGATGACTATTCAAGAAGAACATTTGCATATTTTCTGAAAAGCAAATCAGAAGTGTTCAGTTGATTTAAGGAATTTAAAAACCTTGTAGAAAATCAGACTGGTAGAAAAATAAAATGTTTAAAGATTGACAATGGCGGTGAGTTTTGTTCAGAAGAATTCGAAAGGTACTGTAAGGATCATGGGATTAAAAGACATAAGACTACACCTTACACTCCATAACAAAATGGAGTTGCTGAAAGGTTCAACATGACAGTAATGGAAAGAGCATGAAGTATGCTGAGTAGTGCTAGCTTGGAGGAGAAGTTCTGGGCTGGCAATCTCTACAACATGTTACTTGTAAATCGTTCTCCTAACTCTGCTCTTGTTGAGAAAGCCTTTGGAAGCATGGTCTAGAAAGAAGCCCTCTCTGAGACATATTCGTGTCTTTGGCTGTGAGGCATATGCATATGTGCCATTTGAGAAAAGATCTAAGTTGGAAAACAAAGTTGTAAAGTGTATTTTTATTGGCTATAGTGGTGGAATAAAATGATACAAGCTTTGGAATCTTAAGACTGAGAAGGTTTTGTATAGTAGAAGCGTTATTTTTCATGAGCTGAATCCTTCTACATCAGATCTGCAGTCAGAGAAGAAATCATAAAATGAAAAGGATATAGCAGCAATTCCTCCGACACCAAATAAAGAGGAATTGAAAAATCAAAATATACCGATACTGAGGAGAGCTCAAGTAGTTCAAAGTTCGATGAAGATGAAGAACCACCTCACCCTCAGCTTGTGAGGAGGTCAACTCGTGAAAGAAAGCAACCTAAAAGGTATGGGTTTTCTTTAATTGAGTCTACTTGTGCCTATGCTTTAATTTCTAGCACTGATGAACCTAGGACTGTGAAAGAGGCATTTAAAATGTCTTATGCAAACTCTTGGTTGGAAGCCATGAATGAAGAAATGGCATCATTAGACAAGAATGATACCTGGAGTTTGGTGCCATTGCCTAAAGGCAGAAAAGCTGTGGGCTGCAAATGGGTGTTTAAAAAGAAAATAGGTCTAAACGGTAGTGTGAAGAAATATAAAGCAAGGCTGGTTGCAAAAGGTTATTCTTAGGTAGAAGGAATTGATTATGGAGAAATCTTTTCTCATGTAGCTAAGCTGACATCTATTAGATTTCTTTTGTCACGTGTAGCAGCGTATGACTTAGAAATTGAGCAGATGGATGTGAAGACAACATTTCTTCATGGTGATCTTAAAGAAGAAATTTATATGTCCCAGCCGGAGCACTTTGTGGAAAAAGGTAAAGAAAGACTGGTTTGCAAGTTGAAGAAATCTCTGTATGGTTTAAAACAGTCTCCTAGAATGTGGTACCAACAATTTGACACTTTTGTCTTGTCATTGGGATTTGTAAGATCAAAATATGATCATTGTGTATATTACAAAGCTGAAAGTGATCAAGTCCTTATTATTGCACTCTATGTTGATGATATGTTGTTCATAGGCAATAGTAAACTAATGATTTATGATCTTAAGTCTTAGTTGTCTGCAAAGTTTGAAATGAAAGATCTTGGTGCAGCAGGGTATATTCTGGGAATGGAAATAACCAAGGATAGGAAGAATAGAAAGCTTTGGCTCAGTCAGAGTAAGTATGTCAAGACTGTTCTGGAGAGATTTTGTATGACTGACTGCAAACTGCTAGTTGTTCCATTTATGCAAGGAACGAAGCTATCTATTGAGGATTGTCCAAAATCTCCTTATGAGATGGAGGACATGACCAGTGTGCCTTATGCAAGTGCAGTTGGTAGTTTCATGTATGCAATGGTCTGTACAAGGCCAGACATTGCCCAAGCAGTGGGAGTTCTTAGCAGGTTTATGGCTAATCCTGGAAGGACACATTGGGATGCTGTGAAGAGAGTGTTTAGGTATCTGAAGGGCACTTCAGACTATGCTTTGTGTTACCATGGCAACCTGGTTGAATCATAGAGGACTCTTAGTATTCGAGGTTATGTGGACTCTGATTGGGCAGGGGACATTAACAGCAGAATATCCACCACTAGATATATTTTCATGATGAATGGTGGTGCAGTAAGTTGGATGAGCAAGTGGCAAGTTGTAGTTGCTTTGTCCACAACAGAGGCAGAATACGTGGCAGCAACACATGCCTGTAAAGAAGCAATCTAGTTAAAACGTTTGTGTTCTAACATTGGTTTTGATGCAGGAAAAATTACTATTTACTGTGACAATCAGAGTGCTATATGTTTGGCGAAGAATCCTACTTTCCATGCCAGGACGAAACATATAGATGTACAGTATCACTTTGTACGAGATATGGTGGAGGATGAGAAGGTCTCTTTGGAGAAAGTGGATACTCTGGAGAATGTTGCAGATGCATTGACAAAGCCTGTGAGCACAGACAAGTTGAGGTGGTGTGCCAGTTGGATGGGCCTCTTGGACCATGAATTTCAGTAGTTTTGTTATGCTCTGGAGGTGTCAGTAAGATCTTCGTCAAGTGGGAGCTTGTTGGAATATGTGCCTCAACCCTTACTGACATGGAACTCCTGAAGGGAAAAGTTGTTGTGACACTATTCATGTCTGGGCAACAAAACTGTTCTAAATCTGCTTGATAGGTTCATTTTTCCAAGAAAAAATTGATGTCTTGCCGAAAAGAATATTGTTGTGACTCTCTGTGTTCGGCGTGACCTTTTGTCGAATGGAGAACCTTCGGGCGACTGTTTGATCTTATCGGGTTGACTCATAGGTGTCGGGGAGAAGTCCCAGCGAATGGTGTAAGTCTCGCCGACGTCGGGCTAACACAAGGTTCATCGAGGAGAGGTCTCAACGAAACCGGAAAGTCTCGCCGACGGGAGTATTCTCGTGGTGCCTTCGCAGTGACAAAAGACTTCGCTGAGAAGTCTTGGCGATTTGGATAAGTCACACTGACAGTCTTCGAGTTAACTTTGGGCGCTCGGAGAAACGTCTTGGCAAAGGGATTAAGTCTTGCCGACTCGGTAAGACTTGATAATGCTCGATGAAAGGTCCCAACGATGAAGGAAAGTCTCGCCGACTCGGTAAGACATGATGGATCTCGATGAAAGGTCACGGTGAAAGACATGAGTCTTGCCGACAGTATATGACATTCGGGGTGACATGGGATGTTCGTTATGACATCTCGGCAAAAACGGTAGACCATTCGGTGTAAGCGTTGTCTATCGGTATGACGTCTCACCAAAGAGCGATAGTCATGCCAAATGGCTCACACCGGCATGACTCGAAGACTTCAATATGAGGTCTTGGCGAGATCGGTATGTCTTGCCGATGGTTTCTCTGAGTTCGATATGACTTGTGACATTCGATATGAGTCTCGCCGATAAGGGAAACTCTTGCCGATAGGAACGAAATGGACATCGATGGATTCAATATGACATGTGACACCCGAGCTAGGTTGTCCTACCGACTGTTGAGACTTATGTCGATACCGTTATGAATCTTTTGAGCATCGGGGAGATACTTCCCGTGTCTCACCGACATGTGAACCCAGTTGAATGCTTCTCTGACCGTTTGACTTTCATATGTTGCATCTCGTGGACCAATCAGAGGAAGCAAAACTCGAATGATTGGCTGTTGGTTTTTTGCAACAGTGCTACGCTGGAGCTGAACTGCATGCAAGGAAAAATCAATTGCTAGAAAGGAAATTTTCTATGATTGGCAATGGCGGATAAGGATGCACAGAAGCAAAATCAGAAAGTGTTAAATAAAAGCAGAACGATTCTGATTTGTGTGATAATGGTGAGTTCAATCGATATTGATGTGAGCATGGTCTATAACTGGTGAACAGTGAGTAAAGCTACTGTGACTAACACCAGAGAGTTGTCTTTCTGATTGTATGTAATTTGTTATTATTGAAATACAAAGAGATTCAGCTTGGTGTGGTGGGTTTTTTCTCGATAGGGTTTTCCCACGTAAATCTATTGTTCAATTGTCTTTGTGTATTTGTTTTGTTTCTGTTAATCTTTCATGTGTGTCTTAATTGGTTTGTAATTTGAAAATTAAAAGCCCTGCATTGCATTCTCCCCTATGGATTTGACGTTAGGAAAGTGTTTCTGCACCTCTGCTTTCCTTACAATAAGGAACAAAAGGTCTTAAACTAGGATGAATAAGGTTGTTAGGAAGTACTATAATTACCTCAAGGGTACTTGAGGCCAAATCTGTAGATGAAAGGGAATAATGCCAAACAGATGGGAGGAAAGGATGACCCACTCTCCACCTTCACTTTCTCGAGGTATACAGTTGTTAGGGGCTTAGCCAATATTAACAAGATTTCACTTCTAGGAGGGGTGCCTTTAGATTCACCCCTGATATTTATACTCCATCAAAACATGAGAGTTGAGGTTATCCTTTAGGCATGCCCCCTAAAAGGAATGATCCAAGTGTTTTTTGTCACCCAAGATCGCATAAGTGTAAGGGGAGAGCATACACATTTTGGGTTCCTTGGATAGAATGAAAGAAAATAAAAGATACCGACTTAAGCTTTTGATCTCCAAGATCACCCAAGGGTGCGAGGAAAGAGTACACGCATAAGAGGGGCCACACAAGCATGAAATACAATATTTAATTCCCTTTAATAAATTAAACTGTGACTAAAATAGTGATAAAATAATATCTTCAACAAATGTAAGCTACAAACAAAATGTTAGTAGTTTATGATTTTATCTTTGACAAGTGACTATAAGCTACAAAAATAAGGGTTAGGTTGTAAGAGTGGTTAGAGACAATGATGAAAACCCTAAGAAATAATGAACAAAATTTAGCATCGATGAGTTGGAAAATTATGAAAGTGATAAAAGACAAAGCCTAACTGTTAAAAAGTGAAAGTGCTAAACTAAGAAAATTAAGAAAAAACAAGCAAAATAACTGGTATACCTAATGACAAAAGCATAGATCTACATAGTGGGAACACTAATTGTGGAAGTGTGATTCCATAGAGTGTAGGCATGTAAATAAGCTAGAAAGGGACACCTACATGAAATTATTAGAACTCCTACAAAATATGGAGTCAAAATAGTAAAAAAAATGATAGGGGAGAAGCTAGAATAGACACAAGAAAGCACAAAAAGTTAGACTTGCAAAACCTATTAGAAGCAAGAGAAAAAAGACAAGTGAAAGTGGTAAAACCATAGTGCAAGCGCTAATATCTAGTGCATAAGTTCCAAATGATGGAAAGCATTAATATGCAATGCACAAGTGTCAAAAGGTGAAAGTGCTAAAGTGATTGTGGAAGCATCATTCTAGAGACGAAAATGCTAGTGTAGGATGCAAGTTCTATTTTAGAACCTGAAGCATGAAAATTATTAAAAACTCACAAAAAGTGATGAGAGGTAGATCACCAAGCATACAAAAATAAAATAAATAAAACAAAATGAGGAAATAACAAAGAGATGAAGAATGTAAAATAAGCCTTTTACCTTAATTCACCTTACTTCTTGGACTGAGCCAAAGTGAAGTGCATCCAACACTCCACTCGATTTGATCTTTTGGATGAGTGATAAATGATAGAATGTAGTTACTTATTAGACCAATAACATGATGTTGAGATTATGATCAATTGATAGAATAAAATGATAGCATGAGGATATGATGATGGAAGATGATCAAAATAAGAGAAAAATCCTTCATTTGTAGATTCTTGATGGGGAAAATCAAGGGACAAAATGTAATGTCTAATGGATGGCTAGAAATGAATAAGAGTGAGAGAATGGATTTAGGTCTTAGCTGGAGGCATGAGAATGACTTGTTCCATAGGTACAAGAGATAGATGTGCTCACATGTGTGAACACACACATAAGGAGGCTCATGAATGTGACACGTGAGAGAAGTAGGGTGGATACCTTATGACATGTGTAAGAGGTAGGGTATATTTACATGTGTGAGAGATATGCTCACACATGTGTGTGTAGTGTACACCCCTAGTTGGTCTATAATTTTTTTTTGTAATTTCACCAACTTGAAGGTTCAGGCATTTCGTCAAACAATTTATTTGCTTTCATGATCAGAAATGCCTCTTGAATTAAATGTGTTATCAATGCTTGTAATTGGTTTTCAGGACATACTAATATCACATAGGAATTGATGAACTAATTCTTTCAATGTCCATAGAAGTGCAAAATAATATATCAGACTGTTTCGTACAAAAGCTTTGACAAAGCATAATAAATTATCATAACAGACTGCTATAACAAATGGCAGATTACAAAGAATTTTGTAATATTTTTTACCTCAAATAAGCACAGTAATGACAGTCGATATAAACACTTCTCAATGCTCTGGAATATTCATGCCATGCTCAAGAAAGCTTCCTATACATTCTTCAATGCTCAGAAATATATATTCCAAGGATGATGCGGTTGCTTGTCTTCAGTGCCACGACTCAATCACTAACTTTAGCGCTAACAAAGTACTCCAACAAGTAGAGTTTTATGACAAGCTTTGATCTCATTATAAACCGTCTTCTTTTCCACCTTTTGCTGAGCTACTAGAACATCAGATGTCATTTAAAATATATGTTTTCCATCAATTTTCTCCAATGCATCCACAGAAACAGAGGAAACCTGACGACTATATAAACTAATCAGTTCATCTTCTTCTAGGAGACACAACATTAGTTCTTTCCTTTATTTGCCACAAAATATTAAGTCTTTTGACTCCCTACTCAGCTCATGATTTTCTGGCTGTATCGCTTCATTGAGTGGCTACTTCTTTAATTAGCTACATGCCTTTATTTCCTTGTCTCTCCTTTCTTCCCAAACAGCTACCTTTAATCGACCTCTTGTATAAATGTTGCAACCAGAGACAACCACGAATTGCTCCTTGATATGAACCCAAGCTTCCATGCCAAAAAGAATGAATGAGTTATATGATTTTACACGACACCAGTAGCTTGTCTCAAAATTAAAATAATAATATATTTCATTGATCTCCCTTCAGAACAATATTCAAGATAATATGCAGCGGCGACAGTTACAAATAACAAGAAGTTTCCTAGTCTTCAACTCCCAGACGACATCTGTGATGTCTAAATTGCCTTCAGAATGGCACGACAGGTGGAAATAATCGACTCCCATGTAAATATTAGAGGAAGCGGTAAGTATTAGATAACACGCAACAATGAATCTTGAGTTTCTCGAATATCAGCGTCCTCTGTAAATATATGCGATGGACGGAAAATATCTTCTTGGCACCTTATAAAATAATGACAGAAATTCCAAAATACATGGTCCTCTTTCCATTAAGCTTTTTGCTTCCCACAAATCTTCGAACTAGCTGAGTGTATCCTTTGGCACAAAAATATTAGAGAAAGGTGTGACTATCCCTTTGCTTCGAATATTTGAAAATATTCGACTGCTTCGGTAGAATGGCAACACAAGAATGTGACTTCTCTTCAATTCTCCAAGATTTTGCCTTATCTCCAGCACTGGCCATGATATCTCAGAAAGAGACATGACTGAGAATTAAATCAACTTTGCAAGCTTCATTCACAATTCAGACTCCTCGAATTTTTATGTATCCTCACGTTTAGTGGCTGGGAGAAAGAGCTTCTGCTTTAATAATTTTAAACTCTTCAAACTCATGTTTGCAATAACCAAATTGAAGCCTTAATATCTGCAAAGTTTCTAAAGGAACAATTTGATCAATATTGAAAACCCTGAATGTCTTCAAAATAAAGCTTCACAACTTATTACTTTCACCAAATTAGGCACCAACACAGTCCCTGAAGTAGAACTGTCAGCTATCGACCTGGGTGTATCTTCCAACACCGAAGTTGATATTTCTTGTGAGAAGAGAATTCTGTCCCCACAAAGTTCTGGAAAATCTCCAGCCAAACTCGTTACCAAAAAATTCCCAAAATCCAACCTGTTGCAATTTGCTCCACAAAATACTTTAATAACCTTTGCTTTGACTCTTGGCTCTCTGCCTGTTTGGCTCTTCAGTTTCTTTTCTTTCTTTAATTTCAATTGTGACTTAATTTTCAGTTTGCATTTAATAAGTCATGTATAAATGTAATATTATTTTATTAATTACGCCGGGAGGCATCTACAGTGAAAGGAAATAACCTGTGTCAATAAAAATTCTTCAAACAAAAATTGACGTGCATTTGTTAGTCTTCGAATCTGAAGGAATTAAAATTCATTAAATTTTATGAGAGACATGCATCACGTTGATAGGGTAGTGGAGAGTGGCGTTGGCATGCAAATTGTTTCATGCAAACTGTTTCTTTTCAAATGAAGAATGTGCATTCAGAATTAATATTTTGCAATTGTCTTTGTTCTGCTATTCACTCTCTGAACAATTTGTGAAGCAAATTTGATCGAATCGAGGGATCAACATAATAGAAGGCATAGTTAGACAATATCATCCCATGAAGGTATCTAGGTATGTATTGAGTTTTGCTCAATTTCTTCAGATCTCTGTGTGTTGTTTTTATCTTGTCACGCTTTTTGATCGTTTGTTGTCAAGTATAATTTATTGAAATCGAAGAACATGAGTCTTGTATTATGCATTCACTTTAATTATATCCCTACGTTCATGAGGAGTTGGTAGAAGAAGCCGGTGGTGAAGTAGGCTGCGTCGCCTGCTCTAAGCAGAAAGAGTCTTTCGAATGGCGCAGCCTTGTGCCTTTCCTCACTTGTACAGTAATAAGTGATTACCTTTTCAATTTATTTTTCTGCCTTAGATGCTAAAACTGAGCTTTTCTGCATTGTTGCAAGCACCACATTCACCCCTATCTGAAAAGCGTTCTCTCTGCCTAAGAGGCCGAGTGGTTGAGTCTCCCCAGTCGCAAATGGATAAGGCATTACGTTTTTACTTTTCTGCTCTGCTTTAGATGGTAAAGGTATATTTTCGAATGGTGCCACCTTGTGCCTTTTCTCACTTGCAGAGGGATAAGTAGTTACCTTTTCAATGTCCTACTCTGCCTTCGATGCTAAAGCCATGTTTTTTTGCATTGCTCTAAGTGTCGCCTTGACCATTACCATTTTGTAGATACCATTTAGTCATGAGACTCAGATCTTTTAATAAAAATGTTTGTTAAGATATTGAGGATTTTTTATGGTTTTCATTTTGTTTGGTAGTCAAAAATCTATTTTTTTTATGGTTTTTATGGAAGGCCAGCGGAGTTTCGTGTGCGCGCTCTTCATAAGCGAAAATAGTTAATTTGGTGTAATTACCAACCGTTCGCTTCTTTCAAACATAATCTGTAAATATTTTCATTGATTAAGCCTTGCTGTGAATTATTTTTTAGAACTTACCAACCGGCGGCTTCTTCCACAGGGAATCTGTAAATATTTTCATTGATAAGCCTTGCTGTGAGTTATTGAACATTAATGATGACTTCAAGTTATTTCTCTCTATACCAAGCCATATTAATCGATGCTCTTGGTAAGTTTTACGAAAACTTCTCATGATTGCTTGCGATAATTTTTTTTTTTTTTTTTTGGCTTTAACAATGGAGGGGTTATGTCATTTTAATGGTAGATTTAGTCATTTTTTTAATTGTTTGCCTCATTTACATTTCACTTATCTCAAGACTTTTGTTAGAAGGTGAACCATATTTTATAAGTTTTTCTTTGTGAAAATATTTGAATGTGGTGCATTTATTTTATTCTCACAAGTAAGATATTAGTGTACTAATATAACTGTATAACGTTTAAAACAATTGTAGTGCCTTAGTCATT
>VDFB02281492.1:548982351-549002256 GCA_007258455.2 Sequoia sempervirens
TAATGACAACACCACCATACTTACTCATACTTACAACATTTCTATCTATCATTGCTCCTTCATTCCTCTGAATCTTCTAAAATAGTTTATCAGTTTGTGTGTCTCCTTCCCAACTTTTTGAAACATTTCAATTTTTTCCATTTCGTTATCATATGAGAAAGTTATGCCCTCTTTCTGAGACTATTCCTCTTAGTTATGGCTTTTGACCATCTTCCTCTATCATTAAATTTCATTCAAAACCTTCCTCTCCTCCATTCTAGCTTGGTAATTCATGAAAATGGCCTCTTTAATGTTTTGCTAGGAAAATTTTTAATTTATTTACTCAAATTGGCATCCAGTAACTCTCATTTTTCAAATGCATGTTCTGGCACCTAGACTTGCCTGGAAGTGATTTTATGACAACATTTAAATCCTAGGAGTTACAAGATTCCATATTTACCTTCCACTAACCCAAGGCATTGGAATTTGTGATCCCTAGTGCTCTTTAGAATTGCATTTAAATACATATTTCTTTCAAATTCAAATTCAACAATATTTTGATTTTTGCAATTAAACACCGTTTTGAAAGTGATGAAGGTGTAAAATGTAACAATTTCCCCCATGCCTACAAAACCATCCAAAGAAAACACAAAAAAATATAAAAATTAAATTAAACCTTATTTTTGGTTGTGTAGGCTATAGCTCATGCACCTGGATGCTCCTACATCATTAGGACATTTTTCATAATCTTATGTTGACTTTTATCATTATGTCCTAGGTGATTCATTATTAGTTGTCTCATGTAATATGATTAAGACACTTGTCATGATCTTGTCTAATCAAGTGTCTCACCTTGGCTATATAACCAAGGGTCTCTCACACATTATATAAGCCCAATCGATTCTATTTGCATTCATTGATAGAAATTATTCTTGTCACATTGATCTTCTAAGTATTTTGTGCTTTACATAGGCCTTTAGATCTTGGGTGGCTATCTCCATAGCCAAATATTACATGCTCCTTGTGTTGGTGTGAATAGGGGTGTTACCTAACTATTTCCACTATTAGGCCCCTTTCACATCCTATCACTTAAGTTTACTTAGGTTTCACATATGATTTTATCACTTTATGTCTCATATCATAATATTAATACACTTGTCATAATCTTATGTTGACTTCTTTCATTATGTCCTATGTGATTCATTATTAGTTGTCTCATGACACAGGAATAAGACACTTGTCATGATCTTGTCTAATCATGTGTCTCACCTTAGCTATATAACCAAAGGTCTCTCACACATTGTATAAGCCCAATTGATTCTATTTGCATTCATTGATAGGAATACAATTTATTCTTGTCATATTGATCTTTTGAGTATTTTGTGCTTTCCATAGGACTTTAGGTCTTGGGTGGATATCTCCATAACCAAATATTACATGGTGCCAAAGCAATTTGAGTGCCTTTGGTTAGCCTTTTAGGAGATCTTGAATGGAAATATTGTATTTTCGTGAAGCATTGAGTATGATCTTCTCTTGCATCTTTGGATGATATGGAGAATCAGAAAGGTGTGATAGAAATACCAGATACTAGTGGATTCATTCTTTGTCTTTATATTACAGGTGTATTTTGGGAGCTTTTTATATTAGATCTAAGCTCACCATTGCATTCGGAGTGCCCGAGAAATTCAAATATGCCTTTTTTTTGTCCCAATTGGACATTGGAGACCAAATCTATAAGGGTTTGAAGATTGAAGGTGGTTTACCGATAAAATTGGTAAAAAGCCCTTCAAGAAAAGCGTTTTTAGCAAAAATTGACATCCCCTTCCAGAAGACCAAAACCTATATAGATCGGATTTCAAATGGTTGAATTTGGATATGAGGATACACGCAGGAAAAATGTTTTTTGCTAATCGGCCTATTCGGCTTTTATTCTGTGATGCAGTTTAAAAATATGTATTTCTACATAATTACCCAAACAAAAAAAATAAACAGATTTTTCTAACATTTTTAAAGCAATAAAGTTTTTTTTTAAATAAATTTAACTTTTAATTAAGTTTAAAAAAAAAATCACATCAATAAGAAAGTTTGGGAAAATAATTTGTTTACCGATCGAGCCTTGTCCTACATTGTTCGCTCCTCCAACCGGCAGCCAAAAGGGGTCAGTTGCTCCTATTGACATCCAAGTAGAGGGAATATTTCATAGTCATCTACTTTAGGGAAAACTTTTGTGTGGCTTTCTCATTAGTATTTCCATATTTGCATCATCATTTTGTAGACCTTCTCTTCTAATGTTGTAAATACACTAAAATAAAGTGTCACAATATTGTTATTTTAGTGTACTATGTCGTATTTCATGCTTCTTTGGATTGATCTATGAATCAAGTGTTAGTTCCTGTATACATAACAAATGTAGCGGCTAGTTACCCATGTATTTTGGTGTGATGGACTAGACACCATATAGACACTCCTATTATAGAAGCAATCTACCTATATTCAAAAATTTAGGTCTACATCCAGAGACTTGGTACCTGTCTCCAATTGAGATAGGGATATACCAATTTTTCAATTGAGAGTATCTAATTGATACTTGTGCAGTTGTCTCCTTTATTTTGACCTTATTCTTGTTGCAGTGTGGATTCATCTATAGTTCTTCATTGATAGATTTTGTAGTTACTCATGAGTTGATAGTTTCAACTCAATCGCCATTTATGTCGACATCTTTTGTAGTGGTACTTGATTTTTTCTATTAGTGTGTCATAATTTGGCATTCTTTTGGAGAAACATTTAGAGGACTAGTCATCATCCTTGGTCCATGCTCTACTTTGCATTGTTCTACATTGTCCCTTCTTCAGTTAAGATTGGGACTCTTGACATTGTGACATTTGAGCAGAGACTTATATCCTTCTTCCCTCATATTCCTTGTAGGAATGGGAAATAACCTTGCATGTATAATTGGTTTTATTTCTTCCTAAGGGCAGGAATGTTGTTTGACAGTATTGGACCATCTTCAGAGTTCCATGTTGAGCATCCACCATTATTGCAAGAGATCGTATATTTAGGGGGGTAACTTGAACTTCTCTCTTCATTCTCTCTTATGGGGGGGGGACTTTTTCCTAATATGGGGTTTTTTTCCTTCACAACTTCTAGAGATATTTTTCTTGTTTTTCTCTCTCTCTCTTTGGGAGGTTTTGACCCTGGTTTCTTTCTCAGAACTTGTTGTTATGTTGCATTTGTTGCATGGGTGCTGTGGGCTGGTGGTCAGGACTGATCTTTGCATGTGTGTGCATGGGTTTGTCCCCTAGGTTGCAGAGTTGAGTGAATGAGGGATGTTACCTAAACTGTTTTCTATATTAGTGCTCACGATATTCATTAATCATAGTTTACTTAAGGTTTCACATAGGTTATCCTTTGTATATCATATCAGATTCAAGACAGATCATAATCTGTGTTTCCTCATTATATTCTAATTGATTCATTCATAGTTGTCTCATGATGTCATGGGTTAAGACAATTGTCGATCTTGTCTAATCATGTCACCTTCAGATTCATCTCATTCAAGCCATTGATTATGTTGCATTTATATTGATGAATGATTGTTCTTACATCTATTAGTCTTCAGTATTTTATTGCTTTCAGACACTTTCAGATCTTCGTTATTATATCTCCATAACCAAATCTTACATGGTACCAAAGCAAGTTGAGTGCCTTTGGTTAGCCTTTTTAGGAGATCTTGAGTGGAAATATTGTATTTTCGTGAAGCATTGAGTATGCTCTTCTCTTGCATCTTTGGATGATCTGGAGAATCATAAAGGTGTGATAGAAATACCAGATACTAGGGGATTCATTCTTTGTCTTTATATTACAGGTATATTTTGGCAGCTTTTTATATCAGATGTAAGCTCACCATTGCATTCGGAGTGCCCGAGAAATTTTGATCTGCCTTTTTTTTGTCCCAATTGGACATTGGAGGCCAAATTTATAAGGGTTTGAAGATTGAAGGTGGTTGCCAGATCCAGAAGGTAGCAGCCACTTCAGAGCATTTTTAACCAAAAAGAACATTGACATCACACTTAGAAGACCCAAAAACATATAGATCGATTGTTAACTCATTGAATTTGGACAAAGTTACTATTTGAGGCAAAAATGTTTTATTGGTCGGGCCCTAGACTCAACCTGTGCAGGCAGTACAGATTTAAAAAATATGTATTTTCTACACCAGAGCCGTTAAAAACATAATGATTTCTTTGACTATTTTAATAAATAAAGTTTTTAAATTAACTTTTAATTAAGATTTTTTTTTTTAAAATAACTTTTAATTAAGTTTTTTTAAAAAACAAATTTCACATCAATAAGAAAAATTGGGAAAATAATTTATTTACTGATCGAGCCTTGTCCTACATTGTTCACTCCTCCAACCAGAAGCCAAAAGGGGCTAGTTGCTCCTATTGACATCCAACTAGAGGGAATCTTTCACAGTCATCTACTTTAGGGCACTTTTTTGTGTGGCTTTCTCATTAGTATTTCCAAATTTGCATCATCATTTTTGTAGACCTTCTCTTCTAATATTGTAAATGCACTAAAATAAAGTGCCACAGTCTTGTTATTTTAGTGTACTCTATCGTAGTTCATGCTTCTTTGGATTGATCTATGAATCAAGTGTTAGTTCCTATAGACATAGCGAATGTAGTGGCTAGTTACCCATGCATTTTGGTGTGATGGACTAGACACCATATAGACAATCCTATTATAGAATCAATCTACCTATATTCAAAAAGTTAGGTCTTCATCCAAAGACTTGGTACCTGTCTCCAGTTGAGATAAGGATATACCAATTTTTCAATTGAGAGTATCTAATTGATACTTGTGCAGTTGTCTCCTTGATTTTGACCTTATTCCTATTTCAATGTGGATTCATCTACAGTTCTCCATCAATAGATTTTGTAGTTACTCATGATTTGATAGTTTCAACTCAATCACCATTTATGTTGACATCTTCTGTAGTGGTACTTATTTTTTCTATTAGTGTTTGTCATAATTTGGCATTTTTTTGAAGAAACATTTAGAGGACTAGTCATCATCCTTGGTCCATTCTCTACTTTACATTGTTCTACATTGTCCCTTCTTCAGTTAAGATTGGAACTCTTGACATTGTGACATTTTAGCAAAGACTTATATCCTTCTTCCATCATATTCCTTGTAGGAATGGGAAATAATCTTCTATGTATCATTGGTTTTATTTCTTCCTAAGGGGAGGAATGTTGTTCGACAGTATTGGACCATCTTCAGAGTTCCATGTCAAGCATCCACCATTAGTGCAGGAGATCATATATTTAGGGGGGTAACTTGAACTTCTCTCTTCACTCTCTCTTATGTGGGGGGACTTTTTCCTCATATGGGGTTTTTTTTCCTTCACAACTTCTAGAGAGATTTTTCTTGTTTTTCTCTCTTTTGGGGAGGAGTTTTGTCCCACTGGGTTTTCTCCTTTTCTCCATTTGTGATATGTTGCATTTACATACATGGATACCTCATTAGGCCTAGGCCTAGTAGTCAGGACTCATCTTTGCATGTGTGCATGATTTTTTCCCCCCTAAGTTGCACTTAAGGGGGTTGTTGGTGTGAATAGGGATATTACCTAACTATTTTCACTATTAGGTCTTTTTCACATCCTATCACTTAAATTTACTTAGGTTTCACATAGGATTTTATCACTTTATGTATTGTATCATAAGATTAATACACGTCATAATCTTATGTTGACTTTTATCATTATGTCCTAAATGATTCATTATTAGTTGTCTCATGTCATAGGATTAAGACACTTGTCATGATATTGTTTAATCTTGTGTCTCACCTTGGCTATATAACCAAGGGTCTCTCACACATTATATAAGCCCAATTGATTCTATTTGCATTCATTAATAGGAATACAATTTATTCTTGTCATATTGATCTTTTGAGTATTTTATGCTTTCCATAGGCCTTTAGATCTTGGGTGGCTATCTTCATAGCCAAATCTTATAGTAATTGATATGAAGGTAAATATCTATGATTTAATCATATATTTTAGTAGGCTATATAAATAGGTCTAATATTTACAGTCAATAGTCTCAAAATAAGTAGATTGGTAGGCCCATAGTAGGTGAATAGATAAATAATTAGTGTACCTTTTGATGAGATCCTAATGCATTAATATTAATGATTTATCACTCAATTAATATTTGTCATTGATGTAAATTTTTAGGGTCGTGATCTCAAAGGTAACCCTATTAGCATCTATGCCGATTGTGAGAATTTTGTGGATGTTTATAGAGTTTATAACCATATTTGCACATGGTTTATGAATTATTATATGAAAATGAAACCAGAAAAAATGAGTGAAAATGGCAATATCATTTTACCATGAAATTACAAGAAAGATGATGATCTTACATTGATCAAATGATGAATATTTAAAGAAAATTTGATCAAACCAAATTCTAAAATTGGAGGGAAAGCTTTTTTCAAAATTCATAACAATTTTTTAGAGATAACTACCTCTCTAACCACCAACTCACCACCTAATCAAAATTAACCTACAAGTGTAAAATAAATCCCACAAATGAGGTTAAAATAAGAATTTTACACCAACACCCTCCCTTAAGCATAGCTTAGGTGGGGACAAAATATTGGGTCCCAACAACTAGGTATAATGAGGTACCCAAGTACAATGCAATCTCATAAAGAAAAGGAGGAAACCCTATGAGAAAAAACTCCCCCCTCAATGAGGGAAATGAAATATTCTCTCTAAAACATGAGAAAAACAAAACCCCATGTGAGGAAAAATTTCACTCCATAAGAGAGAAGAAGAAGAAGAAGACAAGGCATCCCCCCTCAACGTATCTCCTGTAGTGATGGTAGATGCCCAATAATAAATGTTGAAGATGATCCAAGACTATCGAACAACATTCCTCCCCTTAGGAAGAAATGGAACCATAAAAGTATGAAAGTTGCCTTCCCATTCTTGAAAGGAATATGAGGAAATAAAAATTATGATCCCTCCAAATTTTTCTCAAAAGTATCCAAACTAATTCCAAATTGTGACTAATGATGCTATAGAGAAGGAGAGGGACTGAAGATGCCCTCACAACATCTAAAGAAGATGATACAACTCCATAGGAGCTAACATCAAAGAGAATATGAATATCCTCAATAATTTCATCCAAGTTTGCAAGATATGACTCACAAAACAAATCTACAATATTTTTCAAGTACTCATCCTAAGTAGTTATGTATATTAGATGATGAATAGCCTACTAAACCATTGATAGCTCTCGAAGAAGTGACACTAAAATATATAGATTCAACATTAGATGGAGGAGATGGAATATCAATGTATGTAAACCAAATAAATTGATCATCCCATGAGGATATGTCCACACATTATGGGGAAACATAAGTATTAATATCATCCAAGGAAACATCACTATCAAATGAAGATCCAAAGTCCCCATACAACTGTTAGATGAGAGTCCAAGCAATGAAAGAGCACTCAATGTGCTCTATGTGATGTAGAAAAACCTTAGAAACAATAAGACATATTTTTTCATAAACCATGTCATTCTTGTGAAACCATGCATTCTTATGTTCATAGTCATTTGGCTTAGGAACAAGTCCAAGAAGATAGGGCAATAGACCTTGCTCAAGACAATGATTCTTTATCCCTTGTTTCTAAGACAAATAGTTATCTAAAGTTAGCTTGATAGTAGAAGGATGGAAGTGAATATCAAAATACATGATGAACCCCACCAAAATGGAATTTTATTTCAATTCATGATTATAAATTACCAATATAATCCCCCCCAAGAAAGATACATAAAAGGGCACTTTATAAGTTGAGTGCTTGTGCACGAACAACCTCCCATATTTTTTCTCATTACTCTTGCTAAATTAAAAATGTAGAAAGTAATGCAAAAGTATACAAGACACAACACAAAGGACACCCCCACTTTGATTCAATTTTAGATCCCCCCAAATTGTGGCACCTTATATTTTTAGTGCATAGATTTTAACCAATTTGGGATGAAAAATAGAACTTTATAGAAATAGTGTAAACTTATTCCCAATGTATCAAGCTCAAAATCAGAAATTTTACAAAAACTGACACTCAATTTTGAGCTACTAATTAAAATTTACAATGCTTTTAATTTTTAAGCCTATGTAAAATTAACACAGAAAAAATTAATATTGCCTTCACAAAAAATTTGGAGAAAAAATGAGATAAATTAGAGAGAATAGAAAATTTCAGAAGATGGAGAAGAAATTTTAGCCCCATTTGGTTGGTTGTGACCATACCATATCGTAAAGGCCTGCAAATTAATAAAGAAATGTTTTTTTTCCAAAACAATCAAAATGCTTGCAAAGGGAGCTACAAGTAGAGCCAAATCCAAGCACCTTTGCAAATATTTTAATGCACACAACAAATTTCAAATTCTTTTGTAAATATTTGTGCAAATTTAATATTCCTTATTTTAATGCAAACAACAAATTTTAAATGCCTTTGTGAATCATTGTGCAAATTTAATGTGCCTTTGTAAATATTTCAAATATTGCAACCAAATTGAAAGTAAATTTGAAGATTTGAACAAATACAAGACACCTTTGTAAATAGACTTTGCAAAGTACCAAAAACAACTCATCCTTACACAACTAATTTATCATGTAACCTTTGCACAAGAAATATTCACACATGTCAAACCTTCATGAAGTTGCACCTTTACAAGCATAATGAATCAAGGACTTACATAGATCTAAGATCTTTGACAGCACCTCAGCTTCAACTACACACTAAATGAATCACAACTCGCAAGCAAATTCACAAAAATTAAAATGAATTAAGATTCACATTAGACTAGCTCTAATACCATGAAAATGGAGCTAGGAAATTTAAGTGAAAATGCCAATATCAATTTACCTTGAATTATAGGAAAAATGATGATCTTATATTGATTAGATGATGAGTATTTAAAATAAATTTGAGCAAAACAAATTCCAAAATTAGATGGAAAGGTTTGTTCAAAATTCGTAACAAATTTTGAGAGATAAATACCTCTCTTACCAACTTGCCACCTAAGCAAGGTTAACCTACAAGTGTAACATAAATCATGTAAATGAGGGTAAAACAAGAATTCTACACCAACATTATTCTGGTAGGTTTCCTCCGCAAACATGAATGCTAAGTTGTCTAAGAAATATATTGATCCTTCTTTTATTTTAAAATCACTAGACTTGTTCGATTTAGAGGAGTCTTGGGAGGAACCAAAGACATTGTACTAGAAATTATATTTTGGTGTGCAATGAATTGTACAAAAGGGTTTTAAAACCACAAACTTTCAAGTCCATCTTACAGCCATCCTAAAGACATTTTCTCTCTCCCAACTTTATCACTGGAAAGCCCTCTCTCTCTCATTTATCAAAAAACCTAAACTTTAAGTTCATCTTACACAACCCATCACAAATACATTTTCTCTCTCCCAACTTTATCACTAAGAAGCCTAAACGTAAAATTCATCTTACAACCCATCACAAAGACATGTCATTTTCTACATGTATACTTTGTACCATAATAAATGCAACCTATACATTAACCATAATTTCTACTATATAATTTATATCTCATTACTACACACATTTCACAACTAATCCCTAATCATTATATTCCTCAATGATATGAATACATATATTCATTCTTTTTCTAATGAAATAGATTTATATTAACAACAAAATTTGAACCCCATACAATTTGAACATAATTTAAAAAATAATTGTAAAACACTAATCCTATTAAGAAAGGAAATCACAATCTCATTATCCACATAAAACCTACACTATCTTCCAATTCAATTAATTAATAACGTCTCTCCTCTTCTCTTTTTATGTGGACAAAAACATCCAACGTAGCTCCCTTTAGAGCCACTAAAAACAACAAACTTATACAAACTCATGTTTTATTCATTGTAATCCATTCTTTAATTGTAAAGGGTAGGTGATGTGATGCATTTGTTAGCTTAAATGAGTGGCAAAGTAATATGCAAGAAACAAAAACAAACAGAAACTTGTTGTTTCTTAAGTGTACTTCACATTATGTGGCCCAAAAGATTTGACCAACAAAATAGGTACCCAATGAAAGGACATTTTTGGGGGACATAAATAATGTAAGTACAAAGTTTTGAGTGTTCATAAGCCCATGAGTTGACAAACCCAATATTAAATCTCAAAGAAGTTTGAAAGTCATTGTTGGAAATTATGGAGACAACGATTGGATGGTCTAAGGAAAAACATGTTACTTGTTTATGTCATTTAAATAAATGAAGGTCAAACCTAGCTTTCAGGTTAAAAAATTATGAGATTAGCCCATGAATCTTGAGAGTAATTATTTTCTTTATATGGGTGAGTATAAATAAATGGAAATGTTCATTACATGTTTAACATGTTTATTATGGATTATGTGTTGTTGAGCATAAGATTTGTGTTATTTTAAAGGCGTGTAGGTTGGATCATGTTCTAGATGATTTTGGTAGAATAGACGTTCTTTAGTCCTTAAATAAAAGAGATCAACATGTAATTTTGATTCATTCTTTGAATATTATCAAGTTAGAAAAACAATTAAAGATTGTTTATTCTCTCAACCAAAAATAGACATTTGAGAGATGGTGGGATTAAGCTTGCATTTAAATAATTTGGACATATGCCTTATTAGGCTTGTAAAACTTTAAGTTTCGAAGTTCAAATTTTAAACTTTTGTGTAGTATTTTTTCATAAAAAGATAACACATTAAGTACAACTTAAATGGATTGTAAGAATTTATATTGTTTAGTGGTCATTATAAGAGATCTTTGACATCTTTGTTCTTTTTGCTTATATTATAATTTGGTTTTTCTTTTAAAAAAAATTGGAACTTTTTAAATTAATAAAAGTGAGGAGATTACAATCACACAATTTCTATCTTTACTTTTTAAAGGAATTGAATAAAAACTTCAAATATTTTTAAAAATATATATATGAAACAAATATCTCAACTTAATAACTTATTGAAAAAAGATTTAAATTCAATTGTATTAATTTTTTACATTAACATTTTAAATCATAAGACAATAATATCTTAATATGTTTTCAAAAATATATATATATTAATATTTTTATTCTCTTTTTTAAACATCTTTAATAGTTGTAATCATTATAACCTTTCTACCTTTCTATTTTTAGATCTTCCCCTTCTTATAATTTTTTATATTGTGGATAAATCTATACGATATTTATGAATAGTCACAATTTAAATTAAATGGAGATGTCCAAATATTTTTCAAACATAAGACAAACCTTCGTATGTCAAAAACTTCTTTTTTAATAAAAAGGGGTAAAAACTTTATTGAATACCAGAAACCAGCAATACAACCAAGGCAAGGGCAGAAGCCCAAAAAGAACATAGACAAAAAAACCAAAGACTAACTCATTCAACACCCCCACTGTCCTCTGCAAGAGCCCTCTCCAAATCCGACCTAAGCTCCTAAGGGATCTGAGCCCAATCATCAATCTTCCAATTCTCCAAACGCTCAGAAGCCCACTTGGCTAGACAATCAGTAGTCCCGTTCCATTCACACGGAATGTGGACAAAGGACACCCTTTCCATAAGATTACCAATCTACAAAATCTGTTGCACAAGAATAGCCAACTGCCAATTCACATCCGACGTCCTCCCTTGATTGAGTAAATTAAATTTGAGACACATGCAGATGTGGTGCCAAAATAACCCTACCACCCCAACTCTTAGGCCTTTCTCCTGAGGCATAAGAATCGTCAGTGACAACCATAAGGTTGATAGTCTATGTCCCACTTATGGCATGAATGGAAAAGAGGAAGACTACAGAACCAGAAGAATCCCTGCACACCCCACCAACTCGAGCAGGACCAGGATTACCCCTGGAAGAGCCATCAGTATTAACCTTCAAAGTACCTACAGGGGGAGGCTGCCATCTCCCCTGCCACTGGACACGCTGCCCCACCCACCTACCTTTTCAGGAGTTGCAAAGGGTTTAATCCTGGATGCCTAATTGGGCCACCCAACTCACATCTTTCTTCTCCGGTATCTGCATCCCCTTGGCAGAATGGTCTCCTAAATCATCCCAAGAACTCTAAACCACACCTGTTAAACCTGCAACAATTCCCCTCTGAAAATCCTCCTATTCCTTTCTAGCCAAATCTGCCACAATAAGAAAATAGGTCCCGCCTGCCAAGCATCCTGCAAAAAAGAGGCCCTCAAGGGAGGTTTGCCCAAGCTAGACCAAAAATCCACTAAGGAGGAAGCATGAACACAGGAACTATTCCAAACACTCCACCAAGAATGCCAGAGCTGCACAACAAAAGGACACCAAAAGAAAAGATGTGAAGAGTCCTCTTCACCTTTCCCACACAACACACACTTAGACAGGCCCTGGAACTCACGCTTTTGGATATTATCCTAGGTCAAACACTTGTTCCAAGCCAAAATCTAGGCAAAGCAGTTACACTTCAGCCAAACAAACTTATTCCAAACCTTCTTCCACCAAGGAACTTCCTCCCCCACAAACCTTTGAGAAAACAACCTCTGATAACCCGACGCAACTGTGTAGTGACCCTTCGGATTAGGAGACCAAGCAAGGATATCCCTGTCCCAGAGGGGATTACACTGTCTACCTAAGAGAATATTATGCGGAATCCTACATTCCCCCACCAAACCATTCACCGGCCACTCCTTAGGAGTCTTCCACCTAGCACCCACAAGCTGACCTTGAAAAGAAAGCACCAAAAAATCACTTACCCTTGTCCAACCAGCATCACTGAAACTCCTACTCAGGGCCACCAAGTCAGGGAACTCAGTGAGGATGGGAGGATGACCATCCCACGAGTCATACCAAAATTGAACCTCCATCCCACTCCTACAAATCCAAAATAAGCCATCCTTGACAAGCACAACTCCCTTCTTAAGAGTAGCCCAAATAGCCGAACCCTTACCCAACAAGGGGTAACGAGGGATATCTTCCCTAGAAATACCCTGAAAGTACTTATAGGAAAGGGTCCTAGCCCAACTCCTATCCTTCTCCGTGCACCATCTCCAATAAAGTTTTGCGGCCAATGCCATCCTTGCCAATGAGGAATGCCTCAACCCCAAACCACCAAGCTGCTTAGGACAACAAATAATATCCCATCTAACCAGACTCCACTTGGAAGACAACAAACTGCCAACCCATAAAAATTGTCTTTCCAAAGAGTCCAATTCCATAACAAAGCCTTTCGGGGCCACCTGAAGCATACACCGATAAATAGGAAGAGCTTGGACCACATACTTCAGCAACTGAACCCACCTAGCAAAGGACAACCATCGGTTGGTCCAGTGAGTAACCTTTAAATGAAATTTATCCAAGATAGGCAGCCATGACTCCTTCGTTAATTTTCCCACTGCGATAGGAACCCCAAGGTAAGACAGAGGGAGAGTTCCAATCTAAAAACGAAGAAGCTGCGCAATTCTCCTCTGGATAGGATCTGGAGTATTAAAGAAATAGATGGAAGACTTGTCCTCATTAATTGATTGACCTGAAGCCTCCAGATACATATCCAACACCCTGCGAATATTCATTTCCTCTCAAATAGTGGCCACTCCCATCAAGGCAGTATCATCCACAAACTGCAAGTGAGACTGAGGGGGTAAATCACCTCCCCACTGCCACCCCTGAATAAGGCCCAACTCCACCTGACGTCTCAGAAGGCGTCCCAAACCTTCCACCAGCAGAATAAACAAGTAAGGGGAAAGAGGGTCACCTTGCCTTATCCCACGAGAGGCTTCAAACAACTCAGAATGCTCCCCATTAGTTAGAATAGAAAAAGAAACCGACGTGATGCAACTCATGACCCATTGAATCCAATCATCACCAAATCCAAAAGTGGCCAGGACCTTTTGAAGAAAAGACCATCGGACTCTGTCATACGCCTTTGCCATATCCAACTTGATAAACATAGCCTTTTCTCTAGAAATGGCCATAGAATGGATGGTCTCCATAGCTATAACAATACCATCCAAAAAATTTCTACCCTCCACAAAACCACTTTGCTCCTCCGAAATGAGTAATTGCAACCACTTCTTCAACCTATTAGCAATTAGCTTTGAAATAATCTTATACACCACATTGCAAAGGGATATAGGCCTAAATCGGCTCAGCCTATCCGCCCCCTCACACTTGGGAATAAGCGCCAGAAAGGTGGAATTCATGGCCTTTAACATTTGCTTATTTCATTGCGACTCTTTGACCACCTCTAATAAATCAAGTTTGATGATCTCCCAAAACTCTTGGAAGAATTCAATCGGGAAACCATCAGGGCCAGGGGCTTTTCCTTTCTTCATCTAAAACACCGTCCCCTCCAACTCTTCCAAAGTGATCTCACCCATAAGATCCTCCCTCATCTCCCTAGACACCAGCTGAGGGATGCACGAGAGGACTTGAGCTTCCTCCACCGAGTTCCCTTGCAAATCCTCCCTGAAAAGGGAAGAAAAATAATGAACAACCTCATTGGAAATACTCTGAAAGGAGTTCAAAGTCTCTCCCCTATCTATGATCAAAACAGGAATAGAATTACCATGCCTTCGCACCTTTACCGAATTAAAGAAGAAAGCATAATTTTTATCCCCTTCTCAAAGCCAATCAATCCGGGCTTTTTGTTTCCAAAAGATCTCCTCCCGCAATTCCCATTCCTCCAAAACCTTCAAAGCCCTAGATTCCTCCTGCATCAAAGGCTCAGACACCCCATTCTCCCTCATCACCCTTGTAATACCATCCAACTTAGCTTGTGCATCAACCTTAGCTTTAAAGACATTCCCAAAACATTGCTTATTCCAATGCTTAAGCTTGTACTTGACAAACTGAAGCAGCTTAGTAAAAATATACATTGCCCTACCAAAGGCTGGTCTACCCTCCCGCCACCATTGAGCCACATAAGCTAGAATTTGAAGGAGGGCTTGTAGGGCCGGCTAGCCGAGATGACATAAAGCTTTATAGGCCAATGGTCTGAGCCCCTCCAGTCCAGAATCTCCGAGCTAGAGGACCACCTATCACCCACCCAAAAGCAAGAAACCATAAACCGATCCAGCCGCTCTGCGATGCAGTTTTCACCAGTCCTCCGATTGTTCCAAGTAAATAAACCATTACCAGGCTTGATATCAACAAGATTCAAAACAAAAATATTTTCCTGGAATAGGAGAGCCGAGGCTTCCAATCTTATGGTACCACCCCGCTTCTTAGCAATCTCCATGATAGCATTGAAGTCACCCCCAATAATCCACGGAAGGTAAGGATCCATAATTCGTACATAACGAATATTCGACCACAACAGATGCTTGCCCTGCATATCCACAGGCACATAAATGTTGGAAAAAAGCACCGACTCCCCCGAATCGTAACAAGAGGCCACCAAAGAGATAGAGGACTTGAAGGACATCCACCACTTAGGGAAAATTTTCTGAGGGTTCCATAAGCAAGCCACCCCTCCAAAGGACCCCTGAGCACCAATGCATTGGCATTCATCGTCCCTCCACAGCTTGGGAATTATACCCATCATACCATCCACAAAAAGCTTGGTCTCCTGCAAAAAAAGAATATAAGGAGACTAACATCTAACCAAATTCCGAACAACTTTTTGTCTAGGGCCACTATTCAAGCCCCTAACATTCCATGATAGAACAATCATTTCAAAGGGCTTGAGAAGTGAGAATCCAAAGTCTTGACTGACCCTGACTCCACCAAATTTTCCCCTATCAATTTAATCTTCTCCATATCCTTTTTCCTACCCAACTTAGCAACTTTCTCCACCCCTCCTTTCTTAAGATCTTTTTGCAAGATACCCAAATGAGGAGACGGCTTATTGTTTTTTTCCCCCTCTGAACTTGATCTTCGCATAGGATGAGACAAAGCCTCACTATCCTTCACCACTACACCTCCTAATACTTTCTGAGCCTCCATCTGTAGATCTGATTCCAAATGCAAGGTTCCATCCTCCTGTGGAGCAGGAGAGACCTTGGGGCTGATCCTGTCTTGTCCATAGCCTCCCCCATCTAGCTCAGCTCCTTGTAAGCCCAAACCCACCACCTGCTGGGAAGCTTGCTCCAACTCAACCTCTTGCTGCAACTGATCAGAACCCAAAATACCTTTATCCAAATCAACCAAACCTGGATTTACTTTCTGCTGGGTAAGACCCTCCAAAACCTCAAATCTATTAAAAGTATCCTCATCCTACCTCTCTTTCATAGTCCTTTTTTGCCCCTTATTTATGTTCTGAGATCTGACGGGAATATATCCATCCTCCCCGGTACCACCACCCTGAATAGGACCCTTGCCCTTATCCACCCTAGGCGGATTGCCGGGGGGCTATGAAGAGTTAGTCCCCAAAGGCTTAGCCCTTGGGCATCTACGCTGCAAGTGGCCATACTCATGACACAAACGACATCTAAAAGGTAAGGTCTCATAGTCAAGCTGTTGAACCCATGAGTAAGATCCAACACACACTTCAAAAGAGTCTGGCAAAGGTTTACTTAAATCAATTTCCACACAGAACCGGGCAAATGTTATTACCTTTTTGAACTGTGTCTGCTGTGAAGAACCCATAGGTTTACCCAGCATTGAAGCTAGTAAATGCAAAACATCATCACACCAGCACTCGACCAGGAGCCTCGATAGTCGAACCTAGATTGGAACCCGACTAGGAATCTCCTTGGCCAGATTGAAGCCCGCATGCCACGGCTTGATAAACAAGCCCACTTGATTGTAAAAATAAGAGCCTCCTTCAAAAACCTTGATCCTATCTGCCATGCAGTCAAACAAAACAATAAAATAGTTATTTGCCAGGAGCTTAATTTCCATCTCTCCTTCTAGCAACCAAGTCCTCTAGGCCCAGGCCTCCAAAAATTGCAGTGAAATCTTCAATCCCAAAAATTTACAATACAAAGAGTGACATGAGTAGTACTCAATATCCTTCATGAGCATCTCCATCGGGATCACAACATTCAACCTCTCTTTGCACCTTTCTAGGCATCTGTTAATCTTTGGAAACCGAAACCCTCCTATCGGTCCCATCTCATTCTTGTCCAAATTCTGAGAAAATAAATTATTATCATAAAGTCGTGACCCATGTGGCAAGGGTTTCGAGCCAAAAGCAGATCAAAAATCCAACTTGGTTCCAAACCCCGATGACTCCCCAATCTCCATTGAAGAAAAGAAAAGAAACTTCGCTACACGACCAATCCCTCAAAAAACTTAGGGTCATTAAACCCCACACCAGGGTTAGCACCCCACACACCCCCACCAACAAGGAGAAACACGTAAGAAAATAACCCCCATAGCTCCACCCTACACCAACCACGAAATCCAACACACACCAGCTCAAACACCACTCAACCCAAAACCACGGCACCCTAAACCCCAACCTGTAGCCCAGGCCAAGCAAAGGCGGACGCCAAGAGACACCCCGTCCACTGGACCACAACACCCAAGCCTAAACGCCACCTCCTTCAGCAGAAAATGCCACCTCCTTTAGCAGACCATGCCACCAAAGGAACCACAGACCACCGGGAGCATAGAAAGGATGACCAGCAGCCAACCAAACAACCCAAATGATGGAAAACACCCCTCCACCAGGCACAACCACGAAGGAGCCAGGAAGAAACTGACTGGGACATGGGCACCTAGTTCGACTCACATAACCGCGAAAACACCATCCTCTCATGCCATAGTGATACAACCAGAAACTACATTCAATTTACTACAAATTATATTTTTTACATATTTTGAAATAATGTAGATGCTTATTCAAATTTTTATGTCAAGTTTCCTAACTTCTGATTTTTGAATTTTTGCCACTTAAGGGCTATTTTTTCCATGATGAAGATTTTTATGATGAAGCCAATTTCACCATATAAAAACACACATTATGGTTTAAACTATTAGAAAATAAATAATGATCAATTTATTTCAACTGAAATAAAATATTTTAATTATTAAAATTAATTGACATTAAAATAATTTTAACTATAACTAAATAATTTATATTATTTCAAAAAATATTAAAATCAAATATATTTTCATAAGAGAATTGTTAGATATATTACTAAATATTATTTTTTATATATTATTTTATTTCAATAAAAAATTCAAAAGATAATGAAAATTTTATTTATATTTTAATATTATTTTTCATTGTTGAACTATTTAATAAAAATCTCTAAATTTAAAAATCTAAAAATATATTTAAATTGACTAAATAATATAGCATGTAAAAATAACCACAACACCCACTAATTATATAGGAAAATATTTTGATAATCTTTACCTATCTTTATTCTTTTAATTTTGTAGTTTTACTTCAGATATTTACTTTAGAATTTATTAAAGTAAAGATTAAATAGTGAGTGATATTTACCTATCCTTCACCTCACCAACTCGACTTTTATAAATCAATCTTCTTTATAGGTTCAAACACATACTATTTAATTTTTATCTTTACTATTTTTAAGTTTATAGTTTTTCTTAAATGAATAAGAACCATAATCTTTATATATTTTTACTAAATTTTTTAATGAATAGTTTCATTTTTATTTCCATAAATCAAGATTCAAATACATATTATTTAATTTTTATCATTTATTTTTTAATTTTATAATTTTGGTTGGATAAAAATAATAATATTTATCTATTTTATTGATTTTTTTTGTTTCATAATAAAGAGGTTATATTACTGTATGTCAAAAAATTACAATCGTCTACATATGTAGGAGCCATCCAAATTTTGCAGTACCAGAACATCATGAAAAACAAGCCCCTACAATCTATCGACCACCAAAAACCACATCATGCATGAAAGGAGAGGAAAAAGATTTACATATCTTAAACAAAACTACCCTTAGCTAGGCATAAACCACCATATGCAGAGCCAAAATCGATTTACCCGAGAAATCACAAAACTAGACACCCAAACCCTAGACATTAATCCTCATCACATGAAGCCATTGGCCTTTGCAAAGGAATCAAATTCAACTACCCATTCATAGCCCTCCGCTTCCACCATCCACAACATCTTTTTTAGGTAGTTTACTCCAACTGCAACAATCATCCTATGGAGGACCAGCATCATGCCTTTCAAGTCCAGAAGGAATGGATATATTTTTATGACCTTACCTTTCTTCTTTACTAGCTCCAATTCCTTAGGTCTCATCACCTTGACCCCTAGAATTGCCACCTTTAGAATTTCTTCCAACCCCTCCATCAACCCCCTTTTGAAAAGTTTACAAACCAAAGCCTTACCTTCATCTTTGGCTATGTGGATATCCAAAAAAGAAGTGAGGAATCTTGACACCACTTGAGAATTCACCTGAGGAATCATGTGCGACACCACATGCTCCTTCCATGGTACCATTTTAACAGCCACCACCGTATGTGGATCAATATTCAGAAGAATGTGCTTAAGGTGCTAATCAAAGATGACACCAAAGGAAATTTGCCCCTACTTGCTCCTTAATTGAATTGGGGTATCGGCCCCAAAGCTTACCAACGAATCAGCTGACATATTCACTGTGAATTTTTATTTCTTTGCCATTGAAAGCTCACTCCAAACTTGCTCAGATTATAGAGGAAAGGAAAACACAGAACCATAATGCCACCTTTCTAAGAACTTATCACCTTAAATGTGTGTGCATGGTTATTATGCTGTACAAAATGATGTTTTACAACCTGTGCGGCCCAAACCTCTATGACCTTCCACCATTTGGTGTCATGAGTGCGTTGATTCATATGAGGGAAAAACGTGAAGCCACTGAGTTATATGCACATATCCTATCCAGGTACGGTGAATTTGCTGCATTATTACCTTTCACTT
>VDFB02281492.1:549002356-549089316 GCA_007258455.2 Sequoia sempervirens
ATAAGCTAGAAAGGGACACCTACATGAAATTATTAGAACTCCTACAAAATATGGAGTCAAAATAGTAAAAAAAATGATAGGGGAGAAGCTAGAATAGACACAAGAAAGCACAAAAAGTTAGACTTGCAAAACCTATTAGAAGCAAGAGAAAAAAGACAAGTGAAAGTGGTAAAACCATAGTGCAAGCACTAATATCTAGTGCATAAGTTCCAAATGATGAAAGCATTGATATGCAATGCACAAGTGTCAAAAGGTGAAAGTGCTAAAGTGATTGTGGAAGCATCATTCTAGAGACGAAAATGCTAGTGTAGGATGCAAGTTCTATTTCAGAACCTGAAGCATGAAAATTATTAAAAAATCACAGAAAGCAATGAGAGGTAGATCACCAAGCATGCAAAAATAAAATAAATAAAACAAAATGAGGAAATAATAGAGAGACGAAGAATGTAAAATAAGCCTTTTACCTTAATTCACCTTACTTCTTAGACTGAGCCAAAGTGAAGTGCATCCAACACTCCACTCGATTTGATCTTTTGGATGAGTGATAAATGATAGAATGTAGTTACTTATTAGACCAATAACATGATGTTGAGATTATGATCAATTGATAGAATAAAATGATAGCATGAGGATATGATGATGGAAGATGATCAAAATAAGAGAAAAATCCTTCATTTGTAGATTCTTGATGGGGAAAATCAAGGGACAAAATGTAATGTCTAATGGATGGCTAGAAATGAATAAGAGTGAGAGAATGGATTTAGGTCTTAGCTGGAGGCATGAGAATGACTTGTTCCATAGGTGCAAGAGATAGATGTGCTCACATGTGTGAACACACACATAAGGAGGCTCATGAATGTGACACGTGAGAGAGGTAGGGTGGATACCTTATGACATGTGTAAGAGGTAGGGTATATTTACATGTGTGAGAGATATACTCACACATGTGTGTGCAGTGTACACCCCTAGTTGGTCTATAATTTTTTGTTTTGTAATTTCACCAATTTGAAGGTTCAGGCATTTCGTCGAACAATTCATTTGCCAATTCATTTGCTTTCATGATCAAAAATGTCTCTTGAATTACATGTGTTAACAATGCTTGTAATTGGTTTTTAGGACATACTGATATCACATAGGAATTGATGAACTAATTCTTTCAATGTCCATAGAAGTGCAGAACAATATAGCAAACTGTTTCATACACAAGCTATGACAAAGCATAATAAATTATCATTAACATCTGACTGCTATAACAAATGGCAGATTACAGAGAATTTTTTAATATTTCTGACCTCAAATAAGCACAGTAATGGCAGTCGATATAAACACTTCTCAATGCTCTGGAATATTCATGCCATGCTCAAGAAAGCTTCCTATACATTCTTCAACGCTCAGAAATATATATTCCAAGGATGATGTGGTTGCCTGTCTTCAGTGCCACGACTCAATCACTAACTTTAGTGCTAACAGAGTACTCCAACAAGTAGAGTTTTATGACAAGATTTGATCTCATTATAAACCGTCTTATTTTCCACCTTTTGCTGAGCTACGAGAACATCAGATGCCATTTAAAATATATGTTTTCCATCAATTTTCTCCAATGCGTCCATAGAAACAGAGGAAACCCGACGACTATATAAACTATTCAGTTCATCTTCTTCTAGGAGACACAACAACAGTTCTTTCCTTTATTTTCCCCAAAATATTTAGGTCTTTCGACTCCCTACTCAGCTCATGATTTTCTGGCTGTATCGCTTCATTGAGTGGCTACTTCTTTAATTAGCTACATGCCTTTATTTCCTTGTCTCTCCTTTCTTCCCAAACAGCTACCTTTAATCGACCTCTTGTATAAATGTTGCAACCAGAGACAACCACGAATTGCTCCTTGATATGAACCCAAGCTTCCATGCCAAAAAGAATGAATGAGTTATATGATTTTACACGACACCAGTAGCTTGTCTCAAAATTAAAATAATAATATATTTCATTGATCTCCCTTCAGAACAATATTCAAGATAATATGCAGCGGCGACAGTTACAAATAACAAGAAGTTTCCTAGTCTTCAACTCCCAGACGACATCTGTGATGTCTAAATTGTCTTCAGAATGGCACGACAGGTGGAAATAATCGACTCCCATGTAAAGATTAGAGGAAGCGGTAAGTATTAGATAACACGCAACAATGAATCTTGAGTTTCTCGAATATCAGCGTCCTCTGTAAATATATGCGATGGACGGAAAATATCTTCTTGGCACCTTATAAAATAATGACAGAAATTCCAAAATACATGGTCCTCTTTCCATTAAGCTTTTTGCTTTCCACAAATCTTCGAACTAGCTGAGTGTATCCTTTGGCACAAAAATATTAGAGAAAGGTGTGACTATCCCTTTGCTTCGAATATTTGAAAATATTCGACTCCTTCGGTAGAATGGCAACACAAGAATGTGACTTCTCTTCGATTCTCCAAGATTTTGCCTTATCTCCAGCACTGGCCATGATATCTGAGAAAGAGACATGACTGAGAATTAAATCAACTTTGCAAGCTTCATTCACAATTCAGACTCGAATTTTTATGTATCCTCACGTTTAGTGGCTGGGAGAAAGAGCTTCTGCTTTAATAATTTTAAACTCTTCAAACTCATGTTTTCAATAACCAAATTGAAGCCTTAATATCTGCAAAGTTTCTAGCAGTGAAACTAAAGGAACAATTTGATCAATATTGAAAACCCTGAATGTCTTCAAAATAAAGCTTCACAACTTATTACTTTCACCAAATTAGGCACCAACACCGTCCCTGAAGTAGAACTGTCAGCTATCGACCTGGGTGTATCTTCCAACACCGAAGTTGATATTTCTTGTGAGAAGAGAATTCTGTCCCCACAAAGTTCTGGAAAATCTCCAGCCAAACTCGTTACCAAAAAATTCCCAAAATCCAACCTGTTGCAATTTTCTCCACAAAATACTTTAATAACCTTTGCTTTGACTCTTGGCTCTCTGCCTGTTTGGCTCTTCAGTTTCTTTTCTTTCTTTAATTTCAATTGTGACTTAATTTTCAGTTTGCATTTAATAAGTCATGTATAAATGTAATATTATTTTATTAATTACGCCGGGAGGCATCTACAGTGAAAGCAAATAACCTGTGTCAATAAAAATTCTTCAAGCAAAAATTGACGTGCATTTGTTAGTCTTCGAATCTGAAGGAATTAAAATTCATTAAATTTTATGAGAGACATGCATCACGTTGATAGGGTAGTGGAGAGTGGCGTTGGCATGTAAATTGTTTCATGCAAACCGTTTCTTTTCAAATGAAGAATGTGCATTCAGAATTAATATTTTGCAATTGTGTTTGTTCTGCTATTCACTCTCTGAACAATTTGTGAAGCAAATTTGATCGAATCGAGAGATCAACATAATAGAAGGCATAGTTAGACAATATCATCCCATGAAGGTATCTAGGTATGTATTGAGTTTTGCTCAATTTCTTCAGATCTCTGTGTGTTGTTTTTGTCTTGTCACGCTTTTTGATCGTTTGTTGTCAAGTATAATTTATTGAAATCGAAGAACATGAGTCTTGTATTATGCATTCACTTTAATTATATCCCTACGTTCATGAGGAGTTGGTAGAAGAAGCCGGTGGTGAAGTAGGCTGCGTCGCCTGCTCTAAGCAGAAAGAGTCTTTCGAATGGCGCAGCCTTGTGCCTTTCCTCACTTGTACAGTAATAAGTGATTACCTTTTCAATTTATTTTTCTGCCTTAGATGCTAAAACTGAGCTTTTCTGCATTGTTGCAAGCACCACATTCACCCCTATCTGAAAAGCGTTCTCTCTGCCTAAGAGGCCGAGTGGTTGAGTCTCCCCAGTCGCAAATGGATAAGGCATTACGTTTTTACTTTTCTGCTCTGCTTTAGATGGTAAAGGTATATTTTCGAATGGTGCCACCTTGTGCCTTTTCTCACTTGCAGAGGGATAAGTAGTTACCTTTTCAATGTCCTACTCTGCCTTCGATGCTAAAGCCATGTTTTTTTGCATTGCTCTAAGTGTCGCCTTGACCATTACCATTTTGTAGATACCATTTACTCATGAGACTCAGATCTTTTAATAAAAATGTTTGTTAAGATATTGAGGATTTTTTATGGTTTTCATTTTGTTTGGTAGTCAAAAATCTATTTTTTTTATGGTTTTTATGGAAGGCCAGCGGAGTTTCGTGTGCGCGCTCTTCATAAGCGAAAATAGTTAATTTGGTGTAATTACCAACCGTTCGCTTCTTTCAAACATAATCTGTAAATATTTTCATTGATTAAGCCTTGCTGTGAATTATTTTTTAGAACTTACCAACCGGCGGCTTCTTCCACAGGGAATCTGTAAATATTTTCATTGATAAGCCTTGCTGTGAGTTATTGAACATTAATGATGACTTCAAGTTATTTCTCTCTATACCAAGCCATATTAATCAATGCTCTTGGTAAGTTTTACGAAAACTTCTCATGATTGCTTGCGATAATTTTTTTTATTTTTTTTGGCTTTAACAATGGAGGGGTTATGTCATTTTAATGGTAGATTTAGTCATTTTTTTAATTGTTTGCCTCATTTACATTTCACTTATCTCAAGACTTTTGTTAGAAGGTGAACCATATTTTATAAGTTTTTCTTTGTGAAAATATTTGAATGTGGTGCATTTATTTTATTCTCACAAGTAAGATATTAGTGTACTAATATAACTGTATAACGTTTAAAACAATTGTAGTGCCTTAGTCATTAAGCAGGAATTTTAGACCTTAATAAATTAAATGAAATACTTCAATTGAATAAATAGTACATAAACAATATTTTCTAGGGTTGTTCTTCTCTACAATCCACCTAATGAACACATAGATCAAAAAATTAAATTTCCAAACAAGTTTAACAAAATATTTTATGCACCATTGCAAAACTATTGTGGTTCAATACAACATTGTAAGCTACATTCCCTATAAGCGTTCAATTCCAATGAAGAATGTGATAAAAAAGGTACCAAACCATTGCTTAGATTAACCAGATTTTTATTGAAGAAACCAAAAGACATGCTTTATATATTAATGACAGATAAAACAATTCAGTTTGCTTAACAAGATGCAGATTGAAAGGGTTGCAAAGAAATTTTACTATATTTTTTAGTGTGTTGTCTGCTTAAAAGTTGTGAAAAATGAAACTGAATCTATGTAACTTGAGGAAAGATTATGCCAAGTTAGAACTTAATTTCTCATTAGTTGTCCTGGATTCAAAATATGATTTAACAATAAAAAAAAAAATAAGATTATTTTGATGTGAATTAGTTATTTGGAATCAAAATATGTTGATAATATGATATTTTGATGTGAATTAGATTAATATTCATATTCTAGATTAGGGGAGAGGGGCCCATAATGGAGTAGGGTCCAATAGTGGGGATAAAAGTAGTCCTCAGTGGGTCCCATAGTGGAGCACTTTAATATCCAATTTCAAAACACTTTTTATCCATAAAGTATGCAAAGTGACAAATCATGTGATGCCACATCAGTGCACTAATAAAACATGACTTAGTGCACCACTATCGGTCTCACTTTTTTTGGCATTTTTGGATACCTCAACAAAAAGCATGCTGATGTGGCCCTAAACGAAATATAGAAGCACATGAGTTGATTGTTGTAAAAAAGTGATTGAAATTTCCATGTGATTTTGACAAAAAGTTAGGGTGCTCCACTATGGGCCCCTCTCCCCTATATGAACTAAATCCTGTTCCAAATTATATGCATATAAATCAGATTATATAAAAAAAAAAATCATATAATTATATAATCTGGATTATATGGATAACTAATTCACATATAATTTGATTTAGATTAATATTTTGATTCTAGATTATATGTGAACTAAATCAAAATCAGATTTAGTTTTTTACTGTTTTTTATAAGAAATTTTAATAATAAGGTATTTATTTTTTTACTGTTAAATCATATTTTCAATCCAGAATAACTAATTAGATTTAGTTTTTGACTAAGGTATTTAGTTATTCCAAAATAACTAATTAGTTTTTAGTTTTTAGATTAGATTAGTTTTTAATAAGGTATTTTAGTTTTTATTTTGATTCGAGAATAACTAAATCATATGTGAACTAAATCAAAATCAGATTTAGTTTTTTACTCTTTTTTAGAAGAAATTTCATGCAACTTTCATGGTTAGTATTGATCATAACTAATCTATTTTGTTATTTTGAATTTTTTAGTTTTTGCAATTGAATTTAATTTTACAATATAAAATAGTTTGCATGTAAAAATGAAAAAAATACAATAGAAAGGTTACTGTTATATTTAAATTTCAATCTTTGATTGTTGAATTATTTTAAAATGAATGTGTACTTTTATTTAATTCATTTATATTACATAATCACTATAATTTAATTAATTATGAATTTCACAATTAAATAATAAATATTGTATGAATTTTAAAATTAGAATTTAGTTGAATTTTAGAATGAAATCTAAGTTTTGCAAATATTGTGGTGATTTGATTATTTCTTTGCTTTATGATTGGTTATTCAAATTTAAAGAACAATACTCAGTAATTGAAATAAAAAATATATATTATGGTAAGTTATCTATTTGAATTGAATGTATTGGTTCATTAGATTTATTTCAGTAATTATTTCCAATAAAAAATATTATTATTATTATTTTAAAGGGGTAAAAACTTTATTGAATATTAGAAACCAGCATTACAACCAGTCAAGGGCAGAAGCCTGAAAAGAGCAAAGACATAAACACAACCAAAAACCAACTCATTCAACACCCCCACTGTCCTCTGCAAGAACCCTCTCCAAATCCGGCCTAAGCTCCTGAGGGATCTGAGCCCAATCATCAATCTTCCAATCCTCCAAACACTCTGAAGCCCACTTGGCCAGACAATCAGCAGTCCCGTTCCATTCACGCGGAATATGGACATAGGACACCCTTTCCATAAGATTACCAATCTACAAAATCTGTTGCACCAGAACTGCCAACTGCCAATTCACATCCGACGTCCTCCCTTGATTGAGTAAATTAATAAGAACATGTGAATCAGATTCACAAATAACCCTACGCCACCCCAGATCATAGGCCTTCTCCAAGGAATAAAGAATCATCCATCCTTCCATAAGGTTGATAGTTTGTGTCCCCTTATGAATGCAAAAGAGGAAAACCACAGAGCCAGAAAAATCCCTGCCTACCCCACCAACTCCAGCGGGACCAGGATTTCCCCTAGAAGAACCATCAGTATTGACCTTCAAGGTTCCCACAGGGGGAGGAAGCCAGTTCCCCTGCCGCTGGACACGCTGCCCCACCCTTCTACCTTTCTAGCCACAAGACGCAAAAGGGGTTAACCCCTAGATGCCCAACCGGGCCACCAACTCCGCATCTTTCTTCTCCAGTGGCAGCTCCACATCCCCCTTGGCTTGAATAGTCTCCTGAATCATCCTGAGAACTCTAAACCACACCTGTTGAACCTGCAACAATTCCCCTCTGAAAATCCTCCTATTCCTTTCCAGCAAAATCTGCCACAACAAGAAAATAGGTCCCGCCTACCAAGCATCTTGCAAAAAGGAGGCCCTCGAGGGAGGTATGCCCAAGCTAGACCAAAAATCCACTAAGGAGGAAGCATGAACACAAGGACTGTTCTAAACACTTCACCAAGAATGCCAGAGTTGCAAGGCAAAAGGACATCGAAAGAAAAGATGTGAAGAGTCCTCTTCACCTTTCCCACACAGTACACACTTAGACGGGCCCTGAAACCCGCGCTTCTGGATATTATCCCAAGTCAAACACTTGTTCCAAGCCAAAATCTAGGCAAAGTAGTTACACTTCGGCCAAGAAAACTTGTTCCAAACCTTCTTCCACCAAGGAACTTCCTCCCCCACAAACCTTTGAGAAAACAACCTCCGATAACCCGACACAACCGTGTAGTGACCCTTCAGATTAGGAGACCAAGCAAGGATATCCCTGTCCCTGAGGGGATTGCACTGTCTGCCCAAGAGAATATTATGCAGAATCCTACATTCCTCCACCAAACTAATCACTGGCCACTCCTCAGGAGTCTTCCACCTAGCACCCACAAGCTAACCCTGAAGAGAAAGCACCTTAAAATCACTTACCCTCGTCCAACCAGCATCACTGAAACTCCTACTCAAGGCCACCAAGTCAAGGAACTGAGTGAGTATGGGAGGATAACCATCCCAAGAGTCATGCCAAAATTGAACCTCCGTCCCACTCCTATAAATCCAAAATAAGCCATCCTTGACAAGCGCAACTCCCTTCTTAAGAGTAGCCCAAATAGCCGAACCCTTACCCAACAAGGGGTAGCGAGGGATATCTTCCCCAGGAATACCCTGAAAGTACTTATAGGAAAGGGTCCTAGCCCAAATCCTATCCTTCTTCATGCACCATCTCCAATAAAGTTTCGCCACCAACGCCATCCCTGCCAGTGAGGAATGCCTCAACCCCAAACCACCAAGCTGCTTAGGACAACAAACTGTATCCCATCTAACCAGACTCCACTTGGAAGACATCAAACTGCCAGCCCATAAAAATTGTCTTGCCAAAGAGTCCAATTCCATAACAAAGCCTTTCGGAGCCACCTAAAGCATACACCGATAAATAGGAAGAGCTTGGACCACAGACTTCAGCTACTGAACCCGCCTAGCAAAGGACAACCATCGGTTGGTCCAGTGAGTAACCTTCAAACAAAATTTATCCAAGATAGGCAGTCACGTCTCCTTCATTAATCTGCCCACCATGACGGGAACCCCCAAGTAAGATAGAGGAAGAGTCCCAATCTGAAAAACAAAGAAGCTGCGCAATTCTCCTTTGGATAGGGTCCAAAGTATTAAAGAAATAGATGGAAGACTTGTCCTCATTAATCGCTTGACCTGAAGCCTCAAGATACATATCCAACACCATGCGAATATTTTTTGCCTCCCGAATAGTGGCCACACCCATCAAGGCAGTATCATCCACAAACTGCAAGTGGGATTGAGGGGGTAAATCACCTCCCCACCGCCACCCTTGAATAAGGCCCAGCTCCACCTGACGTCTCAGAAGGCGACCCAAGCCTTCCACCAGCAGAATAAATAGGTAAGGGGAAAGAGGGTCACCTTGCCTTATCCCGCAAGAGGCTTCAAACAAATCTAAATGCTCGCCATTAGTTAAAATAAAAAAAGAAACCGATGTGATGCAACTCATGACCCATTGAATCCAATCATCTCCAAATCCAAAAGTAGCCAGGACCTTCTGAAGAAAAGACCATTGGACTCTATCATACGCCTTTGCCATATCTAACTTGATAAACATAGCCTTTTCTCTAGAACTAGTCATAGAATGGATGGTCTCAGTAGCTATAACAATACCATCCAGAATCTGTCTACTCTCCACAAAACCACTTTGCTCCTCAGAAATGAGTAACTGCAACCATTTCTTCAACCTATTAGCAATTAGCTTCAAAATAATCTTATACACCACATTGCAAAGGGATATTGGCCGAAATCGGCTCAGCCTATCTGCCCCATCACACTTGGGAATAAGCACCAGAAAGGTGGAATTCATGGCCTTTAACATTTGCTTATTTCATTGCGACTCTTTGACCACCTCTAATAAATCTAGTTTGATGATCTCCCAAAACTCTTGGAAGAATTCAATCGGGAAACCATCAGGGCCGGGGGCTTTTCCTTTCTTCATCTAAAACACCGTCCCCTCCAACTCTTCAAGAGTGATCTCACCCATAAGATCCTCCCTCATCTCCCTAGACACTAGATGAGGGATGCACGAGAGGACCTGAGCTTCCTCCCCCGAGTTCCCCTGCAAATCCTCCTTGAAAAGGGAAGAAAAATAATGAACAGCTTCATCGGAAATACTCTGAAAGGAGTTCAGAGTCTCTTCCCTATCTGTGATCAAAACAGGAATAGAATTACCATGCCTTCGCGCCTTTACCAAATTAAAGAAGAAAGCAAAATTTTTATCCCCCTCTCAAAGCCAATCAATTCGGGCTTTTTGTTTCCAAAAGATCTCCTCCCGCAATTCCCACTCCTCCAAAACCTTCAAAGCCCTAAATTCCTCCTACATCAAAGGCTCAGACACTCCATTCTCCCTCATCACCCTTATAATACCATCCAGCTTAGCTTGTGCATCAACCTTGGCTTTAAAAAAATTCCCAAAACATTACTTATTCCAACGCTTAAGCTTATACTTAACAAACTGAAGCAGCTTAGTAAGAACATACATTGCCCTGCCAAAGGTTGGTCTACCCTCCTGCCACCACTGAGCCACATAATCATGGAGATCAGGATCACGTAACCACATAAGTTGGAATTTGAAGGAGGGCATGTAGGGTCGTCCAGCCGAGATGACAGAAAGCTTTATAGGCCAATGGTCCGAGCCCCTCCATTCCAAAATCTTCGAGCTAGAGGACCACCTTTCACCCACCCAAAAGCAAGAAACCATAAACCGATCCAGCCGCTCAGCGATGCAGTTTTCACCAGTCCTCTGATTGTTCTAGGTAAACAGACCATTGCAAGGCTTGATATCAACAAGATTCAAAGTAGAAATATTATCCTGGAATAGGAGAGTCGAAGCCTCCAACCTTGTGGTACCACCTCGCTTCTCAGCAATCTCCGTGATAGCATTGAAGTCACCCCCAATAATCCACGGCAGGTAAGGATCCATACTTCATACATAACGAATATTCGACCACAACAGATGCTTGCCATGCATATCCATAGGTGCATAAATGTTGGAAAAAAGAACCAACTCCCCCAAATCATAACAAGAGGCCACCAAAGAGATAGAGGACTTGAAGGATATCCACCACTTGGGGAAAATTTTATGAGGGTTCCATAAGCAAGCCACCCCTCTAGAGGATCCTTGAGCACCAATGCATTGGCATTCACCGTTCATCCACAGCTTGGGCATTATACCCATCATACCATCCATAGAAAGCTTGGTCTTTTGCAAAAAAAAAATCAGGAGACTGACATCTAACCAAATTCTGAACATCTTTTTATCTAGGGCCGCTGTTCAAGCCCCTAACATTCCATGATAGAACAATCATTTCAAAGGGCTTGAGAAGTGAGAATCCAAAGTCTTGACTAACTTTGATTCCACCAAATTTTCCCCTATCAATTTAATCTTCTCCAAATCCTTTTTCCTACCCAACTTAGCGACTTTCACCGCTCCTCCTTTCTTAAGATCTTTTTGCAAGATACCCAAATGAGGAGACAGCTTATTGCTTTTTCCCCCCTCCGAACCAGTTCTCCGCACGGGATGAGACAAAGCCTCACTGTCCTTCACCACTACACCGCCTAATTCTTTTTGAGCCTCCATCTTTAGATCTGATTCCAAAAGCAAGGTTCCATCCTCCTGTGGAGCAGGAGAGACCTTGGGGCTAATCCTCTCTAGTCCATAGCCTCCCCCAACTAGCTCAGCTCCCTGTAAGCCCAAACCCCCCACCTGATGGGATGCCTGCTCCAACTCAACCTCTTGCTCCAGTTGATCAGAACCCAACAATCCTTTATCTAAATCAACCAAACTTGGATTTACTTCCTGCTGGCTAAGACCCTCCAAAACCTCAAAACTATTAAAAGTATCCTCATCCTGCCTCTCTTTCATAGTCCTTTTTTGCCCCTTATTTCTATTTCGAGATCTGACGGGAATATAGCCATCCTCCCCGGTACCACCACCCTGAATAGGACACTTGCCCTTATCCACCCTAGGCGGATTGCTGGGGGGCTATGAAGAGTTAGTCCCCAAAGGCTTAGCCCTTGGGCATCTACGCTGTACGTGGCCATACTCATGACACAAACGACATCTAAAAGGTAAGGTCTCATAGTCAAGCTATTGAACCCATAAGTAAGATCCAACACACACTTCAAAAGAGTCTGGCAAAGGTTTACTTAAATCAATTTCCACACAGAACCGGGCAAATGTCATTACCTTTTTGAACTGCGTCTGCTGTGAAGAACCCATAGGTTTACCCAGCATTGAAGCTAGTAAATGCAAAACATCATCACACCAGCACTCGACCAGGAGCCTCGATAGTCGAACCTAGATTGGAACCCAACTAGGAATCTCCTTGGCCAGATTGAAGCCTGCATACCACGGTTTGATAAACAAACCCACCTGATTGTAAAAATAAGGGCCTCCTTCAAAAACCTTGATCCTATCTGGCATGCAGTCAAACGCAACCATAAAATAGTTATTTGCCAGGAGCTTAATTTCCATCTCTCCTTCCGGCAACCAAGTCCTCTAGGCCCATGCCTCCAAAAATTGCAGCGAAATCTTCAATCCCAAAAATTTACAATACAAAGAGTGATGTGAGTAGTACTCAATATCCTTCACGAGCATCTCCATCGGGATCACAACATTCAGCCTCTCTTTGCACCTTTCTAGGCATCCGTTAATCTTTGGAAACCGAAACCCTCCTGTCGGTCCCATCTCATTCTTGTCCAAATTCTGAGAAAATAAATTATTATCATAAAGTCGTGACCCATGTGGCAAGGGTTTCGAGCCAAAAGCAGATCGAAAATCCAACTTGGTTCCAAACCCTGACGACTCCCCAATCTCCATTAAGGAAAAGAAAAGAAACTTCGCTACACGACCAATCCCTCAAAAAACTTAGGGTCATTAAACCCCACACCAGGGTTAGTACCCCACACACCCCCACCAACAAGGAGAAACACGCAAGAAAATAACCCCCACAGCTCCACCCTACACCAACCACGAAATCCAACACACACCGGCTCAAACACCACTCGACCCAAAACCACGACACCCTAAACCCCAACCCGCAGCCCAGGCCAAGCAAAGGCGGACGCCAAGAGACACCTCGTCCACCGGACCACAACACCCAAGCCTAAACACCACCTCCTTTAGTAGAAAATGCCACCAAAGGAACCACATACCACCACCTAGAAGCCCACAAAATGGTTGTTCAGTGACCAGCCAGAAAACCCCAAACGACGAAGAACACCCCCCCACAGCGCACAACACGAAGGACAAAAGAACGAGCTAGGCACGGGCGCCCTAGCTCGGTTCGCACAACACGAAAACGCATTCGTCCAGGCATCTGTGTATTGCTCGTCAAAACCGATATATTAACTACAAAGAGAAGATTAAAAAAATAAATTATTTTTAAAAATAAGATTATTTTTTTGTTAAATTATTAGACATAAAAAGAAGTTTCTAAAATTTAGAAAATTAAGCATGAAACAATGTATCTCTTGAGATTTATTGAAGTGATTTTTCTAATAAAAATAATTATTATTTTAAAAAGTTACACATAAAAAAAGTTTCTAAAATTAATAAGCTTAAGTATGAAAGAACTTTCTTAAATTTAATATTTAATATGTTTCTAAATTAATATATTTAAAAGATAAAAAATCAATACTTTTAAAAAAATTGGAAATATTTCAAAAAGGAAAAATCATTAATATTCTATTTTATTCAAAACTAAATATTATAAACTGAAGATTTTACTCAAGATTTAATTGTACAAAATATAGCAACTTAAATATATAGTCTAATAATAAATGCCTCGATAATGATAACTCTCAGCGTATTATATATATATATGATTATTTAATATATGTATGCTAGTAATATCTCCTTTTGAATTAACAATTGGAGGGGAATATTAAATAATATTATATTTTTCTCCATGTAGCAAAATGGGACATTACAGTGTGAGCAAGGGGTATGGTAGGTAGGTTAAGACACTTTCCAAGTGAAGGCAAGTTTAGATCTTGATCTATATAGATGGATTCAATGAATAGGATTGAATGGACAAAGATTGAGGGTGAGGTGGAATTAAATATTAGGGAAAATGGAAATGAAGGTTAATTAGCCTAAATCAATTAATTAATTGATTTAGTTGGAGGATTTGGGGATAATGTTAAACTTAAATAAATATAAATTTATTTTATTAAAGGTGAGGAATAAAGGTGAAGGTTAAACTTAATTAAATAAATGTAAATTTATTGTGAGGGGTAAAGCTAAATGATGAATTAAATAAATAATAAATGTTTATTTAATCGACTAGGATGGGGTAAAGTCAAGTTAGGTCGGGTATGGAAAAATTTAGGTGTCTACAATTGGCATCCTATCACCTTGGTTAACATATCTTATAAGATCATTGCAAAAACCTTGGTCAAAATAATCAAGTACATTACTCCATAAATTTTTAGGCCCAAACAAACTAGATTCCTAGGTGGTCAGTTTATATCATATAATTTGTGTTGGACTAGGAGATTTTTGAATGTGCATAATAAATTTATTAAGATGCTTTCATCATTAACCTTGAATTTGACAAGGTCTATGATCACATTTGCTAGCCCTTAATTTTCAAAATTCTTCATTAGTTGGGATTTGATCCCAAATTCTATGCTCATGTTAGAATTTTATTCATTGATGCAAATGTTAGATTATTGATTGATGGATCCCATTGCTCCTAATTCCCCCTTCAAAATTATATCTACCAAGCATGCCCTCTTTCCTTGTTCCTCTATGTTATTGTGGTTGATACCCTTTGATATCTCTTTCAACATACTCATACACATAACCTTATCTAGGGAATTTACCTTGTTAGATAAATTATGACCCTTAATTCCCACTTCGTTGATGCAACATGATTTTAACTCAAAATTCTATCCAAGATACCGAACAATACAATGGATACTCTAAAGTACTTTTGTGTAGTCTCAGGCTCCCAATTGGAAATGCATAAAACATAATTCTCAATGACATGTCCTAGCCTTCAATCCCCATAGATTCCTAAAGAATGGAAAGAGGTGAAACATGAAACTATTACTAGATATCTTAGCATAACTTATGGTATTGGTGTTTCTCTAAATAATACATGGAGTTGGTTTTTAAGTAAATTCAAAAATAAATAATTGTCTTGGACAAGTCATTTTTATTTATGGATGGTTACATTAAGGTGTTAAATAAAATCCTCTTGAAAAGCCATCATGTTTTTTGGCCTCTAATATGTTTTTATAATGAATTAACATAGCTTATCCATAACTACCTTTGGGTCAAATGAGGGAATAAGAAGAGCATGCTCACCAAATCTTGGTCACATTGCATTCTTTCAAAGTATAAAGGGGGCTTGGGTATCATTGGTCTTTAAAATCAAGGGTCATATCTTTCAACCAAGTGGAATGTGAGAAATCTATAAGGGGATGGACCTTGGAAACACTTGATCCATTTTTGCATACAGATAAATAATATAGGTAACACATGGAACATAAACCATTAACATGATAAGATCTTGCTAGCTGCCCATTTCAAGACTCGTGGAACAACTCCCTTTAACAACATTTGGAAGGCTTAATATGTTATCTCATAGGTTATCTTGGTTTGATAAATATTTTAGTCATGGGATTGGATTTGCCACTTCATTTATCTAATGGAAAGAAGTTGATCCAATTCAATGGAAGACCTCTAGCAATGATTCCTAATTTTAAAGATGACTGCCTTTTCAAAAAAGGCATCCATGTGTTTTAGGACTTATGAGATCTAACTAGCCTTGCTTGGAAATCATGACACAAACTTAAGGTCTACTTCAACCTCAACTTCCAAAGTGAGGTGGATACATCAACATGGTTGAAATATAGAAACTTGTACTCAAAATCTCTTCAACCTACTTTTCACATGCTATCATTCTAAGTTCTTCAAGGATTGGAGATAGCCCAATGGACATAGAATCCAAACCTCCCCCCTTAAGGTGATCTATAAATAACTTCTACCTATTTTACCCCTTGCTCATCATATCAACTCGGTTTGAAGGTGTACGTTTAGTAGGACTAAATAGAACAAACTTAACCTTTGAATATGACATTCCAAGGTTGACTCACAATCCCAACTAATTGCATGGAAACTTCTCCATGCAAAGCTTCTTGTTGGGAACTTCCTTACATTCTTGTACCCACCCCCTCTTACCCCTCTTGTACTAAGGTTGAGTCCATCCAACATTTCTTCTAGTTTTGCTCACATGCTAGATTGCTTCAATCCTTCCTTATGACCATTTTACTTGCCATCTTCCATTTTTTTTGGTCCCAAAAAGCATCCCTTCTCATTTTTTTTTTCTTCCCATAATGTGATCACTAGTACATCTTGCCACATAATTATTAATCACTTTGGAATTTTTGTTGTATGGGTTCCCTCTCTAAATTGTTTCTTCCTTTATAGATTGAAATTCAATTGATTTATGTTAATTTATAACTCTAGGTGACTGATACGATCTATACAATCAAGAAACAACTCATGGCCAATGAGGACCTCACTAAACATGTAAGTAATCTTAAATCTTAGTTACAAAAAATAGAAGAGGTTGTTTGTAAGTTGAGTGCAAATCAATCTCTTGTAGTTGCATTGAGAAATACATGTTGATAAACTAGAAGGTTGCATTTCTAACAATGCTTTTGCTATGTTCTATAAATTCTATTATTGTCAATCTCAACACACACTAGTGTTCTAGTGACCTATAGTTTGAATCTAAAATTTAGCTCATTCATTGGAGTGTTGGCATCGAAGGGTTTGGCATTTTTTGCTTTTATCCTTTTCCATGCATTGGATAACTCATGCATATGTGGTTTGAGACCTCATTAGAGACACTGATTTACTCAACGTATGCCTTCTATTAGGTACTTTGTCTCTCTTAATATGAATTTGTTTACTTAAGGATTTCTTCCTACTATAGGTTGAATGCTTTGCTTTGTAGATTTTAGATGAAATTTTTAGTTTAGTGAGTGGAGTATTGTCATGGAAGGGCTTTTCGTCCCCTATTTTTCCCTTTTCATGCATTAGAAGATTCATCCATTGGAGAGCGTCAATTGCTTAACACTTGTCTAATTATGAGTCCTTCATGCTTCCCCTTTCAAGTCGATCACTTGAGTAGGTGGCTTGAACTTTTTATTTTGCCTTGCCCTAGTAGCTTGATAATCCCTTTGTTTGACCATGGTTGCTTGATTGTTAGTTGATTAACTAATTGATTGTTGTAGTTTTGTTGCTTGTTTGTTGTCATATTTTGACTTTGTTGCAAAATATCTAGTCATTTAGTTGATTTGGATCATTTCATGGCTTTTATGATAGTTTTAATGTAATGCAGTTATAGGCTTGCCTTGTGATTCTTGTTCATAATTGCAAGTAACTTGTTCCTTTGTGGGCTACTGCTATAGCTTTTGTCTACTATGCCTTCTTTGTCTAATTGTAAATGAAATGTTTAATTCTTTACATTTAGGATTTAATAATGATTTCTTAAAACTCAAATCAATTAAAAACATGTTGAAAAACTCCATGAATTTATCTTGTTACGATGACTCTATGCTATTTTTATACACTTTAATCTATTATAAATTATTTTATTACTTTAATATTCTCTATAACTTTATTTATTTCAGTTAAAATTAAATAATTTTTATATTGTATAATTTATTACGTAATCCTAGTCTAATTTGAAAAGATTATTTATTTTTCCTTTTCAAAAGTAAATGTATGTTTAAAGGTTACCATTTATGAAAGAACGAGCCAACGCTTTATTGTTAGATTCCGTACCCAATGCTTCTTGAATAGTCGTTAATGAATGTGTGTACAGGTCATTAAATGGCGATGAATATTCCAACTTTCATGTACTTTTTAAAACATAAAATTACATTTTTATTAAATTAAAAGTATTCCAAATCGCATTTCTTAAACCTTTCACCCTAAAAGCAAAATAAAGTAACTTTTTCAAATATGTAAGCTAACGAATTAATTTACAAATAATAATTAATACAATTTAGCTTAATAATTAATACAATTTAGCTTAGATAATATTAATTATGGCTAATAAAAGCTATTATTAAATTAAATGTGTGGAAATAATGTTAATATTAGTATGAAATTTAATAAAGATAATATTGTGTTTCGTGTAAAAAATCAATTCCTTAATTAAAATGATATATAGAGTTTTAGTTTATTTTTTTAATTATGAAATTAATCTTTGTAAGTGTGAATTTGTTAGGTTGATAAATGCTAAAATGTGTGGATATAAAATAATAATATTTAGTATGAAATTTAATGAAGATAATATTGTGTTAGATTTTAAGAATTGTTTTGTTGAATTATCTATGTTTCATTTAAAATTAGATGAACATTTGTAAATTCATGAACTTTCTATATGATGTTTTGGGTAACTTTTGTAACCATGAAATTGATTTTCATGAGTGTGGATTTGAACTTGCATGCAAATTTGAACTTGTGCGTCCAACTTTAAACTATATCAAATCTATTTGTTGAAACTCTACTTGCCTTGGTGTCTTCACCTTTCACCTAATGTAATGAGCCTAGCCCAAGTCGACTAAAAAACTCTTATTTGCTGCCCTTGTAATTTTGTCAAACACTTTGTATGCAAAAGTGCTTCTTGCTAGGTTTGAGTTTCAGTTTGATTGTTGTTTGAATGATGATGAATAAATGCTTCAAATGCTTATAGAACAATGCAAGAATGACAATGCTAAGCTCTAGATTCAAGAATGACTTCTTTTTGCTCTTTTCTATGCGAATAGATGAATTTACAAAGCAAACTAATCATCTACAACCAAAGAACATTTCGTCAAACAATTGGCATGCATATCACTTCATCCATTCAAGTGCTCAAAAGACAACTACAAATGACCAACAACTTGTAACTCTTTGTTGAATTAGATGATTGATACAATGCACCACAAGATTAGCCAAGACTCTTGGCATATACAAAAATTACAAATATATGATATGCTGGTATGAAAATGCACTCCTACAATTGCAACTAAAAGCTATGCTTATACAATGAATGATGGATTATATGCAATGGAACCTAGTTGGAAAGAAGCGCCCTTGAGGAGGGATGAAGAAGCAAGCAATAGCTAAGTAAAATGTTGACCTCCCAAGCCAAATCGAGCTCCCTAAGCCAGCTGCCCTTGTTCTGGTCTGATGACCAAAATAAAATAATATGCAACATATATATATTGTCTCAAGCATCAAACATCATCACCATGCTCCAAGGAAGTGGGTACACCAAGCCTTGAGTGAAATTGATGCAACATGAGGGCTCCACAATTAAAATTGTACCTTCCACAGGCGTCTTTTTTGGACTGAAATTATCTAATTTTTTGCTATCAGATTTATACACCAATATAACCTGCTCTCCTAACCAAGGAAAATTGATGCCAAGGAATGAAGAACCAATTCCAAATGATAGCTATAATCTCCTACGCAAAAACTCCACAAAATCACCAAATCGATTTCCCAAAATTGGCCAATGGCCACAAATCTTGCTCCAAAGGAGAAGTTTGAAGCAATCTCTCCCTCAACTGCAATAATTCAAGTGATATTTCACACCCTCAAAATTGCTATCAATAGGAAGTTTTCGTTTCCTATGACAAGGAAGCAATCTGCAGAAACCCTTGGCTCCACAAGATGAAAATACAACATCAAATCTGCCTTGTCTAGAAGCTTAGACAACCCTTCTATTTATTCTTTTTCTCCAATTCCTCCAGAAGCTTCTAGAATATTATTTTATTAGGTGACTTTATAATATATATTTTAAAATTCAAGTCACTTCATTAAATTAATTAAATATAAGGTCACCTTATAATATTAATTTAATTGATAACCTTATAAATAATTAACTTAATACCATCTTTTGATTTAATTAAAATAACTGATTAGTCATCCTCATAAAAATAATCATTATTTTGGACAACTAAATTAATTAAATTAATTAAATCAACTACCTTCAAAACAGGGACATTACACCTAAATGGGGCGATGTTTATAAATACTGCTGTAGAGCTTTTTGGATAGGGAGATTCTCCCTTGGTCAAACCCTTGCTAATAAGTCCACAATACAAAACAACAATAAAAATAACAAACATATAATAATACCTCTGTATCATCCCCATATAAATGTTCAAATATTTAATAATGAATTAGGATTTATTTTTAAATACAACACCCCTACATATAAGTTAATAATTTTTGTGCTTTAATAGAATCATCAAAAATAGTTGGAAGGGATTGATGATATTTTATTTTTAAATTTAATTTGAAAATATTTGAAGTTATTTCTACACCTGTAACATTGACAAGCTTGGGCAATTTATGTGACTTGAGATTTTTGAAATGTTCAACAAAAAATAAAAGTCATACCCAACAATCCTTAGACTCCTACTTTTTATTGTCCCCCATTTCTTTGCCAGTCATGGATTTTTTAGTCATGGATTTTTTATTCTGAGTTTTGATCAAGAAATCTATTATTTTTTGTATTCATTTTTCAAATAAATTATAAAAGATTCAACTTTTAGAGTGTTTGCATATTTGATCCAAATGTCCTTCTATGCCATACACTCCATGATGAAATGTCATTCCGTTACTATTGGTCTGATGTGCAAATATGACAAACTTGTTTGCTTGTTTATGCTTTGGTGTTTCCACTAGTCTATTTCACACTTAAGATGGTGTGAGCTAATTCCTAGCTAGGTTATTAGCATTTTAGCTTTCCATTTTATTTCTGCTCTATATAATACTTTTGCTTGTGGTCACATGTAGGATTGAATTACTTGATGTGATACATATTTTTTTGTTTGAGTTGTTTTGTCCAAATGACTATGTTGACTTTCTCTCACATGCCTTTTGATTACACAACCATTAGGGGGATGACTTAATAGTTGAGCATGTCCCAATAGTTGTAATAATATTTGTTGTTTTAGTGTCTAATATTTTTAATATTATAGTACTAGTGCCTAATGTTTTTAATATTATTATAGTACTAGTAGTTGTGACTTTAAATTTGTTAGTGTACATTATGAGTACTTATAAGTGAATGAAATGTATTCCTTAAATCTAAACAACAACAATTCATGTGATGCTACATTAAGGCACCAATAAAACATAACTTAATGCACAACTACTTAGAGTGCAGTCCCATGAGGAGCTTGAGGATCTATTTTCATGGAGCAAGGGGTCACATGAAGGAAACAAATTTATGCTATAGGATTAATTGGAATCTTTTCTTCAAAAATAGTAGCCCCTACCTTTTAGACTACAAATTTAAGTGGGTGAAATTGAGGTGGGGTTAGAAATTGCCCCTACAACTTAGGGATTTTTTTTGCCACTTGTGTATCACTTAAAGTTTTAAATTCCTATCAGAAAATAAAAATGAGAGAATTTCTATTTATTTATTAATTTTTATCAAAATATTCCAGTTCATTCCTTTAATTTTGAAGCTCAAACTTTTAAACTGAATTGCATTATTAAATTCATGGGACCACCAGCTTTAAAACATCTTAAAAAATCTCAGCAGTACCCACTAAATTTTTTTAAGGAGGCCCCTCCATAAAACCTTACCCTATCTACCATTTTTTTTTGTTTTTTAGACACCTCAACTAAAAATTGTTAATGTGCCTTACCAAACAAATTTAAAATTATTAGAAATGTTTTAAAAGACACAAAATCTCAACTAATTCTAATGCTTTCTTTTAGAAGCACGTTTCAAGGTTACGAACTAAAATAAATTACAGTTTTCGCGTTTCAACGTGGAGTCAGCTTTGCATAGGAAAATCAAGAGACGTAGAAAAGCCCAAACCTTGCCTTATTATAACAATCGGCATTGCAGTATAAAAGTCTAAATCAAAAGACAGTTCTTTTAACGGAAAATCCGTCTTTCTGTTTTCAGGATGCAAGAAGCACAGGAGAAGCTTCTGTAAATCTTCAATTTCTCCGTGCTGAAACAAATAGCAAAATTTCCTTACAAATAAAATTAATGGTGAAACAGACAACCTATGCTTGAAAACAGTGTTGGCAATGAATGACGAAACGTACAAATCCACCGAAACTTTGCAGAGATATTCAGCCCGATTCTTTCACAATCTGTACCGGGAAGCGACGGCATATTCAGTTATAAATTTGCTGGTAGAAATATTGTCGAGGGAGAGTTAAAATAAAATTTTGGAAGATGATCATGAGGGAGAATAACAGCAATGGGATAAAACACAGACAAAGATTTAAAGCATGTCAGGCGGAATCGGGGCGAGGCATCATGAGTACCTTGTTGATGGTTTTGGTTTCTTGCCTTGCCTGGTTTTACATTGCCGGAAGGTATGGTTTTGGTTCTTTGTTTTAAGTTATTTAAAATTTGAGTGTGTTCAATTCGGGTGTTTTCAGTCCGCGTTATATCTGTTTTAGTATAGGTTCTGAAAATAATAAAAAAGAAAAATCGGAGGAAGTTATGATGCCTTAACATAAAAAGATTTGAATTCGGTAAATTTAAGGTACTTCTAGTCAGGGTTTTTATCGATTTGGCCAATTTTTAACAGTTTCTTTTTTCGGTTTGGTAGATTCGCAGCGGTTAATTTATCGGTTTTCAACGGTTTATTGTGTCCGCCGTGGATTTGAACCCGGGCTTTGTAAGAAAATCGGGATAGTTTTTCACCATTTGGGTTTCCCGTTCCACATTTTTACAGAATTTTATTTGGTGAATTCTTTTATTTTTTATTTTTTATTTTTTGAGTGAGCTTAGACGCTCCACCGAGGGGGGGTCTCTTCTGTCAAAGCTACTGAGGACTTACACCCTGTTTCACCAAATTTCGTTGCTGTATCACATCTCCTTGAGTTTGAACGTGGGGCTCCACTTTAGGAGTCCATTTGATTTACTTCTTCAGTTCATCCCGTTTGACAAAGGTTAGCCTAGATATTATTTGGACATATCTCATAGAGAACATGGGGGTGGGCTTGAGTATTTATTATGATTACACTTGATCCCTAACTCTACGCAATACATGATTTCGACTCCTACCTTGATGTCTCGATGGCTACTACAAGGTGCCTAAGAGTTAGTAGGAATAAAACCTGGGCTTGTATCAAACTATTCATTATCCACTCCTTGTTCCAAGCTATTTGGATTTTTATGGATATGAATGTTTTGGGTCATCTTTGTCGTAAAACGTTTTAGAGAATGAATTGTACTATTCTGAGTTTTGCTCAATTTTGATTTTCTTTTTCCTTAACGGACACAAATAATTCAACTTAGTGTGATGTGAGGGGGAGGTTTTTTTGTTTGAATTAGGGTTCCACACTACGATTTTGAGTAGTCTTTTTGCACTGTGTAGACTTGTAGAAAGAGATTGTTGATTTTCCTCTTGAGAGTTGTGTGGTTGAACCTAGGTCACACGCTTTCAAATGTATGTCATTTTCAATACGCAACTAGCTCACTTATTTCTTAACCTCTATGCCATGTTTTCTAGACCATGGGCTGTTTGCCTTTTTGCATTGTGTGAAAGAATATTTATGACACGTCTTCAAATTGTAAAATTTGTATGTGTATCCCATTCTCAATGCTCTACAACATCCCTTTCTGTATTTTAATACTTTACAGTTTACAACCTCACTTTCTGTATTTTAGTACTTTACAAGCTCACTTACATTTTAATACTTTATGTATATTAATACTTCAATATTCCATAACCTCGTTGACATAGCCCTACTTTCTATTACTTCCATCCTATTAGCCCATATGAAAGAATTTTTATGACATGTCCTCAAATTATGGACTCTGTTGTGCTGACTCTCTGTTGTGCTGTGAATGGGTGCCCATCTTCAGTGCACTGCAACCTCACTTACCATATTTTTATTCTCCACAATCTGTAGGACATTTTGAAAATTTACCTCCCTCTCAATACTCCACAACCTCATTTACCATACTTCAATATTCTACTACCTCTATGCCATGCCCTTCACTCTATGTGTTGTCTTATGGCCATGTGTGAAAGCATTTTCATGACATGTGCTCAGATTATGGGCTCCTTGTCGTGGTGTGAATGTTATTGCATTCCACAACCTCACTTGCCATATTTCAGTAGTCTGCAACCTCTATGACAGGTTATTCAGATTATGTGCTGCCTTATTGCGGTGTGCAAGTGTACTCCATTGTTGATACTTTATAGTCTAGAAATTTTGGACAAGCTTTTGTGGCAAGTTTTTAATTATTTCAGAGGAGTTCTATTAATTTTTTAATATATTTTCAAAATGGGATATTTGGGTTGACCATCTGTCACAGACAGGGTTTTAATTATTTTAAAGGAACTCTATTAATCTCTTTACTTTATTTTCAAAATCTATTTCTTTTTATTTTGGACAATTTCGCAAAATATATGCTGCAGAATGTTCATCATTTGCAGAGTGGTGTATTCTTTGTTTTTGGCATTCTTTTTTGACATAGATTTTCTATTATTCTTGATGTAGATTTAGTTGCTTTGGAATTATTTTTTGGTATATGACTTTTTTTGGTGTGTTTTTTTAATTGGTTTTAAAATTTGACATATGTTTGAGGATCAGTTTTTTTTTTCATTCAATTATGAGGTAGTTATGTTCAGTTCTCATTATATCCCTTTTCCTTGTTTGTAAATTTATATCTCCGTCACTTTTCAGATTTCTAGAGGAGTTTCAGTACTATTTTCATTTTTATAAAATAAACTTGATTTTAACAAATTTGAAATCATTTGTCATTGTTTTGTCTTTATAAAAGCTTAAAAGCTGAGCTTCTGCTTTTTCTATCTTTCAAATATTTGTAATGTTGTACTTAACTTAGTTTTTGACAATCAGGAGAATTTATTTTTGCGCACTTTGCATTTCTTTTTGGTTTTTTATTATTGGCTGAGGTTATGGGCTGCTCTTAACGTGATGGAGGGCAAGCTTAGATTTCATTATCAATATTTATGAACATGGGTCAGGCTCAAGTATATGCCATAATTGTTATACTAAAACCTTGCCACATGTCTGTTGGATTTATGGTTCAACTTATGTTTCACTCTTAATGTTATTGAAAAGAAAAGTGACAATTACACAAGAGAGAAATACTTTTAAAGACTTTATGAAACTATGGGTTATATCAGAGCTTCATTTAACTATGGTATTACTGTAAAAAACACCAAAACTAAGATCACATTCATCGGAACAGTCATTTCCTCCATGGTTGAATGAGAAATGCACCAAGATAACCCTAGAAACTGCTCAATTTACAGAATAAAACAAGTTTGTGACCATTAACCAACTCAAGCCATTCTCGTCAAACTGGCAATACTTGTAAACCTCAGACACGAAGCGAAAATTGATGAGGAGAAAAAGGCAATAGTTCAAAAGCTTACAAGTTGCAACTGCTCATTAAGAAACTCCACGTTGATGTTAGTTTCCTTTTCAAGCTCCTTAAAAATGATTCTCTTGTTTGGCACAATCTCCTTCGCAACAGTTCATTAATTCTTGAAATCGGCAGAACTTGTTCTGCAATTTGATTAATTCCTTCTCCAGCACTGTATGCTATCATTACATCATATACATTTTTGCTGTTGGTTTTTGGACTTTTATCATCCTTGTTTCTCGACATTTTCTTATCTTTCACTCTTACAATTCTTCAAAGCATTCCTTCATGCTCTTTTTGATATCTGCTCATAGTCAACCAAACAATTTTTAAGGCCCAAGTTCATGGCAGCTTCTAATTTAAAAATGTTCGTCTTTCCTCAGGCTATCTTCAGGTTTAGAGATGATCATCTTTCATTCCTTTCAGAATATCAATCTTACATTTCTCTTTTCTCTCTTTATTCTTGTATCCTTTATGTCTTATTTGTTTCGTTTTTATTCTGAAAACTTAGCCCTTCACTTGTTTGGTACTGTAACCCTAAGGTCTCTTCTATTTTTTTGTTTTGTTTCCAATAAGTTCTTTTCTGCATTCTCATACTATGTTCTGCTCTTGCTCATGATCATTAATTCTATTTTATTCTATTCTTGTTCCCAAACTCCACATGGTACTCCATGACACTTTTGTTCTTGAACTTCACCTTACAATTGTCTCCAAGTTTGTCCTGCAATAGCCACTACTTCTAAGTGTTGTACTTACTCAAGCGACTATCACCTGAGCTGTTATAATGGTTTTCTTGCCTACAATAACAGTTACAAGGATTTCTTCTTGCTTACAACAGCAATGTCCTACACCACACAACTCTCCAATGCTCTCACACATTCTCTAAACCTCTGCTATACTCTTGAATACTCAGAGGGTGCCAGCAAGAGGATTTTACAACCATTTTAATCTTCTTCTAAAACAGCATTAAGGAATCCCAGGATCCCCAAATACAATGAGCTCTCTTGGAAGTTTTATAATAAGCAAAGTTACAAATGAGTTGAAGAGGGAAGTTCAAATGTCATAGCAATCAAAAGGAATCTTCTGGATATGTTTTGGAGCTTGCTGGCCATGTAGACCCCGCCTCTGTTGTTTCTGTGATGTGTTTAATTGCAGCCGAACATGCTTTGCTCATCCAGTTTCTGACAGTGATAGTTTTGATTGATAACGAACTAGTAAGACATGTTTCAACCCATTAGTGCAGCATTTCCTTCTGTCAGTTCTAGTTCCTCTGTGCAGTTAAATCCTTTGGTAACATCTTCCTCTCTGGTCTCCAACAATCAGCTTTGCAACTTGCCATATGTGTCATTTTTCTCAAAATGAGCCTTTAAAGTGTGTTAGGCACAAGGGTTAGCTTCAATGAGAAGACAATTGCAACAAGAAGAGAGAGACAAGGGATCTCCACAACTGTTCATGTTACTCATTTGTACTATGTAAAGATTACAAAGGATGTACAAGAAAATCTTATAGAGGAAAAAAAATTCTAAGAGATGAGAGATATTGTTAAGAGATACAAACAACATTTAAGAAAATACAATAAGCCCATGCAACTTTTTGAAACATTTAACAAAGTAGATTTGCCTACATGACTTATTTAATTAAATAAACTGCCCATGTGACCATATCTCATTGTTTCCTCTTTGCTTAGAAAATATGTCCCCAATTCCATTGCAGAACTCAAAATCACCTTTTAGCTTCCAAGATGAACCATGAGGAAATAGATGGAGTGCATGTTGAACACAAACAATTATGATGGATTTGCACAAATGGATAGAATCTAAATGTTGAATGAGAAAAGTTGGAGCATCTAGAATAAGCTGTGTTCCACAGTGTTTCAGGGAAAGGGATGGTGGGACGGTAGGGGACTCATTTCGGGGACAGCAGTCTGAGGGCTAATTTTTGGGGATGGCAATCTATGATTTCTCTCTCTCTCTCTCTATATATATATATATATGAATTTTTCAAAATGTATTATATATAGAGAGAGAAAGAGAGAGATATGTCAATAACTAATAACAACAATAACAATATGTAAATAAATCATGGCAGTAGTAGTATAACAACAATATAAACTTCAAAGAATAGATTTGGAGAAGATGGCGAGAGTGTTGGGCGGGAAGAGCCGTTTGAAGCGGCTTTTGAATTTTCCTCAAGGCGATGATGGTGAGAGCGATGGCGAGGACACGGACGGGGATGGTGGTTCCCTTTCTGATTGGCTGAAGATTGCTGCGCAGGGAGGAAGTGTGCCTGCTGGTGCTGATTTTGCTGTGGACGACTCTCCTGTGAGTGCCGTTCCTTTGCTTCTTCCTTTATGCGTTGTTTTCCTTGACATTGGTGGCTCTCCCCCTCTGGTGCGGCTGGGATTGTGGTGGCTGGGCTACGCATTTTGGGATGCACCTTGTTGGGTGGTGCTGGTGGCTTGTTGGCCTGCTGGGTCTGTTTCTTTGTAGAGCCTTGTTTCCTTTATTGCTGATGAAGGCAGTGGGTCTTCTTTTGTGGTGGGGGTTGCTGCTTTGTTGCAGTGGGGTTCTCCCCTTCTCTACTGTGGGCCTCTGGCCTTTTGTGTTGAAAATAAGGTGTTGGGTGTGGAGACGGGGGATGATATTCTCATCCTCTTCTTCTGGAGGTCTAGGGGAGTTGCTTGTCTCCTCTCGTGTCTTGTTCTTCTCCTTCCTTGCTGGTGGTTTGTTGAGGATTTTGCGATGAAGGTGGTGTGGTTTGGGCTTTGTCTCTTATGCTGGTGGCTGGGTTGTGGCGCTGTCCTTACCTTCCTTTGGCTGGTGTGCCGCATCTGTTGCCAGTGTGCCATGGTTCTAGGTACCATTTTGGCACTCCCTTGTGCTGTTGGCTTGGCTTCTGGATCTGGGTCCTCTCGTGCAACGTTGGTGTTGCTGTGGGTTGTTATTGTGCTCGATGAAGGTGAAGGTGGTGTTTTAGACCTCTCGTACCCTCTTTTGTGCGGGTCCCCTACTGGTGGTATGGTTCAGTGCGTTGGCCCTTTGCTTGTCGTGAGGTGTGGTTGGGGCAAGGTGTTTCTGTTTGTGTGCTCTGCCAAGTGTATGGGAGCTTTAGGGATCCCATTGCTGACCTCTGGTTCTTCCCCTTTCGTAGGGACTGGTGGGGACTTGTGGTCTCCTAAGGATGTGCTCTGGTTAAAGCCTGTTGGTTTCACTTTGGTGGTTGCCTTGGGCCTTATCTGTTTGGCGTAGATGGGTGGGATCTTTAAGCTGTTGGATGGGATGCCTTATCTGCTCCCTGTGTTGCCAACGGATGTGATGACCTTCCTTTCTTCTGTCACTGTTCTCTACCATGTTCTTCAACAGGCTTCTTTTGAGGTGAAGTTTGCTTCTATTGAGGGGGAGTCCTCTCCTTTTGAGGTGGAGTTGGTTGTTGTTGAGATGGTGGAGAGTTCTTTCCCCTCTTATGAGTTCCTATCGAGGTGGAACCTGTTTGAATGGGTGAGTGGTGGCCCTGGTCTGGATGGTTTTCATCTTGTCCGCTCCTATAGAGGGGAGCTCTCTCCTCTTGAGGTGGAGTTTGGGTTGGTTCTCCAGGTGGGTTGGTGCTGCAAGTTGGCTGTTGCTTCTCTTGTTTCAACTTTGTTCTTTATCTCTGGTTTGCCTTCTTTTTATGGCTGGGAGATTGGTGTGGGGTGGGTTTGCTTTAGTTCGGCTGCTGCTGTGCTTGGGTTGGTGCATTTTGAAGATCATTTCTCTATTGCTATGGGTGATTCTTACCACTCCTTTGGTGGGAATCTGGTTGGCTCAGTTTTGAGCGGTAGTTCTGCTACAGTCCAACTGCTGCATGTAGTTTGTGGCTTGGTTAGTTTCTGGCAAGACCTTAGGGCTTGTTGTGTTGTAGGTTGCTTAGGATTGTTACTTGCCCTAAGTTTGAGTTGCTCTTGGTTCGGGTGCCAGATTTGGGTTGTTTTGTCTGTCTTTGTCTTGGGATTACTGTTGGTTTTGAGTGTCCTTCCTCGCCTAATTATCTGGTGACCATGTGCTGTTGATGTTTCTACTGTGTGCTGCAATGTTTTTGATGGTGCTGGTTTTCTGTTGTGTTGGCGATGTCTTAGCTCTGTAAAAGGTTCTTGGTCCTTTCAGAACCACGCTTGTCCTTTTTGGCACCTGTGGCTCATTGTGTAAAGGGTACAACACCCTGTAAATGCTGCTCATCTTATCAAAAACAATATAAACTTCAATAAAGTAGTATAACAACAGTATAAACAACAATAAAATTAATCATAAGATGCATGATAGCAGAATTAACTATAAAAGCATTTTGTTGTTCAAATTTTAAACTTAAAGTTAAATAATTCAAAGTTTCAAATTCAAAATACAACAATCTATGAGACTATGCCTCATTTGGGCTATCAATATCAAAAGAACTATTCGTGTCACTGTCACTCTTTGCTTGAAGTGGGATCATCCAATGGTAGCCCGACCATTCTTGGTTGCACTTCCTCGTCAATTTGCCTACCATCTTCAGGATCAACATCTCAATGTGTTGTTGGAGTCTATTGATACTCAGTAGTTTGCCGATCCTGAAGTCGCAATGCACTATGAACTGCAACTAGTTTTTCTGCTCGTTTCGAGGTAAGCCTATTTCTCTTAATGGAGTGGATGAAGCCATAGATGGACCAATTCCTCTCTGCAGCAGAGGAACTAGCTATCCGTGAGAGTAAACGAATAGCAAGTAACTTCAACTTTGGTGTGTCCTTCCCATGAAATTTCCACCATCCAATGGGTTTTTTTTGTGCAATAGTGGCCCTATCCGTCCTAGCCTCTGGTTTGCTGAATGTAGAACCCTAAAGATCAGAAAATTGAAGCCATTGCTCTTGAAGTATGGTTGCCTCCTTGGTGCTATACATTTTATGAAGGGCTGGCATAAGCCCCTCCATTACCTCATCATTTTAAATTTTTTTTGAAACGGTAAATGCTACTTCATTTTCTTTTTTAATTTGCTTTGTTTTGGATCATTGTTAGCTCCTCCTAATGTGCTTCCTCATCTTATGCTGTTTTGAAAGAAACATCCAGGAAGTTTGATCACTCCAGTTCATGCATAGTTACGGGTACCATGGATCACAAAAGTGTGGTTTTTCTTCTACTTCTACATAATGAATATTTTTGGACCAATTCATTTGTTCATTTTAAATTTTAGAACATTAACTGAGATCTAGTTTTGGAACCAGAATTTAGGAGTATGTGCAGAAATTTACTAGTTCTGGAATTAAATATTAAGTTTTTGAATTAAAATCATTATATGACAACTCGAGGCCTTCTGCCATCAGGTTGTGGCAAGATGCAGAGATGAGAAAATTGCTTACTAGTCTTCTTCAGCAAAATAATGAACAGGTTTGTTTTCTCTCTGATTCCTGGCGAGCAGAGTTTTTTGTTTTGCTGTTTGTGCAACATGCTAGCAAAGGTTAATCATATTTACAAGATCCTTTCTTATTTTAAAATTAACATATTAATTGGAACGATTTTATGTATCATTTCATGCATGCTCATTTGTTAGTTAGGCTGGTTTTCAATTATCTGCAGACAACTGAACAATAATTTTTACTGTTTTTCTTAGGTAACAAGGGTAATTACTGTAGAGGAGCAGCTGATGAATCTCAGATGCAAGTATGTATGTGTGGAACTTTGTGTCTTTTTATTGGTAATCAATGCTGACCTTTTTCATAAATAGTAAAGGGTCACAATGAATATACATTTTAGATAAGAATTTTCCTTCCATACTTCCCACAGAATCTTTGAATTAGAGATTCACATCAAAACATCAAAGTTGTCACAGAAGATTTCTTTTTGGTGTTTGCCAGAGATTTAGGAAAGAAAATTGCAGATGTGGAGATGGAGCTAGCTTTGGCTAGGAGTCAAGGTTACCTCCACAAGCGCCCAACTTGGAATGCAAACCCTGAAAAAAGATTGTTGGCTGTGATAGGCATTCAGACTGGCTTTGGCAGCCATTTAAATAGAAACAGAATAAGGAACACCTGGCTTCCAACAGGTAAATCTCTGATGCCCTTGTAAGTAGAAACCAAATTGTACTTGCAGTCATGCCTTAGAATAAGAGCATTTATGTATGAGTGCACATATTGCTCTCTCTGATTAAATAAAGTTGACCTTGATCACTCTCTCTTGTAATTAAAATGCAACCTTTGATTTTTAACAGTAATCTGTATTTATTTAATTTTTGTAAAATCTTGCTAAGATTTTTGCCTTTGAAAACACAAGTGCAAGTAATTCCACACATGTTCATCATCAGTTTAGGATATTTCTTAGGAATAAGAGTAGAAATTGATTAAATATTAGACCACTTCAAGGGGGTAACCTATAGAAATCAGAATATGGTTATATGAATTCATTTTTTTTTTTGCTACGTAAATAAAGGTTTATATTGATATTAGAAAAAGATTACATCGTTTCAGCCATTGTTGAATCAGTTTCAAACATCCCCTCAAAATCCAAAACCCAGCCCAGAGAATGAGGGCTGTGAGACTGGCAAGGCAAAAAAATTATCCCCCAAAAGCCTCGCAGGGCAATACATCTGTCGAACCACCACAGCCCAGACCATATCATCAAAAAAACCCAACAAGCACTTTATGCAAAGGCGTGACAGAGGAACCCAAAAAAGAAGCTAGAAGTGACAGAGTTCCAGACTGTGTTAGAGCAATGCAAAGTGGTTCAGAAGGTTTGTTGGGATGCTCTGCGTTCCCTTGAACGTGAAGTTTTGGCCAAGTGGTTTTGGGGACATGCTCAGTAATATCTAAAGTATGCTATATGGAAGTTTCAAGTCATTTGGTGCTCCACAAGTTCAGTTTTCAAAGTGTCAGAGTGATACAGTTGGTTTCGGATGCTTAATCTTCATCAAAACAAGTGTTTGAATACTTGTGCCAATAGAAGGTTGTGAAGTTCAGTTGTATGAGTTTGTGTGCACACTCCACATGTCTAATAGTGTGTAAGGTATGAAGCACATCTTTCTTGTTTCTAGTACCACACACGTGTTTCAAGTCATTTTGTGAAGTTATGTTTTTTGCTGAAGCCGACTAAGATATGTTGATGGTGTGCGCCACTAATTCAATATTGAGCGGAGTTTAAGGAGTGATTGAAGGTGTTGTATGAGTCATGCCGACTCATCTAAGAGAAATGCAAATAGTGTTTTATTATTCTTGTGTACTGCCAATGGATGTGATGGCCGACATGCTATAAGTTACATTTTTTCTTGTTTATGGCCGACTTAATTTGTTTTGCAAAGCATGTGGATGATATATATAGAAGATCAAAGATGAGAAGAGAAAAATAGAAGGTGCAAGGATGTGTAAGTGTATGGGAAGGGTGTGATAAGATCCGCCTTAGGCCTAATGTACAAAATTGATGACTATCAGTGGGTTGAAGCCATAAAGTCAGTCATATTCCCGTTATTCTAATCAAGGAGTTAGAGCTTCCTTGGGTGTAACCCTAATTCTGTAATTAGGGAGTTGTAGCTTCCTTGGGTTGTAGCCCTAAATCAAAGTTGTAACTGTTCTTATTTGTGAGGTTGGATTTGCACAGTAGATTCAAGCAACATTTTTCATCGTGGTTTGTCCCCTGTGGGGTTTTCCACGTATATCTGGTGTCAACTGTGTTCTTGTGTGAATGCTTATCTTTTTTCCTGATTTGTTTAAGTAGATGAATGCTTTAATAGTATAACTTAGCTTCAACAAGTTAAGGATTGAAATTGAAATTGAAGAATACTGATTCACCCCCCTCTCAGTATTTCGATGTGTTCAACAATTGGTATTAGAGCAAAGGTTCTTTGATAAAGCTTTACAATTGAGGTAGATCTTGTCTTTGGAACTCATGGGGAATGAAGCAATGCCCAAACAAAAGAGCTCTTAGGAAGAAGAGGACATACTCCATAAGGAATTTGATGAATTTTATTTTAATAAAGAAGATTGTTAAGTGGATTGTGAAGGAGAACTCATTTTTTCTCTTAATGATCTGGATGAAGAAAGAGAAAAGAATGAAGAACTCCAGTGCAAACTTGAAAAATCAGAAAAAGTAATTGTCAAGTTGAAAAAGGTAAAAGAATTGCAGATTTTCTAAATGTCAAGCTCAATGAAAAATCTGTTGAGTGCTCCAAGCTTGAAGAAGAGATTGTCTCCTTGTAGAAAAATCGGATAATGCAAAAGAGCAAATTGACAAGGGTCTAAAGCTAAAGGGAGGTTTTGACATTCTTGATGAAATAATCAGCTCTGAAAAACCATCAAAAGAAAAATCCGGTCTTGGTTTTGAGAAAGGAAAAAGTCCAATAACTAGTGTATTTGCAGACTTATATGGGACTTTTAAAGTAGAAGGCAAGTCCAAAATAAAAGAGGAAAAAGCTTGCATTGAAGAACCTAAGATGACACCTTCCGGAAATGCAAAATCAGATCAAGTCAAGAAGACAAATGATAGCGAGAAGAAAGAAGGTGGATTTATCCCAGTTTGCAGACAAAGAAGATTGAGAGGTCCTCCACCTGCTAGTCAGCATGCCCCTACCAGGTTCATTCAATCTTTTCATGGTTATTGTTATTCTTGCAATAAATTTGGGCATAAGGCCATTAACTGTAGATCTAGTGAAAGAAGAAATGACTACATGGGTAGAAAACCATTTGTGCCTCCAAGATATGATGCTAAGATGTCTCATTTTTTTCATGGATATTGCTATGAATGCAATAACTTTGGTCATAAGGCTTTAGAATGTAGAACTAAAGTTAAGAGAAATAACTTTGTTCAGGAATATAACATTGTTTGCTACAATTGCAATAAGTTTGGGCATAAAGCAAAAGCTTGTAGGAGTGGTTGTGTAAAACCACCTATTTAGATCAGCAAGAAGGAAGAAACCCTAATTAAGCAAAAGAAGGAAAATGCAAAAGTTTGGAAAGAGGAGCAAGGTCAGGAGAATGTGAAGAAGGATGATACCATGCTTCTGCACAAGATCTCGTGACAAACTGAGATAGAGCATTATCTCAGGGGGAGCTATCATTTGCAAATCTTTTAACCTCTGGAAAGGATAAAATGCTGAATACTTAAGCATGAAAGTTGATTTGTGTCAATTCCTTTGAAGTGTAGGTCCACTGAGCAAGAGTGAACTTGTTGATCAAGGTTCTAGAGTAAAGGAATAATATGTGGAGGTGTGCTGAGCATCTTTGTATCCTTGTGATGACACTGAGTATTTTGGTAGAAGGTTACCTAACAAGTACAAATGCATTAATGGTGAAAAGTTAGGGCAAATGAAAGGATTTTTATGCTTTATTTGAACGATTTGTTCTCATTTGCAATCAAAAGCACTTGCATTAAAAAGCATAGAAGAGTGAAAAGGGTTTTCAAGCTATCTGTGTGATTATGCGCCAAACCCTAGTGACGGTTTTTGAAGATTTCAAAAGGAATATCAATGGCGACCCCATAATTGGTAGATGTTGTGGAGAAACCCAGGCCAAAGTACAAAAAGTTTCCTTTCAAGGTGATGGAGGTCGATAAGGATGGCATATTTTTGAAGGTTCCTTCGGATGTGGTGTACTCTGAAGATGTAAGAATCTATATTCATGCCCCGCTCAATGAAATTGATCACACATCTTTATTTGAGGTGCTTTGACTTGAACTCTTGGGTGATAATGGTGTATACAAGCTTGAATATGAAAATTTGGTAGCGAAAGGGTTATATGTATGGAAAGATTTTCCCGACTTCTACTACTGTAAAGAATGGGTAAGGATTATCCTAAGTCGCATTCATGAGGAATTTATTTGGTTGGACAAGCCCTACATGATAACCAAAGAGGCAATTAGGGTTGTTACTGGTCTTTGTGCCACTGGACCAGTCCTGGTGTTGAAGTCAATCAAGAATGAGAGGGTTACTTAGCTTACCAGAGCTAAATTCGACAAAAGAACCCTAGTAGTGAGAGATATCACTGATCCCAGAGTCCGCTATGTCACAATGGGGATTGCCTACAAAATCTACTTCACAAATAGAGAAGGATTTTCCACCGCCACCGCAATCCACACTACATATCAGATGATGAAGGAAGGAGCCAACTTTGATCTTTGTGAACTGTAGAGGGAGTAGCCGATAGAAAACTTGAAGCGAACAAAAGAAATCGGATATAATTTCAGGTTTGGTTGATAGATTATTTGCCTTACATTCTTTTTCTTGAATGAATTACCTGGATTTAAAGGTAAAATATGGGATAAGTTCTCTCCGGTAGCAACTCAAATCAAGAAACATATGAAAGGTATTCTAGATAAGAAAGTATACAATACTTTGTACTGGGGCTTCTTTAAAAACGTGCAAACAGAGATGCATGAGAGAGAAAGGATCCCATTTGATTTGGTCCGGAGATATAAGAATGAGATCACATTTATGGTGGACAAGGATCATTGTTACATGGAAGTAGTGGAGCCCAGAACCTCATGGATTCCTACATTGCCTTATGAGGTTGTGCCTGAATATGTCCAAGGTTATGTGGATATCTTGCTGAAAAAGCCAAAAGATACAACTGCTGAGAGATTTGGCACATATGAGGAGATAATGGATAAGATGTATAAGAAGAATGCAGAGGAGCATCTGTGAAAACGTAGAGACGAGCTTCACAAGAAATGGGGTATTCCTCCAAAGTCTACATCTAATGCCCCTATAGAGAGTTCTAAAGCTAAATTTGTTCCTCCGGAAGCCAACAAAGAGCCAAGAAGTTTCGGTAGATCCACTTTTGTTGTTGCATCTGCTCCGCAGCTCTCTAGGTCTACGTAGTCAACTGGTGCAAGGAGAAGAGCTGTATCTGAGACTCCACCATAGAAGAAGGCCAAAAAGGATGTGCATACTAGGACTAAGCAAAAGGAAAAGAGGAAGAAGATGGATGAGGAATAATCTGAAGAGGAGGAAGAAGTTGAAGATGAAGGTACCTCCAAATAGAAAAGGAAAGGGATGAAGGTAGAGAAGAAGAAAACAGAGCAATCTCCTTCGGTTCCACATGAGCCCCTCAAGTTTGAAGCCATCTTAAATGGAATTGTTCATGATGGTCTATTGGATGAAACCATAGGGCTCCATTCGAAAGATCGAAAGACCATAGAAAAGGCCATTATTGTGTATATGCTCAAGTATGACATGCCTTTGAGTGACATTCTTGAAAAGGCTCCAGAAAGCTTGGCTCAAGGTTTGAGACAAAGAAGAGAGAATGCAATCAAAGTTGATGAAGAGCTGAAACAACAGGCTATCAACAAGGTTGGGTCTTTTGTTTCCCAAGCAGAAAAGGACAAGATAGCTTAGAAGCAAGCTAAAGAGCTCCACACAAAACATGGAGTAGACATTCTTATGAGCATGGATGATGATGATAGAGAGAAGATTTAGAAGGAGATAAAAGAAGTCACAAAGATTTTTTTTGAAGAGATGTAGACTGATGCTAGAATTGATTCATAGGAGCCTCTATATGTACAAGAAACTGTTAATATGCCCTCTCTGGAAGGTACAAAGGAGCAAGATGTCCTGGTCAGCTAGAGGAGGAAGATGTCTCCGGTCAGCAAGAGGAGCAAGATGTCTCCGGTTAGCAAGAGGAGCAAGATGTCTCCGATTAGGAAAAGGAGAAGGAAAAAGAAAAGGAGAAGGAGAAGGAGAAGGAGAAGGAGAAGAAGGGTGATACAAGAGAAAGCTCAGAGAAAGTATATTCCCCTCCAGTTGACTCAATTAAGGAGTTTTTGGCACAAGAGATGCAGATTCAATTAGTGGTGTCTCCGCAGTTGCTGCATATACCTACATTTGATGGACAAGTCAATTTGTCCGTTATGTCTCCTCTTCATAAGATGAAACTTGGAGATGTACTCCACTCCACAACAAGGCAAGAATTGCTACAACAACAGGTGTAGAGTGCAGAGGTATTGGAAGAGGTAATGAAGGTATTGGAAGAGAAATTGCTTGAAGCAGGGCATGAATAAAGATTCAACCTCACCTGGCCAATGCACTATCACACTTTTTGGAGGCATGTGTCAATCTCTTTTCATTAATCTTTTGTTCTACCTGCTTCTCCAGATGGGATGAATAAGTCTCAAAGGACTCCGTTAGCTGCTTAATCTGTCATTCAATCTCTCTACAAACAACATGGCCACTCTCTTTTTTGTCATATCAGGGACCTTAATAGCAACAATCTGAAATTCATTGATGAATGAATCAACATGCCCCACTTGTTTCATTTGGGCCAGCTCTCTATAATAGACCTCCACGTCCTTCCAATCAAACCGAGCAATGAGCTTGTTGCTGAATTCTTCTTAGGAGTGTATCAATGCATGATTCTGTGTTACCAATCCATGATGCCACCAATCATATGCTATACCCTCAAGATGCAAGGTTGCAAACTTAATTGCTTCGTCCTCTTGCATAGGCTTGAGAATTGGAAATGTATCTAGTTTGTGAATCCAAGCTCGGGCACTAATCTTTCCGCTACCATCAAAGTTAGGAAGAGTAAGCTTGCCCAACTCTTGTTTGAATTCCTTGTGTTGTCTCCTTGGTCTATGATCAACTCTTGGTCTCCTTCTTTCCTTTCTCTGATTTATGTATTGATTGAAGGATAGATCATCTCTAATACATTCTGGAAGGGAGTGGTACTCATCATCAATGACAACAAATTCATTTGCGAAAAGTGGCTCCTATTCTTCCGTTGAAGCTTCTTCCTCTTGTTCCTCTTGTTCCTCTCTAGGTAGGAATGTAGGATGGAAAGGTCTATCACTTGCACTAGCATGCGTTCTCCTAGCATTAGGTGTGCTTGTATTGCTTCCTTCACTTGTCTTTCCATGATTGACCCTCAAGTTTCCCATGTTTTGGGTCATATTCCCAAGAGCTGTAATCATTTGCTTCTGTCATGCCATCATTTGTTGTTGAATTGTAACAATGTATCTATCATATGTTGCTGTCCCCTTATCAAGTCTTTCACCAACTACTCACCATCATTAGGATCATGCCTTGGTGGACTACCACCTCTTCTATCTCCCATCATGCTAGTTGAAACAGCACTTGTATGTGGCTGCCTTGCAGCAACTGCAGCTGAAAATGTGTCCTCTTGTGGATGTGGTTGTGGCCACAGAAACTGCCTCCTTTGGTCTCTAGCAATGTACCTATTAGTTCTATCACTCATGTGCATGAACTCAACTGAATATCACCCTGCAGGCTAGCAAGATCATACCTCTAATACCACTGTAATAACCCTTACTAATTCTGATCCAAACTTATCAACTTGGCATTCTAACAAACACTTTGCATACACGCTGTTCTGAAATTGAAACTTCACTGTATGGTCTTTATTTGATGCTTATTTTGATTCACATTAGTGGAAATACAATCACCAATACATAGAAAACTTAATCTTCAATATTTGTCACATAGCATTAAGGAAAACACAATATTACAGGTCTGAAAACAAAGATTACAGTCTGTAACAATCCTGTAGTAGCGATAGGAAAGTTATTTCAAATTGAAGATTGAATGCAAACCCCCAAATACACATACCAATTTGATGCTCCAATTGTGAGGTATGAATTGCAAGTCAATTACAAAGATAGAACTGCTGTAGCAAGTTGACCAACTCAGAATTTAGATAGCAGACCTGGAGATGAAGAATTCTGGCCCCAAAAGTATTGCTAGGGTTTGTATAATCAAATACTCATCAAATCAGCACTAGAGGACAGTGATAGACTTCAAGAGAACAGTGCTAGGGTTTGAATGGCAAACCCTACTTGTTGCAGCCTTCAAAATGTCAACCTTTCTCTGTTGTAGCAGCTGGATGTGGCAGCTAGGAATATGGATTTTCAACAGCTTCAATGCAACAACAATCACCAAATCGTATCCTAAATATTGGCTCCCAGATTAGGGTTTGAACCCTCAAAATGTATACAAAACCCTCCAAAATGACTCAGAAAACTGCTGTTAATAACCTGCATAAATCTGAAAGTGAATTGCCCAAGAATGAAGATGCCAAAGAACACAAATCTGCCCTAGTTCAATCTGCAGAGATAATTCCTTTTAACAGCCCCTCCAATCTTCACAAAATCTGCCAAAGTAAGCACAATTGTGAACCCTGGATGGATAGGCCTCGAATAGCAATGGGTTTTCGTCCACTACCACTTATTTCTCTAAGGGTTTTCGTCCTCAAAAGAGCTGAACCTGTTGTTGCAGCTGAAAACTGAAAGTTCTCCAAAATTCAATTTTTCGATCCCATATGCTAGAATGACCACTCAATAGCTTTTTATAAAGTTCCAGCCAAGCTCGATATGTTTTGCTATTTTTTATGAATTTTTATTCCTCCAAAAGTGGCCGCCCCATTTTGGGAAATAATTATAAAAATAAAATAAAAATAAAGTAACTTTATTATTTTATTTTATTATTTCACTTTTTCACTTTATAAAAGTCTCTTCAATTTTATAATATTTTATTTGCACTTTTTCACCTTTTTCCCCTTTTATTATTTTTTATTGCCTTTCTCTTTGTCAGGTTCAATAATTCATTCCCTTTCTGTGCAAATTAGCCTACGGGAATGGCTAATAGGCTAATCAATCTCCAAATGATGATCACACCGGAAATGGGGACATGACATTATTGCTCATTTTTCTTGAAGTTTGTGCCTGTTGGTTGTATCTCTGCAAGTACAGGCTGTACCCCTCTATTTGGCTTGTGCAGATTTAAGTGATTGAGTTTTGCTTCTGGTTTTTTACTAATGATCTTCCTATGCTAGGTGACCAGAAGTGAATAGTTTGCAGGAGGCAAAAAGAAGTGCTGTTTTTTCTATGAGCAAATCGCCCCATGTGTAGGCTGTACCTCTTTAGGGAGAGGCGTGTGAGCTCCTAGGGGAACTGCCCCTCCTTTCCAACCAATTTTTGCTCCTTGGTGAGACTCATCAAACCCCTTGCAATCAGTTTGAGGTTGAACTTTGTTGTTTGGAGAGGTTTTTAGGGAGGCGTGCCATTGAGCTACCTGCTGCAACTGTGTTTCAGACCTGCTGCAATTGAGTTTCAGACTTACTTCAGTCTCCCGTTTGCCACATTCTTGAGGTATATTTGCTAATACATTGTTGGGAGTTCATTTCTTGAGTTTGAGAATTCATTTGGGGTGCTTGATCAGCTATGTAACAAACTAACACATACAACACAGTAATTACTTTGGTTCTTAATCTTGAAGTAAATAATTGCATTTCCTTAAAAATAGGGATGTAAATTTTTTTCTTTTCTAACATCTATAACACATTTCACAATTGAAAGAATAAAACATTTCGAATCTGAAATCATATTACATTTCAACTTGTAAAAGAAACACATCTTTTCAATTACAATTTCATACATGAATAAAAATCAAGTAATCAAATTTACAATTTACAATTCAGTTTCAAGGTCAAGTCTTCCATATTTGGATAAATCTTCAGTTTCACAAGCCTCAGCGTTGTTGTCTGCAAGAGGGAGAGCATCACCTGAGCTCTTTACCTCCAACCACAGATCGACGGTCCCCCACACACCTTGCAACTGGAAGTGGCCCTACCCTTCAACGAAGAGTATAGACTAAGGAACCCCTAGTATGCCATTTGAGTCTCTAGTGTTGTGTTCTACATAACCAATTCGGTCTTACAACTATAGACTTCTCTAACTAGGTATGACACTACTAACTAGTTATGCAATTTTGGATCACAATGAACCCACAAGTGCAAGCAGAGACTTTTGAACTACTTTGGCCAAAGTTCGAAAATATTTCAACCACTTCTTTAAAAAATGGAGTTGCATGTTCACCCACCTCTAACTCGACTTGGAAACCTTTAATGACCTATAGTTTAACTCAAACTGGCTGTTTGACCAATTGGTTTGACTTTTCAAAAGATTCTCAGTTATAATGTGATGACTAACTAAGTCGGTATACGACTAGGTTGGTTAAGGATTTCTGACTTTGAACACCCATGTTACGTTCTCGTAACATCTTGGGTCTTGGCGACTGTCACTTGTTCAAGTCCTTACTTTGAACCGTGAGAGTAAATACTCTCCTTTTTTATGCACCTTTAGTTAATCATGATTACACAATGTCATTGACATGACCCACTTGGTCTTATTCTAACAATATTGACAAAATGTCAAATAAGTACAATAATATGATATTAAACTTATATAGAAGATTACTTCTTCATATTAAAGTTTCAGACTTTCAATGATAAATCTTATGGTTCTGTTCATTAAGATCATATTAAATACAATTATTCATGATATTAAACATCATCTAAATTTATACAAAGTATGACTAGGTTCAAATGTTGAATATTCATCATTAAATCAGCCTATTAATCTGTCTAAACTTAGACCACTCAGCTTAAAATATATCTATCTAATCTCATAATTTCTCAAACATTTGACCAAAATTATCCTTTATGTAATCATGTGAAAAAAGTATCTATATATATAAGCACATATATATTCATTTGTTCTTTTCACAATATGAACAAATATATATGCATATATAACTGGATAAAATGTTTATATCTTAAACTGGAAATTGATCTCTATCTGAGAAAAATAATTTTAACTCTTCTAATTCATAAGACAGAATTACTTTTCTATTCTGCTGTCTATGATAAAGAGAAAATGGGATTATCTTCACCTAATACTTCTGGAATACCAGAATAATCTTTTTCCTAATTATTCTGATATTATCCCACAAAATAATAAAAATCTCTCTTTTAATACTGGAGAAATAATAAAATAAAACTGTGAATACATGCCTGTATATACACTAAGCTCTTGCTCTTTGATTTCTTCCAAAAACTTAGTCCAGTGTTTTGCACAACTTTTCCAAAACTTGGTTTGCAATGGTGAAGAATTACTCAGACTTTATTGGCAAAATATCTCTATGTCACTGCTCTTCTTCACAGAAGACTCAAAGCAATTCACAAGCAATTACAGAAAATTAAGAAAGTCACTCTCTCTGAATATCGCCTCTTTCCCAAACTAAAAGTCAGCTGAGGATTTAATTTATTAAAGGATATTACAGACGCTACTCTCTTCTGCCACTGCTCTTCAAATCAGCGCCTCTCTAAATCTTCCCTTGCATCATGAATGATGCTTTCGACCCAAGTCGTTGCCCTTTTCTTCTGCATAAAATTTTGATAGATGATAATGAATTCAGGGAGTGCCTTTTTCCCTTCCTTCAGCCACGGCTTCTTACCCAAACTAAACTCAAAAACCTCCTCCCTCACTCCATCGCCCCAGCCCGGAACACACTCCAACGAAAATGCTTCTCCTTTTTCATAAACTTGCCACCTCACTTCCACTAATTTGGTGGCATTTAATGACTAACTGGATACCTTACTTTAGCGCCCACTATTACTCATTAAAGAGTCCATTAAAAACATAAAGAGTCACCTCTTTAAGGGGGACGACTTGTTTCCAATAAGCCATGGTTTGTAATTCTTTTAAAGGCATTCAAAATGCTGTTTTAACTGCAACTTAAGTGGCTTCTAAGTAGTTTGGAGATGCGCCAATACTGGATTTTAACCATGGCGCTAACTATGGTTTTATGCCATGCAATAATGCCTCGAAAAAAAATGACTTAAAAACTGCCATGGTAATGAGTTACTGGCATTTAAAGACAGTTTAAAAACATTTCATAGGATATTTCTATCGTCTCTTTTCTCAATGAAATGGCATCCAATAATATAGCCATCATCACTAATTTTTGTGGCTTAAACATGAAAGTTTTAAATGCAACAATAATATAGTTATAAGATCTTTTAGCCATGACTTTTAGTGGCTGACATAAATCATTTAAAAGCAGTTTAAAATGCATAAAAACAGGTAGCTATAGCCACCACTATGTGGCCATTGCTTTGGCTTAAATGCCAACTTTAATGCTATCTAACAAGCCTTTAATGCTATCTAACAAGCCTTCGATAGAGGCTATTTTGCCTCTCGAAGTGCTTTTATAAGCATGATAAAGATGATAAAAATATTATCGTATATATAATATCTCTAAATAAATAAATAAATAAATAAACACACACACACACACACACATATATATATTACCAATTCTAATTACATATATATGTATATATATCGATAATTAATTCTATTGTATATATATACGTATATAAGTATTTTATTCTTAGAGATATACACATATATATCTATATATATTATATATATAATTACCCATTATCACAATTTCATTATACTCGACTTATCTTGAGGTAATATCAAGATCATTTAATCATTGACAACATATTACGTTAAACATTTTAATTTTCTTTTCGAAAAAGAATAAACAAGACTCAACTAGGTTAGACTTAACCTATCAACTCTATTCGATTCAACTCAAAATAACATAACTCTCAATTTGACTCAACGATAGACTTAGGGTAAGCTTACGTGAGTGTGTGAGAGAACTCAAATGGCCTAACTTGTTTTTCCAAAGTCTATTTTCCTCTCTTAGGTAATACTCTACCTCTCTCTCTTGAGGGTAAGAAAATAGTGCTGCATTTCACTTAAAACACATTCAATTAGTTTAGCCGTTATAAATTGCGACATAATCATAATCTTGATTAAATAACATATAATCATCAGAATGCAAATACATCTCATTGCATATAATTTCATCATAATGTTAACTAACATAATGTTGTCATCAAGTATTAGAATGCATTTTTAACATCACAGTTAAAAGTAACTTGGTAAAATAAAAATGGGGTGTAACAAGCTACATACCATATTTTAAGCTGTAACAGCAGTGATGTAGCTGATTTGAAAAGATTTATAAGAGCTCACAATGCAACACTAGGTGGTAGTACCACAAGTGATCTTGATTTGATTATTTGATGATACTTATCTCATTGAATAAGTGGTTTTATTACTCACCCCACTGTGCAAGTGGCTATTGTACTCACCCCACTAAACAACTGGTTTTTGGCACTCACCACTGAGAAGTGGAAGAGCTTGTTTTACATTTCATTTTGTATCAGCTTTCTCACTGCAAAGTGGTTGTGCTCAGCTTACCCCAATGAACAAGTGGTTGTTACTTTCAGCAACTTTAGTATCAATTGTAATCCTTACACTGTATGCTCTCACCTCACCCACACTGGGAACTTGGTGATCAGAAAGTGGAAGGAAGTTGCTTAGCATTACATTATGTTTTTGGAGGTAACAAGTTTAATTTAAAAAAAAAACTAAGGGTGCTTATTACAACAAATCAATGAGAATATGTACTTGGGCTAGGGCATCCCCATGTCTCACCTAAGGCATCACATTCTTGTGCCTCAATCTTAGTAGTATCTTAAATGGTGTAGGGTGTTTGGCCATAAATTTTAGGGGAGCTTTGGATAGATTTTGGATTGATGCTCATCACACCCCCAAGTTTATCCTATTGAGATCTCTTAAGCTAGGGCTTTCTATAGGGGACATCATCAATTCTTGTAGTGGTGCCTTCATAGTTGCTAGTGACAGTGACTCCTCTTCTATTGATACAAAATAGATCTATTTTTCTTGTTTTAGTGTTCCAATGTCCTCAATTCCTTTTACTTTAGATTGACCCCCCTTTTTTATTTTTTATTTGCAGCCTCTTTAGGGCTCCCTCTTGCTATTGTATCTAGTTGTATTTCCAAGTCCCATCAATCTATTTTGGTCACTTGTGGAAATTAATATAATTTCTTTCTTTTCTTCTTTCTTCCTCTTTGGAGCTATCTTGCATTCACTTTTGGAGTCATGAAGTGGCGATGTATTTCCTCTTGCTTCATTGAACTGCCATCTACCATTTCGAGATTCTACTTTGACCCTAAGGTGGTGAAACATGTTCTTCCTTGTCATTTCTTTATTAAATTCCACAAAAATGAATAATCACACTACCTTTGGTAGGCTGATTTTGTCGAGATACTGGTTTGGGCTTCTTGTTTTGTAAGGTTTCCTTCTTCAAGTACCTTGGGTCAGTCTTTGTCTTTTTGATTGCCATTGGTGTGTCCCAATCCTTCAATTTGGGCCTTTCATCAACCTCAATGTGATTTCTCATTCCTTGAACATTCTTGAGAAGACCTTTTCTATCATAACCCATATTGAATGGAGACTTAGAGCTGATTCTTTGATTATGCTTCTCAAAATTACCAAAGGATTCATTGTGTTGCTCTTGAAGAAATTGCTCTTGGTGGAATGCTAAATATGCATACAAATATCATGGTTTTTGAATCCTTATTAGAGGTTGGTATCCTTTGTTTGGTAGACTCGTCTATCCTCTTCTCACCTTAACCATTATCTTGGAACTTTTCCAAGATCTCTTCTTTTGCAAGCAACATTTTTTGCAACTTTGCATTGGAACCTCCATTGCTTGTCAACATGTCATGCAAGTTTGCAACTCTTTGTTTTCCTCCTTGAAGTGTTGCACCATCTTTCCTAACCTTCTATTTCCCTTTTGGTATTGTTAATTTATTTCATCAATCTGTACAACCCTTGCATTCTTTAAACCTTTTCATATGGTTGAGTCATGCAACCAAATAGCTGTGACTTTCATCATTCATGTCTATAATCAAACATGGTTGCAAATACACACAAATATGGAGTGTGTTTGCAACACCCATCTACTTGAGTTATCATTTCCAACCTTATGGGTTTTTATGCTTGGATTCTTCTTGAACCTTGAAGTTGTTGAAGAGCTTGTCTATCACCCACAAATGGTAAGTATGGAGCAAAGTAAGATGAAATTACATTATATTTTGAAGCTCACATAAACACTTGATCTACATACATATTTAAAGCATAATCCACTTCCTATGTGTATTGAAATATGAGCCTAACTTCAACTACTAGCCCATATTTAGTAGAAAAAATCTATAGAAACTAGACTATGGTAAGATATTGGCTTGATTTCTAGTATGCACATGCCTAAGTACAATTGCTTATAGTGTAAGCTTACAAAATGTCACATTTATGGCTCTCTTAATGCCAAGAATTATTACATCACTTAGAACAAAGGACAAAACATTGCAAGGACTAAATACAACAACCCTTTTGGAAACATTTATGAAGCGCTTCCACAAATTCTCCTTGCTCACCTAGACAACACCAAATTGAATCCATCAACAAATCTCCTGACTATCAAACTTGTAAATTTTCTGTACCACATGAGAGAACATAATCCTACCCTCCATGCACAATGAGAGAACAACTCTCTTCCGAGAGTCCACAAATCCTTAGAGTGTGTAAAAATTCCTCCTCTATTGCTTGCATACGAGAGAATAACTCTCCTCCGAGAGTCTGCTTTCCTTTGCAAGTGTCAATATCCCTCCTCCAATGACATGAGAATCAAATCCTTTCTCTAGTGTACAAAAGAAACTGAACCAATATAGATAAACTAATTATTACAAAAAATACAAGACACAAAATGATTACCAAGATCTTTGATGCTAACAAAGGAGTGAAAGTTTCCTTAAATAAGAGTTACAAAAGATCTATCTGTAATGTCCCATTTTTATGGTTTGCAATTAATCGATATTCTTGCACTTAGATTATTGATCAATTATATTTGATCAATAATTTACTATTATCAATGTTCATGAGAATCATATTTTACTTGATATTAATCGAAGTATTAAGAATGAAGGGAGAAGACAAAAGTCATCATTATTATTAGTTCGATGAGGTTTTGATTGCCACCTATGCTCAGGACAATAATCGATGGTGCCTCCTTGGGTATGGCAGGAGCAATAAGTGCAGTTATGGAAATTATCTTGGCACAGTTTATGTGGTATAAGGATCGCAATGTTCCAATCAGGCGAGTCTATCTTAAAGTAACCACACCCTTTGTCAATCATATATACGATTGGAGTAACTATATGGAGACCGTGGCAATTTGGATATATAGTTGCAAACTCTAAGTGAGTGTTACCGTCACTATTGAAGTTGCTACCAAAGGAAGATGAATTATAGTTTTCTCTTTAATCAACAACCATTCAAGTTTATTGGCAACACATTGCAGCTCAAGTCGATGGCAACCACCTTATATAGAGGTTGTGACATTCTAGTATCAGAGCAACAATTCTTTGTTTGCATTGGAAGAGTGACATTTATAATGGAAAAGAACAATTATATTATGAGAATATTGATGGTATGCCAGTGTAGATCACTGAGTCAAAGGGATTGATTCTTGGCATATATAAGAAGCTGAGGATTAAAATGGTTTGAGGCTTTATGTCCATACACTGTCGTATGGAGTGCTATTGACATACTGTTAATATCGGGCCTCTTTTCTGAAGAATGCCGCAACCAATATTCATTCCTTTTGTGTTGACCATGAAGAGCGAACATAGGCTTGGTAGTAACCATCATACTCCAGTAGCTGCATATTATCGTCTCACTTGTGATCATGTATTACAAAGTTGTGAAGGGGGTGGCCAGTGGTGCCTCGGACCCTTGCCATAGTCGTCCATCGCTTAGACAATTCATGGGAATATGCTCAGGCCGTGTCAGCTTAACAAACAAATGATTATAATTATTGGTACAAGACTTGAAGATTAGCATTAATTTACAAAGGAATCGACTAAAGTTTATGACGAAGGAGCACCTCTATTCATAAAGGCACATCCGCTCCATTTAAGCACAAAGGTATAAAAGACATTAAGAAGAAAAGAGGGAAATGTGTGCAGATATATTCCTTTGAAAGACTTAGATTTTTAGTGCTTCCTAGGAGCCAACAATTCAACCTATCAAGATGCAAATTAATCAGCAAAGTCAGAAATAGCATCTATTATAAAATTGCATGTATAAAGAGATAACTTCAGAGATAGCAATTTAAAGAGGTCTAACCTCCTACAACAATGCATGATTTTAACTTAACAACTCAGAAACAACATTATATTTATATGGCCGATTGCCATTATTAAAATAATATTTATATCAGATTTCATAATTCTTATCATGTGCATATCAATAAACTAGTATTATCAGTTTCTCTTAGATATACCAAAGTACAACATCCTTATGATCTTTAAGGTTATTGGAAAATTTGATAACTTTACATAAATATTGGATGACAGTTTGTGTCAATCCAATAAGGAATAAATCATAAATCGAATGATCCGGAGCCCAGGTCATTACACTATCCATAAATGATAAAATTGACAACTAGTAAAGCAAAGGATAAAAACTTATCTAGAAGAATAAAAGAATATTCTTGAAGTCTATCTTAAAGACTTAATTGATCATTATAAACTAAATATTACAATATTGCTTTAATACTGTCCCATAATGGTCAATCTACTAACTACACCAAGTTTATCTTGAAATTTTACAAATTTGTCACGACTCAAAGACTTGGTAAGAATGTTTGTAGTTTGATCCTTAGAAGGACAATACTACAATACCAATCCATCTTCTACAAGTTGCTTGATGAAATGACAATGAAGCTTCACATGTTTGGTACATTCGTGGAAGACTGGATCCTTGGCAAGCTTCAACATCCCTTGATTGCCACAAAACAAGGGTGAAGGCCTTGCTTGAGACATTTTCATGTTTGAAAGCATCCTTCGAAGCCATAACTGCCTCACATATTGCTTTTACTATTCCTTGATACTCTGCTTCTTTCAAGGAAAAAGCTATTGCCCGTTGCTTCTTGTTGGTCCATGCAAGTGCACCTGTGCCAAGACTAAAACCATATCCAGAAGTAAATTTTCTGTCATCAACAAAACCTGCCCAATCTGAATCTTTGAACCCAACCAGCCTAGTATCTTTGCTTCTCCCATATAAAATGCGAAATTTTCCATTTCAATTAAAACACCCACATTTTCCTATTGAAATCATCAACAAACAAAAGAAAGTACCTGGCACCAGTGATCGATGGTACCTGGCACCGGTGATCGATGTTGTATTCGTTGGTCCACAAACATTTGTATGAACCTGTTGTAGGACTTTGGAGGCTCTCCAAGCTTGTCCATCTGAAAAAGGAGTTATGAGCTGCTTCCCTACTTGGCAAGTTCCACAAACACAAGATATCTGTTGCTGAATATCAGGAAGGCCTTCTACCAAATCCTCTCGAGATAATTGAGAAAGATAAGATAGGTTGAGGTGCCCATATCATTGATGCCATAGTGTATTGATAGTAGATGCACTCTTGGTTGCTAATGCACACTCTCGAATCTCTCCAGTATCAACAAGCCTATACAAACCATGATCTTCTATGCCGATTCCAATAGTCTTCTTTGATTCCTTGTCAACTATATAGTATTTATGTTTGCTAAAAGTAACATCCAAGTTGGGACTATGGTGCATAATTTGATTCACAAAGAGAAAATTGAGCTCTGTTCTTGGTGCATAGTACACATTGAGAAAAAAGAGATTTTTCCCTCCTTATAGATACTGTCACATTTACTCAGCCAATAATTGTGTACTCCTCACCATCATCGAAGATCATTGAATTTGAGCAAGCCATGTACTTTGTTGGTGGTCTGAATTGTAGACCCCAAATTTGCAAGGTTTGATAATCTTCCAGGTGATAGAGGTGTTAAACCTGGGAAGATCACCACAAACTTGTCTTTAGGTTGGGCAACTAAGGACCAATGATTGAGGTGGGTAAGACCCCCTTCACTTCTGGCTTTGGAAGACCAAGGGGGGTTTTCCCTAAGGTGCTGGATGGATGGTTGATAGACTAAGTAATTACCTCACAACAAACAATTTCCAATGCACAGTGTATCCCAATACTGGTGTCACTATATACCTATGTGGTAGTTTAGAGATGTAATGTTGAGCATCTATTTAATAGATAACCTACCATACAAGTGTTTGGAAATGTAATGTATGATAACCCCTTAGATGTTATAAACATTTAGACATGGCAGCAAAACACAAAGAAAATAAAACTAATAGATGTTTGAATTGATGTGTTTATAGTGTGTTGAGGATTACGGGAACAAATCTGGTCACAGATTGATGCCTTTATCCATTTTGGCAAGTTTCTAAATTTAGTCAAAGATGTGACAACAAAAATTTAAGTGATATCTTAATCAAGTTATTACAAAAAGACTATACTATTCAAAATGTACAAGCAAGTTGGGCTCTACATATACATTCTATAAAAACAATGAATGGTTGCAAAATGTTAAGTGAGTCTACTTGGTTATCCTTAAGCGTACATATGCATTTCCTTATTATGTTGAAAAGATACCATGCAAAAGCTTTGCAAGGATTTTATAGACTTTTGGTTGAAAAACTAAACAATATACATCAGAAATGCAAATGAACATACATAAGGAGACACTCAACTAAGGTTGATTTTTCCATTAATCAAACAATCTTCAAAGCTTACAAATGTCATCACAGGCTTGGGAAAGAACCCAGATCATTGCAATATTGAAATAGGTGTACCCAAAATTGAAAGTTGAAACCCTAAGGATTCTTGGAAGTATTTCTCTTCTGCTGATGGCTCTACAACTACTCTTCCCCCTCAAAGGGTTATCCTCTTCTTTTTTTCTTTTTTGATCAACTGGAAAATGAAGCCAAGGTAGATATACCCATGACTGTGTTGTCAGTAAAATGTCAAAGGGTTACCCAACTGGAAAAACCCTAGCTGCAACCCTATCTAGTTCCCAAAAGACATTTGTCCTCTACAAATCTAATTTGACTTATAGGGGCATGAGAGTACATTCACTGATCAACACCATCCATTCGCATTAATGATTCATAAGTTTGAATGCAATGAACATGAGAAATCGCCCACACAATCTGTGATATAGGTATGGAACTCTGACAAAGTGACACATGCAGATAATAAATGAAGTATGGGTACTGGAGTTCTACACTTGGATCCACGCCAAAATGTATTAATCACATCTCCATAGCTTATGTGAATTGATATTTGGTAGTTGTAGGTGGTTGAGTGTTGATGGAGGTAGCTGAGAGTCACTTTCTTCACTTTTGCATGTTGTGGAAATCCGCCCCCCAAGTGGCTGCGGAAAAACTTATCTAAACTAGATGAAATAAGCCAATGTGGAGGATTAGATGGAAATTGGGATCTTGTACAAGGAGACACTTAGCCTCTTTACATAAAACTTGATCAAATCTACTTGTTGGCCAAATCAGCTTTCAACAAACTTGATTTTGGCGAACCTTCCTTTTGGCAAAATCTTTAAACCTATGAGTTTTATCAGCATTTTGGCCATTCAATGAACTGGCAAACCTTAAAACCTTCGGTCTTCTCTTTATTCCTTTCTCTTCTTCGGTGAACATCTCATTCGGAAAACCCTTTCTATGGTGAACACATCTATTTCCTTTGACAAAGACCAACTTTTACAAACCGGTTATTTAGTGAAACAAAAGGTTTGTGAACCAGGCAAACCATTGAAGTCAACCTTAAACATTCTAAAGAAGATCCTCATCTTGGGCTATATTACTCTTCGTTGAACCCCAATTTCGACCAAGTTGATTTTCGGCAAATCGACAAGTTTATGAATTGAGAAATTTGCTGATGCAAACTGAATTTTGACTTTCTTCTCTCGACAAGACATTAAGTTTTGAAACCAAGAGTTCTGTTGACAATACTTTGAAGGAAAGAAATTTCGGCAAAATGAAAAATTTGCAAACCTAGAAGGTTGTCGAAAAGGAAAAGAGAGAAAAAAGGCAACTTCACTATAATGTCCCCGAAATTACTCGAGTAATTTGGAGGGAAAATAATAATGGTGTTTTTAAACACCAGATCTGCATTTAAAACTATTTTAAATAAATAATAATATTAAATATTAAATAATAAATTTAAATTATTGTTAAAATAACATTTAAATTTAAATAAATCTTTCTGGGCTGACCTGCTTTTGGGAGGCTTATTCTTCAGTATTTATTGGGGCTCATCGTTTGTTTGGATCATCACGGAATTTGGACTTGTGTCTTTGCCAACTATCGGTGGAAGCGTAGCTTTCCATGCGTGGCAACTAGGTGAGCACATAGTGTCAGCCTGAGAGTTTCGTGCCTTAGTTCTCACATTCTCTCATTTCGCCATTCCTCCTAACTTGTAGGTTCCTTGGATCGGGTTGTAGGTGGCGTACAGGTCTAAAGATTGGGATTCGGGCAAATGCAGTGTATTCCCTTATCGGAAGGACAACTCACTTAGGAGAAAAGTTCCAGAAGGAGGCGATAGCCCGAACAGGCCGAGCCTCACGGCTCTGGCCAGTATTCTTCATCCGCCCTCCACGGCAAAGAAGCCATCTTGGGATTTTCCGTGTTCGCATCCAGCTCTATTTTCGTCCACATCAGTGACACAGACATTCAAAGGGAGACAATCGGCGTTATTCTGAAAGACGCGACCAACATCAGTAGGGTAGTCCACGCGCATAAAGACAACGCAATCACCAGTCAGATCGTGATAGGAGTACAAGGCATCGCATGATACTCACACATCATTTCAGGGTGACCATCCACAAACGACCGGACTCAAGTAAGTGGTCTAAAGTCTTCATCGAGCGACATCACACCTACAGGCGACTGGAAGAAAGTCATTTGAAGCTACATATAAAGCAGAGCCTTGACAAACTATCAACATTTTCCATTCGCACGCATGTATCTTAATCTTTAATCGGTGGGCTGTGATAACAAACCAAAGCAGGCTATTTCATATCTGTCTCATACTGTAAGTTTTAGACTCATGCATTAATATCTATGTCATGTATTTCCGATCTGGTCAGTCGAGTATTCATCTTTGATGCGAAATTGAATATAATTGTGGGTTGTTTTTTAAAGTTTATGGATATAATGCTCAATTCCTGATAAGTTCTCCTACTCATACTAAGAATCACCATTACAATAGTTTGGACGAAATTCTTATTTTGTTAATTTTCAAACAAAACCCAAGTTGGTGTTCTCACAATCACACCAAATATACTAAGTGCATTTCTATGGATTGACAAGTTCATGAATTGGAAAACTTGCTCAAAAGGTTTATTTGGGACTTACTTTGTTGAAAAGCTTTTGGACTTAGGCAAGTTTTTGCAAGTTTGGATTAATGATCACGAGGGGAAATGCACAACCAAAGGAAAAAATAGCATGGTGACCCTTTATGACTTATCTTAGATCGGTTATGAGCTTGGGTAAAAATGGCCAAGGAATGAAATGGAACACAATTTTGGGGTGCCAACATATTCCATGTACCAATCTTTCTTGTGGGTGAAATGTTGAGATGCTCCAGAATCAATATACCATGCATAAGACTTTGACTGATTTGTTGGCTATTTGGCCATGAAAGCTTTAAAGGTTGACTCCTACTTAGAATGTTCTGCGACATGAGCCTTTTGTGGAGGCTTTCCTTGGTTGGATTTTTGTTCAACCAACCTCTTTTTACAGTGCTTCTTCATATGACCAAATTCATCACACTAATGACGTGATGTTTTTCAGATTCTTTGAAGTATCTTCATTATCCCTTGACCTTTCTTTTGAGGTTACTTGCCTTTGCCCTTGTCCTTGGCTGTAAAGGCTTGTTCCACATTTGGTGCATCATTGTTGCTACCAAACTTCTTCCATCTGTCTTGGTGCAAGAGCTTGTTGCACAAATCTTCAAACTTCAGTTCAATATTTGTAGATGTGATGTTTAGTGTCTCAATGAAATGATCTTATGCCCATGGTAAGCTTTTCATTGTTATAACCACCATATCTTCTTCCATCTTGAGACCTATGGCTTCCAATTGATCGTAAATGTCTTTGATCTTCATCAAATGATCTTGCAAAGACATCTTCTCGTCCATCATGATTGAGAACAACTTATTCTTTAGGAAGAAAGCCTTGCCTTTATTTGATGTGTTGTGCAGATCTCGCAATTGCTTCCAAATTGCCACAAAGGTTTTGCCTATTTGAACCTCTGAAAGCATTTCATCTGTTACTGATAACTTGATTAGCATGACAACTTCTCAATCATGCTTATCAAACTTTGCCTAGTCTTTACTTGCCACCGGTGGTCAATTGTCAATATCGAGGACAACCTTATTGAGGCATTTGTACTCGAAGATCACGAGCATGTATTGTTTCCAAGTGTTGTAATTTTTGCTAGAAAAACATTGTCTGCCTTCCAACATGATGTTGGGTAATGAAGCCATCCCTCCCACAATTCAAAATTACAAAAAGTAAAAAAAATTAGCTGCCTTGAAAGAAAATCACAAAATTTTTTAGGACGATTTTGAAACCCTAGGCAACAAACAACACCCATGATTTTTGTAAAAAAAATAAAAAAATTGTCAAATAAATTTTTGAAAGTTCGACTAAAACCCTAGCTGCCAAACTTGCAAACCCTAGGCATTGAGAACTCTAGGATTTTATCTAAAAATCATCAAAAAATGGCAGAAAAGTCACCAAAAACCCTAGGCGTCATCGAGCAAATTTGAAAATTGCCAAAACACCCATGATTTTTGATGAAAAAATCGTCAAAAACGTTTTACATTTTTTCCAAATCGTAGCTCCCAATTCAATCGCTTGCCGTGGTGAGCAAAGATGGCCCTAAAAATATAGAAATATCATTGTTTAAACTTGCGATTGTGTAGGCGTGATCTTTCAAACCAAAAAACCACAAATTTTTCCAAAAAAATGGTGCGATATTAGAGAAAGAAATTATGCGACTTTTGCATTAAAAAAAAAGAACAATCACAATTTTCCAAAAAATGACTTGTGATTTTTAGCAAACAAGAGGTGTGATTTTAGAAAAAAATGCCACCAAACCCTTTGCACGAATCTATTAGTGCTTGTACTATTTTGTATAGAAATCTTTTGGCACGTTTTGTGTCTCATGTTCAATTTGTGACTACTAGTAGTAGTCCCTAAGACGATTCACATTCATTGATCTCGAAGTGTGACCTCAACTCTAATACCATATTACGAAAAATACAAGACATAGAATGATTACCAAGATCTTTGATGCTAACAAAGGAAGAAAGTCTCCTTAAATAAGAGTTACAAAATATCTATCTGTAAAGGATAAGATTGACAAATAATAAAGCAAAGGATAAGAACTTATTTAAAGAATAAAATAATATTCCTGAAGTCTATCATAAAGTCTTAATTGACCATTATAAACTAAATATTACAATATTACTTTAGTACTAATCCCACCCTATTTTAGAGATTACACTACCCATAAGTTTTGCCAAGAAATGCCAAGCCCCCCTTGCTCCATGAAGGGACACAAATATGAAACTGGTGCTTCTCACGGAAAGTATCGTCTCTAAGAGAGAAGCTAGTTTGAAATGATAAAAATCTTCCATCTTCGAATGTCTCCAACCTCCAATATGGTCTTTCCTTACACTATTCATTTGATTTTGCATTAGACTCTCCAATAACACAAGCATGTGAGTTTTTGAAATTTTTGTCAAGCATACCATTTGCCACCAAGTAGTCAAAATTTAAAGGCCCTGCTTCTTTGAGAATTGCACTCAAAGAAAAATAGAAAGCATAGGTAGACATTAGGTGTTGATTTCCATTGAAAATGTACCTTTTACAATGTGGCTTTGATGTGCATACAAAGTATCCTTATGACTCTACAAAGTCTCAATAAATCTCCTCTTAGATGCACACTCTTCACATTAATAACCCCTTACAAAACTTCTTATGTCTCCCAAAATACAATATTTGAAGTGTAATCAAAGATGTGATCTATTGTTTTCAATAAATTTAATCTTGTGTCTCTTCTAATACCTTATTTGGATATGTAACCATAACACCAATGCATTTATCACTACCTTATACAAATGGAACTGACCTGCCCATGCTAAATCTCCAAACCGCAAATCACTAATCAATCAATCACAAGTAGTCTCCATAATGTGATATCAATCAACATAAAAAATACGGCCCTAAATATTCAAACTTCTGATAATTTTATGCTTTATATATATCACCAATTTTAATCAAGCGACCATTGTGAATAAATAACTTTATAACTAGACCATCAAGAAACATTTGGAACATACAATAAGTATTGGCACTATTGGAGACTTGCATTGCCAGGCTTTTCCTTATTTTTTTGCTTGAAACCTCTCAACTCTATAGTCTGCATCTATCCCAAAAGAGAGGTAGATGACTTGAATCTTTGATCATTTGAAACTTTTAAGTGTTGATGTTATAGCTACGGGTGTCATCCTTCACCCGAATTAAATAATAATCAAATAAATAAAGCCGTGGCTACTTATTTATTTGAGGCCGACATTGATGAAGGGGCGCTTCTATTCAAATAATGATAATTTATATTTTATTTATGAAGGCCGACTAAACCAAATCGCATGGAATAAAGAGACGCATCATTTCATGGAAGAGGCCAACTTCTTGTGAAAGGATGTCTTGCTTGATAGACACCATATCAACTTGTATATATAGAGGGCGCTGCTCTCTCTCAATTCATCCAATAATTATCAAGAGTAAAGTTCGCATAAATTATGGGAGGAGTTCGATATCTACAGCAGATCGATATTTTGCTTTCAAGGAGTTCAATATTCTTCATTGATTGTGTATTTGCATCAAGTGTGGTGCCATTATTATTACTTCAGATCGGCCTTGTGATTGGCCAAAAAGATAGACTTGATGGTGCATCTAACTTCACCTCTTGGAAGTTCAGAGTTCTTATTGCATTGGAAGAAAATGATATTCTCGAGTTCGTGGAGAGCGAGGTGCCCGAGCCTTCCAATGAGACTGGGAAAACACAATGGAGGAAAAATGGCATGAAGGCCAAGAAGATCTTGATTGATTCCGTGAAGGATCACCTTGTGCCTATTATCTCCAAGTTGAAGACGGCTAGAGATATGTTCAAGACTTTGGAGGGATTGTATGAGATCAATAACACCAACAGAGCTCTTGCCTTTAGGCAACAGCTACATAACATCAAGATGGCTAAAGGAGATTCAGTCATCTCCTTCTTCATGAAGATCACCGAGTTGAAAGATCAACTATAAGCCATTGGAGATATAGTTGAAGATAGAGACTTAGTCATGTTGGCATTGAATGGTCTTCCTCAATCTTGGGAGCCCTTTATCCAAGGTATTAGTGGAAGATCTAAGTTACCAAAGTTTGATCGTCTTAGAGCTGATTGCATTCAAGAAGAATCCAGGTTGGCAGCAAGAGGTATGGATGAAGCTCTCACAATGAAGATAATCATGTTCTTGCTGCTCAAACTTCAAGAAGCAAAGGAAAAGAAGGGAGAAAAGGAAATTTCTATTACGCAAGTAATTGGTAAATTAATTGATGTATTAACAATGAGCAAGACGCTCAATAAATAGTTTACAAGATTTACAAAAACTGGAAAGTTTCTAAAAAGAAACTTCAGATAAGATCGGAGACGATCTTATCTCTATCTTACAATATTTTACAATATTGAGCATTAATAAATAAATAAATAAACATTATTTTAATACCCTCCCTTAATGCTCAATCTATCAACTACACCAAGATGCCCCCTGAATTTTACAAACTTATCTGTACGGAGCGACTTGGTGAGAATGTCTGCTGTCTGATCCTCAGTCGGAACATACAGCAACTGAACTGATCCGTCTTCAACCAACTTCTGAATGAAATGACAATGAGTTTCCACATGCTTGGTTCGCTCATGGAAGACCGGATTTTTGGCAAGTTTGAGAACTCCCTGATTATCACAGAATAAGGGAGTCGGACCTGCTTGAGATATTTGCATATCTGCAAGCATCCGGCGAAGCCAAATTGCCTCACATGCTGCTTTTACTGCTCCCCGATACTCTGCTTCTGTCGAGGAGAGAGCCACTGCTTGCTGCTTCTTACTAGTCCATGTGACTGCACCGGATCCCAAATTGAACACATACCCAGATGTTGATTTCCTGTCATCAACTGAACCTGCCCAATCTGAATCTGTGAACCCACTGAGTTTAGGATCGTGACTTCGAGTGTACAAGAGTCCAAAATCAGGAGTGCCCTTCACATAACGCAGCACACGCTTCGCTGCTACCCAATGATCAGCCTTGGGGGTTGTCATGAAGCGTGATATGTAGCTCACTGCAAAACTCAAATCAGGTCTAGTAGCAGCAAGATAGATGAGGCTGCCTACTAGTTGCCTGAACAATGTTTCATCTACCACAGGTGAATCGGACTTAGCTGACAACTTAAGCCCTTTTTCCATGGGTGTAGAGGCAGGTTTGCAATCCTGCATTCGGAACTTATCCAGAAGACTTCGAGCATACTTGGACTGGGAGATGAAAATGCTGCTCTCTGTCTGCCAAACCTCAACACCTAAACAATAATGCAGGAGGCCCAAGTCTGTCATGTCAAAAGTTTTGCACAAGTCCTGTTTGATCTCAGTGATCAAATGTGCGAACTGCCAGTAATGATCAAGTCATCCACGTAGACAACAACAAGCAAGATCTCATTACCAGTATTCTTGACATACAGGTTCGAGTCAGATGGACTCCTCTGAAAACCATGATCTGTGAGGTACGTGTCAATCTTAATGTACCAAGCTCGAGGAGCCTGTTTCAGGCCATAGAGTGCCTTGACCAATCTGCACACCTTCTGTTCTTGACCAGCAACTTTGAAACCTGGAGGCTGCGTCATGTATACTTCCTCTTTCAACTCACCATTGAGGAAAGCACTCTTCACATCCATCTGATGGACCTTCCAACCAAATTGGGCTGCTAAGGCAAGGACGAGCCGTATGGTACTCATTTTGGTTGTAGGAGCAAAGGTCTCCTCATAGTCAATGCCTTCTTTCTGTGAGAACCCCCGTGCAACCAGACGAGCTTTGTACTTGTCAAGGGTTCCATCAGCTTTGTACTTCACCTTGTACACCCATTTGCAGCTAATGGGCTTCTTCCCTGGAGGAAGATTGGAAAGGGCCCAAGTGTGATTCTTTTGAAGACTCTGGTATTCTGATTCCATCGCCTTTTCCCACTCAGGTATCCCTTTTGCCTCTGAATATGTTTGAGGCTCATAAACACTGTGAATGTTGGCCATGAGAGCAAAATTCACTGTAGACTGCTGTTTGCTCTTGTTTCTGGATGATCTACCCTCAATGAGCTCATCAACACGAAGATCACTAATAGTCTTAGCCCACCATTTCGGTCGGAGAGTAGATGTGCCAACATCAGATGCAACAGGAGGAGCTGGATCTGGCTGTGGATCTGGAACAGGTTCAGCATGGGGATGTTCATTATCATCTGGAGGAAACTCAGGTTGAGCATCATCAAAGACTAGGTCTTCGTCATCCCTCCCATCAGGTGGACCTAATGGAAGTCGGACACTCATATCAGGACCCTGTAGAGGCTGATCCTCTGAATGCTGAACAGGTGAAGAAGAGTGAAATGGACCTCGTTCCTCATCAAAGACAACATCTCGACTGAAGATAAGACGATCAGTGTCTATATCAATCAGCCTATATGCCTTGTGGTTGTCACTGTACCCTGTGAACATGAGTTTCTGGCTCTTGGAGTCCAGCTTAGTGCGCTTGGCCTCTGGAATCCAAACATACACAAGAGAGCCAAAAACTTTCAAATGACTGATCCTAGGTTTGGGACCAGACCAAACTTCCTCAGGAGTCTTTCCCTTAACAGCATGAGTGGGTGACCTATTAAGGAGATAGACTGATGTATTGACTGCTTCTGCCCAAAACTTGGTAGGAACACCCCTGTGTTGCAACATGGACCGAGCCATCTCAACAATCGTACGATTGCGTCGCTCTACAACACCGTTTTGCTGAGGAGTGTAGGGTGTGGTTAACTGACGTTTTATCCCATGAGTATCACAGAAGTTGGAGAATGCACTAGAAAAAAATTCCCCCACATTATCTGACCTAAGAGTTATAATACAAGAACTGGACTCTTTTTCAACTAAGGCCTTAAACTTCTGAAATACATTAAAAACCTCTGATTTCTGTTTAAGAAAGTACACCCACATTTTCCTACTATAGTCATCAACAAAAAGTAGAAAGTACTTGCAACCAGTTACAGAAGAAACAGACATAGGGCCACAAATATCAGCATGAACTAATTGAAGTACCTTAGAAGCCCGCCAAGAGTCGCCATCCTTGAATGGTGTGCGATGCTGCTTCCCAGCCTGACAAGCACCACAAACGCCCTGATGCTGAGTCTGAATGTCAGGTAAGCCATCTACAAGTCCCTCCCGAGCAAGCTGAGAGAGATAGTGCACGTTCAAGTGCCCGTACCCCTGGTGCCAAAGACTGGTGACTACTGAATTTCTGGCTGCCAAGGCTAACTCTGGAGAATCACCAGTGTCCACAAGCCTGTAAAGGCCATGATCCTCTATCCCAACGGCCATCGTTGTGCGAGACTCACGATCAACAATTGAACATCTGTGCGAGTTGAATACCACATCCATCTGGGGAGAATGCCGCATAATCTGATTGACTGAGAAAAGATTGAGCTCGATATCAGGTACATAATACACGTTGAGGAATATGAGATCCCTCCCGCCAGATTGAACTTGAACAGTGCCTGTGCCGACAACTGTGTATTCCTCACCTCCTCCAAAGATCACTGAGTCAGTGCAAGGGGAAAAGTCTGTAAACCAATCACGCCTATGTGAGAAATGACGCGAGGCACCAGAATCTATGTACCAAGCAGAGGATTTGACATGGTCTGCGGGCCTTTTTGCCATGAGTGCATAAAAGGCAGATTCCTTCTGCTCAAAGTGCTCGGCGACATTTTCTTTCTGCTGAAACCCTCCCTGCTTCTTTTGCTCAGAAGCCAAACGAGCACGACAATCCTTCTTGATGTGGCCAAATTTATGACAGTAATTACACTGAACATTTTTCTTCTTCGGACTGGTCTGACTGGAGCCTTTCTGCTGTGAAGGCTGACCTTTTCCATGATGCTTCGGATGGGTTTTGGCTGCAAAAGCCTGCTCCGTGGAGGATGATTCACTGCTACCGAACTGTTGTCTCCAGCGATCCTACTGCAACAGGATAGTGCACAAATTCGGAAACTTGAGATCAACATTAGTAGACGTAATGTTGAGAGTCTCTATGAAGTGTTCATAGGACTTCGGTAGACTCTTCAGAGTGATCACGACCATGTCTTCCTCCATTTTCCGACCAATCGCCTCCAACTGATCTCTGATCTCCTGGATTTTATTCAAGTGCGCTTGTAGAGTCGTCTTCTCATCCATCATGATAGAAAACAACATATTCTTCAAGAAAAACGCACGGCTTTTGTCGGAAGTTTCATGCAAACCCTTCAAGTGATCCCAGATCTCCTTAGCTGATTTTCCCAGTGGAATTTGAGGGAGCTGATCATCAGTAACCGAAAGCTTAATAAGCATGACGGCTTCACGATTCTGCTCATCAAACTTCTCCTGATCCTTACCTGCCGCTTCAGGACGAGTAGCTTTGCCGAGGATCATCTAATCAAGGCAGTGATATTCAAAAATTGTTAACATCCGCTGCTTCCAGGTGTTGTAATTTTTGCCATTAAATCTCTAACTGCCCTCCAGCATTAAATTGCTTAAACTGGCCATCTTCACGCTTTTCAAGGCACGAAAAACGAGGTACTGAGAAGAGGCTGATGCACGAAACTCGAGGCATGAATTCCAATGCAGAAAAACAGAGGCAGATTTAGGTACAGACTGCAAAAAGTACAGTGTACAGATGGCACAAAATTCGAGGCACGGAAAACGATGCACCCAGAAAATTCGGAGACCAACCCAGTTGAGCTCTCGAAAAACCCACCAGGAATTTGTAATCGAAATTTTTTTCTGACTTATGATGAAGAAGATATGTGCAAAACCCTAGTTGGCCAATTTTTCTTCAGAAAATGCAGACCAATAATTTGGATAAATGGCGAAACTTTCTCAGAAATCCCACCACAGAGCCGTTGATCAAACAAATGCAAATTTTCGGCCAGAAAATATGTCTGAAAAACGCGTCTCAATAGTGAAGAACCGCGGCCGAAATAACACAGAAATGCGTATGAAAAACGCGGGCAGAGAAGGATGCAAAAAAATCGCGGCCTGTAAGAAGGAACACGCGGGTCGCGCGCAGGAAAAACAACCAGAAAAACGCGTTTCTCAGAAAAATGCGTCCAAAGAAACGCGGGCAAACAGAAAACGCGAGCTTCTTCCTTCAGAAAACGCGCCCAGAAGCCTCGAAAGCGAGCCCTAGACCGTTCAGCACAAAAACACGACCAAAGAGTCTGAAGATCGTGTGCTCAGAAATGTCACGAAAATCCTCTGAAAAGCCATGAATTTTACAGAAAAATGCCCACGAAAAATCTTCAAGCACAAATCTTCGAAATTCAGACGCCCAAGAATTGCAAAAAATTTCCACTGAAAAAAATTCCAGAATTATAAATTTTTTTAAAAAAACAATTATTTCGAAAAATTTAAACAAAATAATTTCAAAAAGAAATTATTAATTTTTCGAAAAAAATTGTTTTCCTGAGCTCTGATACCATATTACGCAAGTAATTGGTAAATTAATTGATGTATTAACAATGAGCAAGACGCTCAATAAATAGTTTACAAGATTTACAAAAACTGGAAAGTTTCTAAAAAGAAACTTCAGATAAGATCGAAGACGATCTTATCTCTATCTTACAATATTTTACAATATTGAGCATTAATAAATAAATAAATAAACATTATTTTAATAATTTCAAGAGGAATAGAGACAGGAAATCGGATTCTGCTCCTGAACCAAAGAAGAAGAAGGATCTCTCCCATATTCAGTGCTTCAAATGTGACAAGTATGGTCACTATGCTCGAGATTGTGCAACAAGACCAAAGCAACATGCTTCTACTGCGGATGTTGATGATGTCTCACCTCAAAAGGAATCAAGAGACAACTCAAGAGGATTTCTATTCATCTCTGCCCTATCAAGCAATGTTCCAACCGACAGTAGCACATGGTTGATTGATAGTGGCGCTTCTCGACACATTACAGGATATAGAGAGCATCTTTCAAATTTGGTAGAAAGAGAAACCAACCTTCAAGTGATAATTGGAGATCATGCTTGCTATTCAGTGAAAGGTGCTGGAGCCACCTCACTTCACCTAGATTCTGGCATCCCTCTTCATTTGAGTGATGTCTTGTTCGTACCAGGAATCAAGAGGAATCTTGTATCAATTTCAGCTTTGGAGGACAAAGGATATCAAGTTGCATTTTTTGAGGGAAAAGTTCTTGCTTGGCCAAAGAACTCTAGCATCAAAACAGCCCATGTGATTGGTGTTCGTCAAGAGAGTTTATATAGACTTTCTATTCGTCCAGTTCAAGCATTGTTGCATGATTCTTCTAGTTCAAGTGAGCTATGGCATAGGAGACTGGCTCACCTACATTTCAGAGCCCTTCCATCCATGGAGAAGATGGTCACAAGACTACCGAAGCTTAGTCAGGAGCATGATGGTGTTTGCAGAGGTTGTGCAATGGGTAAGAATTCTAAGGGTCCTTTTCATAGTAGTGAAAGTAGATCAAAAGGTATTCTAGATCTTGTTCATTTTGATTTGTGTGGTCCAATGTTTGTGGCATCCTTGAGTGGTTTTTGGTATTATGTGATTTTCATTGATGACTATTCTAGAAAGACTTGGATTTATTTTTTGAAGTCTAAAGAGTCTGAAGAAGTACTTGATAGATTCAAAGAATTTAAGGGTCAAGTTGAAAATTTGTCCGGGAAAAGGATCAAGGTTCTGAGATCTGATAATGGAGGAGAATACACTTCTGGGGGTTTCCGTAATTTCTGCATTGAGGTAGGGATTAAGAGGGAGTTTTGTGTTCCGTACAATCCTCAACAAAACGGAGTTGCAGAAAGGAAGAATAGATCCATAGTTGAGGCAGCCAAAGCTATGATTCGTGATCAAGACTTACAAACCTTCCTTTGGGCAGAAGCTTCCAAAAATGCTGTGTATGTTTAGAATCAGAGCCCTCATCGAATATTGGAAAATATGACTCCTAAAGAAGCCTTCACAGGTGTGAAACGCAAGGTTAGTCATTTGAGAATCTTTGGTTGTGCTGTTTATATTCATGTGCCTAAAGATAAGAGATCTAAGTTAGAACCATCTGGCAAGAAAGGAATATTTGTGGGTTACAGTGAATCTTCAAAGGCCTATAGGATTTACATTCTAGGATAGAAACAGATTGAGATCAGCAGGGATGTCTCTTTTGAAGAAGATGTTGCATTGAAAAGATCTAAAGGGTCATACATGGAGATAGATAATGAAGAACAAGAGACTCCTCAGGATATGGACATTGATCATACTCTTGAGATTCAGAGGGAGTCTATTGAATCAAAAGAGGCTAGTGATCCAGTTGATCCCATAGAACCTACTAATGGTTCAAGGGATATTGCTATAGGTCGAAAGAGACCTCTATGGGCTAGACAAACTATGCAAGATGCAGAGAAGTATGTAGCTCCTAGAGGCACATTCAGAGAAAGCAAAATACCATAGAATTTTCCAGGCTATGTAGCATTGATGAGTCATATCATTGAGTCTGAACCTTCCAGTGTTGAGGAAGCATCAAGTCTGCAGGTATGGAGAGATGCTATGATAGAAGAATACCAATCTATTATCAAGAATGATGTTTGGGATATTGTACCGAGACCTGAAGGAAAAATCAATTGTGTCTTCCAAATGGCTTTTCGAGATCAAGCATGCAGCTGATGGGAGCATTGAGAAGTACAAAACAAGATTTGTGGCTAGAGGATTCTCTCAGAAAGAGGGAATAGATTATGAGGAGACATTTGCTCTTGTTGCTCGTTATACATCCATCAGGACTATTATTGCTATTGCATCAGCTAAAGGATGGAAGCTACACCAAATGGACGTAAAGACTGCATTTCTTAATGGTGTGATTGAAGAAGAAGTGTACACTGAACAACCAGATGGGTTTGTGATTCATGGAAAGGAATCTCATGTATGCAGATTGAAGAAGGCATTGTATGGCCTTAAACAGGCACCTCGTGCTTGGTATGAGAGGATTGATCGATACTTGATGAGCTTGAGATTCTCCAAGAATGATGCAGATTCAAATCTTTACTTCAAGGTAGTTGATGGGTGAGGCTTTAATCTTGGTTCTTTATGTTGATGATTTATTCTTACTGGAGCAAAATATCTCATTGTCAAATGCAAGGAGTTAGCTTCAAAGTTTGAGATGAAGGATTTAGGTCTTATGTATTACTTTCTAGGATTGGAAGTGTGGTAGAGACCCAATGAGATTATTCTAAGTCAAGGAAAATATACCATAGATATCTTGAAGAGATTTGGGATGATGGATTGCAAATCTATGTCTACATCAATGGAAACAAATTTGAAGAAATTGAGTGATTCTGTAGCTAGTTCAGATCTGGTAGATCCCACCATGTACAGGCAGTTGATTGGATCGTTGATGTATCTAGTCAATACTAGACCAGACATTTGCTATGCAGTAAGTGTCCTTAGTCAGTTCATGTGTGAACCAAAGCAAATTCATCTAGTTGCAACAAAGCATATCTTGAGATACTTGCGTGGCATAGTTGGATATGGCTTGAGATATTCTTCCAGTGTAGATCTAAAGTTACAAGGCTATTTTGATTCTGATTGGGCCGAGAGTGTAGCTAACAGGAAGAGCACCTTTGGATGTTGCTTTAGCTTGGGGTCTGCCATGATTTCTTGGTGTAACAGGAAGCAGTCTTTAGTGGCACTAAGCACTGCAGAGGCCGAATATATTGCAGCATGTGTAGCAGCGCGAGAAGTAGTGTGGCTTCGGAAGCTCCTTGCAGGATTGTTTGGACAATCATTGGAGCCAACTGTTATTCATTGTGACAATCAAAGTTGTGTGAAGCTATCTATCAATCCAGTGTTTCATGACATAACAAAACATGTAGAGATAAAATACCATTACATTAGAGAAATGGTACTAAGGAGAGCTATTCAACTGAGGTATATTTGCACTGATGATCAGACAGTTGATATTCTCACCAAGCCTCTCTCCAGAGTGAAGTTTGTGCATTTTCGAGACAAGCTTGGAGTTGTGGAGAATGAAGCCCTTGTTGAGAGGGAGGCTCAGCATCAGTGATCTTTGTTATTTGCTATAATGCATATTTCTCTAAGACGGAGAAATATGAGGTGAAAGCCCTTGTCCGTCTCTGAGACGGAGTTGCGGTTCTTTCCACCCTCTGGGAGTAGCCATGGTGGATGTTATGTTGAGAGACTCCATGACAACATCCCGTTGAGAGACTCTATGATGAATTCTTTGTACTAGTGTTTATCCACACATGGGAGTTAGCCATGGTGGACGTCATGTTGAGAGACTCCATGACGACATCACGTTGAGTGACTCCGTGATGGGCACTTGTGCACATGTTCCTTTCCACACATGGGAGTAGCCATGGTGGACGTCATGTTGAGTGACTCCATGACGATATCACGTTGAGTGACTCCGTGTTGAACTCTTTTCCACAAATGGGTGCAGCCATTGTGGGTGTCATGTTGAGAGACTCCATGACATGGATATCTGAAAGGATTCCTCCCTAGCTAAGAGGGAGTGTTGATGTTATAGCTACGGGTGTTATCCTTCACCCGAATTAAATAATAATCAAATAAATAAAGCCGTGGCTAGTTATTTATTTGAGGCCGACATTGATGAAGGGGTGCTTATATTCAAATAATGATAATTTATATTTTATTTATGAAGGCCGACTAAACCAAATCGCATGGAATAAAGAGACGCATCATTTCATGGAAGAGGCCGACTTCTTGTGGAAAGACGTCTTGCTTGATAGACACCATATCAACTTGTATATATAGAGGTCGCTACTCTCTCTCAATTCATCAAATAATTATCAAGAGTAAAGTTCGCATAAATTCTGGGAGGAGTTCGATATCTACAGCAGATCGATGTTTTGATTTCAAGGAGTTTGATATTCTTCATTGATTGTGTATTTGCATCAAGTATTGGTGCCATTATTATTACTTCAGATCGGCCTTGTGATTGGCCAAAATTGTAAAGCTTATTGCTGCCATTTTATCAATATATAAGTGATATATTGTTGCTGGGTTTTTCTCCCTCAAGAAGGGTGGATTTCCCAGGGTATATGCTGTGTTCTATTGTTTGAATTTGTTTCATTTCTGCTTAACTTAATTCTGGTCCTAAAATTAACATTAAGAGGACATAAGCTAAATAGGGTTGCATGCCCAGGTGGAAGACTTTTCCATTGAGTCATTGATCATATTGAAAGTCACCACGGGATATACAAAATGGTGAAGATTCTAGCCACTCAACTACCTATCCAAAGTTTTGATCAATAGTTCTAGTCATCAGTAAGCAGAGGGGAAGGCAATGGCTATCTAGTCTATACATAGTTCAGTTGGCAGGCTCTCATGGCTCCCTATTTGGCTTGCACACACATAGGCGGCAAGATATCCTTACATCTCTGATTATTCTATGCAGTGATGGACTCCAAGTTCTCTGGCTTGAACAAATAGATCAACACACCCTTTAAAAAGAATGAATAACTGCTTCTGTTCTCTTCCACATGCCTTGTACACTGGATGCTAGTCTTCTTCTTTTATATAATTTACAATGCACATGGGCACAAGAATTTTGAGTGCTCTGATACTAGATTAAAAAATGGAAGAGCATACAGATTTAAAACAAAAAATCTAAACCATGACTGAAATAATGAAATGATACATGTTGATTTTACTAATTATTGATGATATTGCATTTCAATACATTGGCTTATATAAGCCTTTACTTTGTACCACCTGACAACTACCTCTCTAACATACCATAACTACTTCTCCACCTAACAATATTAATTACTTACTAACATACAAATGTTTTATTACTAACATAAATAAAATTACTCTGACTTATGATGTAATATTTATTCCAACATGAATGACTCATCATATGGCTAGGATGTAGTATGTCTGTTGCCAATGAATAGAAATTTGCGAGAGATTTGATTTTGTTAATGCTATAACAATATTTTTGGGCATGTATGCTAACTGAAGACATTTGAAGTTGTCAAACAATGTGTAGTATTGTGGTTTTCAAGTTAGACAAGGGACTTAATATATTAATAACAAGTTATTTGATTTATTCAATAACCTTGGGTAGGTACTGATGCTTTGACAGTTTTTTCTTATCAATTCCTCTACTTAGTAGCAACTAAAACATGATGAGATGATCAGCAATGTCCTAGTTGCAAGGAAACAATTGTTGAAGATTTGGCTTTCAGTGGTGCCTATTTTGATTAAGAAACATTTTTTATTGCTTATCCATTAAACTTGTCCTATGTAGGTCAAGCCTTGAAGACATTAGAAGAAAAAGGAATAGTTATTCGCTTTGTGGTGGGGCGAAGGTACTTTTCTTGCCCATCTTTCAGACAACATTAAAGCAATTCTCTTTCATCAAGGCTTTTATCCGCTGCTGTTAGATTCATAAATTAAGATATCTGTAAATGAAATTTGATCATATCAACACTGCATGTTAAAAGGACATATAGTGTTGTCATTAGAAATACAGCATGATTTTTTGATTTGTTAGGTTATCATATCTTAACTTTCAATTTTTTTTTTGGATCGGGCAGTGCTAATAGAGGAGACAGCCTGGACAGACAAATTAATGCAGAAATGCAGGAAACAAATGATTTTCTAGTTCTTGTAAGTAATACGCTCCAGCAAAACTAAGTATCTTTTAAAGGTTGCATGCAAGCGTGAATTCTAATGAATCTAATCATTAACTATCCATTGGAAAGATGCTATTCCTGGTTACAAAGGTTGGCTTTGCGAAGCCTTTTTGCTATTTCTAATGAGTCTGTGCACTTCCCTTAGCAAGTTGAATGCAATTGCTAAAGCAATCGTAGTATGATATGTCCTTTTACTAGTGCAAAGCTATAAGAATCTGGAGAAGAATACTCCTCAACAGATTGAAGTTTTCCTAAAGTTGCAAATCAGCAGAATGGATCTGCTGGTTCTGCTAGGCGCGGTCTTGCAACCTCCTGTCTATTGAAAGGGGTAATTTCATCCTGATGGAAAAAACAAGAATATAGAATGACTAGAACGATTGTCTCCTGAAATTCAAGGCGAGAAAACCTTTTAGTGTATGGTTAGGATCTTCCAGAGCCTATAAGAAATGAAGATGGCAAGCCGCAAAATACATGATTGGAGGCTTGTGTGAGTGTTGTAGTGGTCAAATAGAGGAGAATTAAGCTGTAGGTACGAGGAAGGATTGACTTGACAGTGAGCATATAAGCAATTAATTGCTGTATCTACTCTCTGTACTTGATTGTTTTGTGATTTAATAAGATTGGGTAGATGTGCAATTGTAGCTACCAATTGGTTTTGCCCACCTTAGGGTTCTCTAGGATAAAAATAATAAAATTGAGTGGTGTTGAATTCTACTTGTTTCAGTATTTTATTTCTCTGTTTGTACAACATTCAATCCTCTTGGGTTGTCATTTGAGTAATTCTAAGTAAAATAATAGTTTAGTTGTGAGGTTGGTTAATTTCTACAAAAAAATTGAGGAAATTAGGGATCCTTTTGATATCAGAGCAGATTTCTAATGCTTGAAATTGTAGAAAGGTGTATGACAATGACTAGATCTTTGGAGAACAAAGAATTGCTTCCTTGCAACCCAGAAATCTCTACTTGGGAGTGGAATAAGGAGGTGAGAATGGATAATTCAAATGCATGAGTGAGCATCTTGGAAAACAACCTGGAGCAGGTGATACAAAGATAAAATTGGGATAGAACACCAAGAGCACATGAACTACCAAGAAGAGTGGACAAACCAAAAATAGTCCTCCATGAGCACCATACTGAAAGGAAAATATGCTCCAAATACTATTTAGTGCTATCAGAATTGTTTTATAACCTTTCAAATCTATGCAAATTCCAGTAGAGTTTCAGCATATTAAATTCAGTTAGAATAAGATCAAGAATAGAAGAGAAGAAGTAGAAGAGAATAAAACAACGTGAAACAATGTGACACCAGATGTACCTTGGGAAAACCCAACCTATAAAGCATTGCACCCAATGTACTAACCAACAACAAAGGCTTCAATGCAATATCAATGTCTATGTGTGCTTCAATGGGGATTCCAACAATATAACCTTGCATAAAACATGACATAATATCTACATCCCAAGCCTTGCGTTACATGCCAAGGAAACCCAGAATGGTTTTCCAAAACCATGAACCAAAAACAAGTCAAGGTGGTCCAAGTCCAAAGCATGTGCTCCACTTCCAAGTGTAACTCCTCCACAATAGAATGTAACTCTTGCTTGACTAATTTGATCCCCAAGACCAAGTGGGGTGAAAGTAATGCCCAAGCATTCCATATAGGTGTAATGATATAACTTACACACCTCTTACACATGCTATAAATAGCCAGTCAAGGTTGCTAGTCACAGTCCACCCAGTAACCCCCTATTCAATGATTTTTTACAACCATGATAAGACCAATGACACATGGCGAAGAGTGCCAACTACAGAATTTCAAGAGTCCATTCAAGTCAGGGGCCCTTTTCTGTGTGGGCAATTTATTTACAATATTGCAAAATATCTATATTATTGAATCATGAGAAAACTAGGTTGATTTTGGGTATGAGACGTCCTAAAATTAGAATTTGCATCAATTCAGTGGTGGGTTTGGTTAGAATATTAATTTTTCCTATTGGAATTGTTTGGAAATGATAAATAGTGAAATCGAGAGATTTGATGCTTATGTGGTGATTCTAGCTTGTTTTTGCAGTGACTCTAGACATAGGTGTAGATTTTGAAGGCTCTTTTGACTTTTTGACCTCCAAAAGACCATAAAAGTGTTGTTATTTTCATGAGTTTAGGAGCTGCATTTCATTCTATTTGTGGGTTTTAGGAGGCATCTTTCATTCTTGTTAGTTTTAGCACTGTGAAAACACTGCTACAATGAAGTACTTTGACCTTTTTGTGTCTTTGACCATGCATACAATGAATATCGAAAGGAGAGGAGGTTTTTGTATGTTGATAGGGAAGCCAGTAGCAATAGTTGATGACCTAACAAACACAACACTAACAATCGATGACCCAACAAACAAACACATAACACAAATGGCTGACAAAATGAGCTATTCAAATATGCTCACAGTTTGCCTCACAAAGGATATTAATATAAATGATAAATATTATAGCTGTATATATTATTATTGATGCATATTAAATGACAAACAATATGGAATATTAATATTTTTTATATGGCAAACAATATATAAATATAAATATATTTATATATTGATAATTATGTTGTATATAAAGTTTATATGTTATTATTATGGGAATGGAGAAGCTGTTCAAGAAACTAATCTAATTGTTGTTTTTAGGTTTGTTCTGTTTATCATATGTTTGATATGTAGTCTTTTGAAATTTAGTTATTATTTTTAAGCTGCAGATATGTATATATTTATGATTTTTATATGTTTTTTTGCATAGACCTCCCAACCTCAACTTTTTTTCCATATTGGCATATTGTACCCACATACCCATATCTATACCTGATTTCGATTTGGTAACTTAGCAAAATGTTAAATAGTTGTAATTAGACCTAAGACTTACAAGGTATATGATAGTGTGTATGCCAGCTAAAAAAATTGGTATTGGGGATGATGGATAAAACACATTTGATAGAGATACTTTCTTGGAAGAGAAGAAACCAGAAAAGGTTTAGGTTAATTTTGAGCAAATTCCATTTAAAGTTGAAATGAAAATTGAAACTAAATCCTTTTAGGAACAAGTAAATGCAAAATATATGCATGGATAAAACAAATGGAGGTTTTAATTTAGTGTGTATAATGTGAGTGGGGCACAAATTTTTTCTTTTACACATTTCAAAATGTTCGATCATGCTCTTGAATGGTGAGAAATTTATTTGGCATCTTCTGAAAAAAAAGAAACCAATTGTGCCTAGTTGGGAAAGTCAAAGAATTCTTGTGTAGGAATTTTTATCCAATTGGGCATAAAAATGACCAAAAGATCAATTGGTTATATTTCAAACAAGGTTGCGGCCAAAGTGTGTAGGATTGTGCTAGGGAATTCAAGCGACATGTTATGTTGTTAGGCAAGGACCTAGAGGAGGAGGATATATTGATCAAATATCCTAGAGCTCTCCACACCCATATTTGTAGAAAGGTGATTAGTACAAAACCAAAGGACTTGGATGAGGCACGTGCCCAAGCATGCTTTGTAGAAAAGGAGAAGAAGAAGGGAGAGGGGGAAGCTTCTAGGTAGGACAAAGCAATAATCAACTAAGAAGGACAAGGGCAAGTCCTTCAAGAAAGGTGATTGGAAGGGTAATGAAACTACAACTATTGTACATCAATATGAGGATATCCGAAAAATCCTTGTAGTCATTGCATCATTGATGGGCATATTGAGTCTTGATGCAAAATGTTGTAGTAAGTTGTATTTGTAATTGCACCCAAAGAACAAGGCCAAATTGGACTCCAAGAAATTCATGCTTACTTTTCAAGAGGAGCTAGAAATCAGGGATAGTACGGATGTAGATGAGAGGCTATGATGCATGGCCACCATGATTCTAAATACAGTGATAGAGAATGAAGAGATCAACAAACTTTTCCTTTCGAAATTAGTAGTAAATAAGACAAGGGTAAGTGGACTTGTAGATCTTGATTCTTAATGTAATTTGATTTTAATTGACGGCAAAAAACTTGCTTTAAAAATATACGATCATCTTCACCCACATCCATTAGGTTGAGAGAAAAAGGATGTGGAAATTCAAGTTACAAAGATGTGCAAAATTTAGTTTTGAGTTACTCTGTAGTACATTGATGAAGTGGATGTAGATGTGATTCCTCTCGATGCTCTTGGCATATTGCTTGGTAGTCCTTACATGTATGTTAGAGATGTTATTTTTATGAGGGCTAACAAATATAGATGGATCAAGGATGCAGTCAAATACATCATGAAGGGACACCAAAGTAGAGCCAAAGTTGCAATGAAAAGTTCTAACCAAGGTTTTAAAATAGTTCAAGAGACCAAGCAATTTTGTCTGTTTTTGTTAAAGAATAAGAAGAAGATGGGCTAGGCATTTCTATAGTGACTAACATTAACAAGCGTATGAAGGGGCTTGATGAAGTTTTGTGGTTTTTTAGGAAGTGTTCCATGAGCACAAGGGATTACCACTAAAAACTGTAATTTTTTGGTCTAAATTTTGTTGTATTTATACAAATGTTTGATGAAATTGCTAACTGGTAAATGCTGTGGTATTTCAACTATGAATACTTCTTTTCTTTTTGGGTGTGGATTTTAACAAACATTAAACAAAATGCCCAATACATAAATATATAGAAATTATTTAACAAATTCATAAGAAAATCACAATTTATAGGTTTCCAGCAATACACAGCATATTTTCATTAATATCACTGTCATGACTGCAAATACATAGCTGAAAAGATTAATATCATATCTTTTTTCTGCTGCAGCTGTAGACTTCTATTGAATGTACAAACATGATACAATTCAGGCTGCCATATCAGTTGTATACTATGGGACCTCTATGCTGGACTGTATGGTGTTATAAGTATAAGCCTTCATCATACTGCTGTGACCTGTAGTATTTAGCTGTGTATAACCCAACTATGGGTGCAAGTTCCCTCATAGACTAGTTGCTGCCTTTGAATCTCGAGACCTTTACAAAACACAGCAACTCTTCCTTTAACTGCCGTGATATCTTTTTAGGAGTCTAGTGGCTGGTTTTGGAGGGCCCCACGACCTCCTTTTCATTCCCACAACACTGCTGGAGTCTCCACATCACCTTTCTCCTTGCTGGCAGCTAGAAAACAAGTCTAATTAACTTCAAAATCCTGACTGCTGCCTCCTCTAATTGATATGGCTAGCTTATAGAAGTGTACGACTTGCTCTGTTAACAACAATCTCTCCAAAATGGGTGTCTATATATATATATATATATTCCATAGCCCATACCAAAGCTCTCTTCATAAAATCTATTAAAAATTTGCTTGCAAATAATATTGGAAATAATTTCGACTCACTCTCTAGACATGGCCACAAATTGAAGAAAATATTAATTCAATACTTGGGCACAAGTCTTTGCAATCTTCAAACATTACGTGTACTTGTGAATCCTGTATGAATCCACTTGTAAATTGGTTAGGAGGGTTTTTGTCCTCGAAACCAATTTGCGGTAGGCTTTTCATCTCAGGGCAGAAGATGAACAGTTGCTCACTTCCAAAGTTGGGGTTTTCAAATGTAATGCCAAGAATGACTTTTACTTCTCAATTTCTCCTCTTTATACACCTTTTCTGGAAATATTATTCATTTTCTTGTCTTAAATGACTGTATAATTTAACTTATATTTTGGCTCCCCATAAAAGTCACTTTTAATTTATCTATCCAACTTTATAAAGAAAAATAATTAATTAAATGTACATCGCCCAGAATTTAGACAACTTAATTTAATTAATTAATTATTCCCATTATTCCTCCCAATTAGCTTACGTGAATTAAAACAAGCTAAGTGTCTCTAATTAGTGCTACGCTTGCAGAGGAGACATTATAGAAAGGGAGGTAGAGCATGAGATTCAGTTGCTTCTCGAATCTTCTTTACATAACATTGTCTTGTACAAGCAATAAATTTTTGAGAGAAACGAGGTCAAACAACAATTTCAAGAGTCAATAAGCAAGGAGTTGTTTGTTCAAGCACTTCACCATGTGGTTTGCCTATTGTCATAGTACAAGTTTTGATGGCGCTTAGAGGCTGTGCATTTATCATAGCACATTGGACAAGATCACCATCAACAACTACTATCCCTTCCCATAGATAGATGATTTGTTGGACTAACTTCAACATGCCAAGATTTTAACGAAGTTAGATTTCAAATATGGGTATTACTAAGTTTTCATGAAGGAGGAGGATGCATAAAAGACTACTTTCAAACAAAGCAAGGTCTATATGAATGGTTAGTTCTTTTAGGTTTATATAATGCACCAACTACTTTTATGAGATTAATGAATGATGTATTGAGACAATTCATAGTGTATCTAGATGGTACATTGATATCCTAAATTTTAGTGCAACATGGAAGGTACACCTAGTTCATTTGAAATGAGCTTTGCAAGTGTTAAAAGGAAAAACAATATTTATGTAATATGAAGAAATGTGAGTTTGCCAAACAATCACTAGTGTATTTGGTATGTGGTTGGAGGAGTTGAGCTAAGAGTAAATCTTACCAAAGTGGACTTTATCACCAATTGGCTTACACCAATGAGTGCCACAAAAGCAAGGACTTTTGTAGGAAAGGTTTATCACATGCAAAAGTGTACTCCGTCCATCTCATCTATAACCAACCCTCTACATTTAGTTAAATCCATGGGAAAGAGTTACTGTTAGGGTAACGTATATGATGAAATGTGCAAGTCATAGAAATACAAAATCGGCCATGCTCCCATGCTTGCTCTTCCTAATTTGTAGCAGCCTTTTGAGGTAGAGACTGATGTAAGTGAATATACTATGGGTGCCTTTTTGTTACAAGAAAGTAAGCGTGTTTGTTTTGATTCAAAGGTTATTTGGTTTATGGTAAGGAGTTATATGCACTAATGAATTCAAGCAATTAAGAAATGGAAATATTATTTGTTGGGAAAAGAAACTATCGTGCATACTGACCACCAACCTCTACAATACTTTCAAACTAAAGGCAATTTATGATAAGGTAAGGCACTACATATGGATGAAGTTTTTGCAGTAGTTTCATTTACTGAACTGAAGAGCACAAAGATATATGAGAAGGGGGGGGGGGCGGGGGTGTGTTGGTGAATCAGTATATCAACAAACTTTTGCCCTCTCAATCTTTTATCAACTTCAAACTCTAACACAAAATCAACTATGCAAGAATATCACAATATGAACAAGTTGACACCAAGATTTTATGTGGAAACCCTTATGGGATAAAACCACGGTACAAATAATGTACTTGATGAATTATATAAGCTTTTACAATGAATGTAGGCACCAACCTACTTGAAACACCAATTATGTAGTTTAGTAGGCACCAACCTACAAGGAGCACCAACCCCTTAAACTGATTTAGTAGGCACCAACCTACAAGGAGTGCCAACCCCTAATGTTTGTAGGCACCAACCTACTGGAGGCACCTACCCCCACTTGCCAAGCACCAACTTAGCAAAGATAATAATATCAAGAATAATGCTCCACCTTCAATGTTGCTTCCTCAACAGATGATCGACAATTCTGCTCAAACAACCCTCTGCTATACTCTTCTCTATGGATCTATCATATATTCCTCTTCACAAACTATGTCTTTTTCAACTTGCACCAAATCTGCATAAACTCCTCTTGGACTGTCTTTGAATTACCTTCACAACTCTCTTCTCAATCTGCAATGAGCTCTTCATAAATCTGCTTAAACACCCTTTACAATCCCTCCACAAATCTGCAATATGTATTATTCATGAAACTGCTGTCGTGTGAAAGGTCTGCTCTCAAATGGACTGCATTTACTTATATGTGTTCATATGATATATCTTTTATTCCACCACAAACTCTGCTGTAGATATCTTTTTAAATTCTCATTGTAAAATTCACTTTTAGCATCATACTAGTGTCTTCCTTCAATTCTACTTTAATTCAAGTTTGCTTGTAAATCAGCTTTGAAGTCTCAAATCTGCTCATAGATCTTTTCTGCTTATAGACTCCCTTTAAGTCTGCTTGTGTTATTACTCAACACATGTATTCATCCTTCACACAATCCGCTATTATTTCAAACTGATTGATAGATAGGCATGACTTTTACACAGCCTTCCACTCCACACCTGCTTGTGTTTTGATGATGTAGCATTTACTCCATACTCCAATTCTGATTACTTTCTTTCTCAATCACAGATGATATTCAATAGATTACATACTTCAAATCTTCTGACAATGATCTTCAGATTATATTCATTTTAAATTCCACACTTCACTATATTTTGATGATATATCCTTTTCTTCCACACACTCCAACTCTCTACGTTTTTCAGATGATATTCATTTTTATACACATACTCCACACACCTTTCAAATGCAAATTGAATCTTATTTTTATATTGATCTTATCAAGTGTTGCAACCTTTGTAAATATCGCACCGTTTAAGATCTGACTTAATCACACCATTTCATCCTTTAATTGACTTGCTTTAGTAATGAATCTGAAGTTGTATTTTTCAAAAATGAATCGCACCTTTTCATATTTTTAATTCATATTATTTTGAAAAATCTGATTTCTGGAATCTCACCTTTTCATTTATGCTGAAAATGTTTCTATAAGAAATCATATCTTTTCATGAATGAACGTATCTTTTCATCATTTAAGACAAATTTGAATGAGACAAATCTGAATAAGACAAATTTGTCTTATATAACTTTTGTCTTTTTATACCCAGCGCTGCCTTTTTAGAAACTTTAATCCTTTAGAATACTTTGATCGCAGCTTCTTTAATTGTTGCATTTTAATCTTTACTAATTATTGCTTCTTCATACAATTATCTCCATCGCTGGCCTCACAATGAATCGCTGCTCTTTATGCATTGTCTTTTATTAATCTTTTTATGACATATTTGATCTGATTTAATTTATTTAATATTCTTTTATAACTTCAGCAACCTTATAGCAGCAACCTCTTTTGTTTTTAAAATCGAATTCTATAAAGAATTCTATGCCTCCTTTTTGGTGACTTTATAAACTCAGACTTTACTTCCCTTTTTTAAAGCATACTTCATATCATCATAACAAACATTATCTTCTTCTGCTCCGATATACTTCACTGTCAAACCATTTGGTAAGCATGCTCTCAAAAATTATCTATAACACGTTCTGAGCCATTTCCCACTAAATTGTCAAGAGCTGCCAAAGACTTATAAACATGGTGCCAGTTTCTACCAGTATCATTTAGTCTTTTTCAAAGCATAAACATGATTATCTGATATATTCAAATCTACATTGATTTATGCATTTACTCTTCTTTGACATCGCCTTTGAGATCAATTCTCCTTTGATATCAATGACAACATTTCCAACATGAACAACTATAAAAAGGGAATCACAACTATGTTTGTGGATATGCTATTTAGGACACCGATCTCAAGGCCAATTTCAGCCTTGGACATGGTGACCTAACTTGAGCGTTTCACCAAAAATCCTATTAGGAAGAATATGCCTGAGATACATATTTTGGGAAGAATTTCAAACAATTGCAAGCAAGAGATGTTTCCAAAGGTAAAGAGGACTTCCACCTCAAAGATGTCGTGCTCTACATGTTGGGAAAATTATATTTGTGCCAAGAGCACAAAGACTTCTACTTAGGAGGGAACCATATACCTCCAAAAGTCAGGTCATTTTGGAATTAGAAAGACAATAACTAATTTGTAAAGGTATGTGTACTGGCACATAAGCAGCAAGAAGTAGCTATATTTTTTAGAAGTTGCAAGCTTCGTTGTACTATTAAATCTAAGACAAAAAAAGGATACATTTGCCTCTTCTTGTACCAATAAGACCTTGGGAGAGCATTTCTATGGATTTTGTAGGGGAATTACCTATAAGCAAGCATGGGCATGACCACCTTTTTGTGGTTATGGACAGGTTTAGCAAAATGTGTCTACTAATTCTATTTAAAAAGATAACACATGAAAACAAGCTATTGAAATATTTTTTTGCTAATGAAGGTGCACTTTGGGCTTTTCTATATGTTTTGTAGGAGGATCACCTATGAGAGAGCATGGACATGACTATCTTTTTGTGGTTGTAGAGAGGTTTAGCAAAAATGTTTGTACTAATTCCATTTAAAAAGATAACACATGAAAAGAAGCAATTAAAATACTTTTTGCTCATGTAAGGGTGCACTTTGTGCTTTTCTATATATTTTGTAGGAGGATTGTCTATGAGAGAGCATGGACATGACTACATTTTTTAGATGTAGAAAAATTTATGTGCTAATTCCATTCAAAAAGATAATACATGGAAAGAAGCAGCTGAAATATTGTTTCGCTAATGCGGGGGTGCACTTTGGGTTTTCTAAGTCCATTGTATGACATTCCATCCATAAACAAATGGGAAAATGAAAGTGGTCAATGTGACCTTTGTACAACTCATCTAGGTTTGTAACAATAGGTGTCCCAATTCTTTGGATGAATCCTTTCCCATTATCCAACACTCCTATAATAGAGTAATTCATTTTTCAATGAATTAGTCACCATTTAAGGCTTGTTTGGGTTATCTACCTTCAAATTCACTTAATTATTATATATTATATATTTATATAATATTATTTTTAATGTATAATATAAATAATAAATATATAATAGCTAATAATTAAATATATTTAAATTTATGATATATAATAAATTAATAATTATGTGTTATTATGTATAATATATTTATTTGCTAATAGTAACTTGGGTAAGAGACCCAAGGCCCACAAAAAAAAAGGCATTTAATGCTAGAGTCAAATAGGCCAAAGGCTCATTTGAATCTCAGTAAAAATACATTATCTCATTGAGAATTATCTTGCTAAAAACATAACGTAGGTGAAATCATCCCCAAATTCTTGGAAGATCTTATAGTCATTTGGTGGCAGCCTTTCCTCGTGAGTGTTCCTTCTTTTGAACCTTGCTCTAATCATGCTTAGGAGGTGGCAAAGATTGCAATCCAATATTAAGAACCCTATCTGTTGTCCATGCTATGTCAACCCTTGCTGCCTTCGACATTGGAGGAGTCGGAGGAGTCTTTGCATCCATTGCTGAAACAACATTTTTGCTTTTTTCATCAACCCTTGTTGCTTGTTTAGAAGAGTGGGGTAAATTTCTGGAATTAATTTTATTCAATTTAAATCATGTTTTAACCATTCAGTTTTTAGATTTTCCAAAACACATTTATAAGGAATTTTGATAACATTTTGAATATAATACATATTTAATCATTTATAACCATCAATCAAATAGCACTCATGAAATTTATTTGAAATATTCATTTATCAAAAGCATGCAAATACATATCTAAATCAAATAATTGAAATGACTACTCTCACCTGAAGATCTCAATGGTTTTGATCTTCTTAACTATGGCACACTCTAGGTGGAAGAAGTCTATTTAGAACACATGTAAATCATGTACATAGAGCAAACGCTCATTATGAAGCCTTGGTAAGTACAATTTTAGGTGTAACTTATACCCTGAGTTGAACACACCCTGCATGCTTTTTCTTCAATGCCCTTAGACCACCAAACCACCTTTTTCCTTGAGTGTATTTCCATGCCATTTCCAAGCTTCTTATATAGTTTATAGTATGGTGAAATCTAGTCATATAGAACTCAATGAAAAAATTGTAAATCGGAACTGGAATCTAATGGAAAATTGGCAACTAAGGATAGAATTGATGCAATGTGATTGACACTCTTTGATTGTTTGGAATTTTTCGCTTTAACGATTGCTAAGTTACCGGAATCGGCCCTTTACCCTGCCGATTCCGGGTACGGGTACGTACCAAAACTGATACGCCATAGAAACCCTGTGGAGTCGGCCAGGGTTCTGATTTTTTTGAAAAAAAACGCATCCGCGATTTTACACGTTTTTTTTCCGAATCCCGCCATTTTTGTTCGTGACGTGGCGTTTTCAGTTGATTCAGGCGCAGTTTCTGCAAACTTCATGCGATTTCAGAATGTTAAAGTAAATAACCTAACTTCGTTTCATTATTTTTGCCACTCGCCGTTGTTTTCTGCTTGGTGATTTCGCGACTTTGAGGAGGAGAAAGGGCATGCGCGGGTGGGAGAAACAGACACAATGCATTTGTGAGGGTTGCGCAAGGAGAAGCAGACGCATTTTACAGGGTTTTATCCGCCATTGACAGGGTCGCGCGCTTGAAACGGATGTTGACTGAAGCTTTTCATCCGCCCAGGGTCGCGCACTTGAAACAGGCCGATTGTTGAAATTTTTTGTCCGCCATTTTCTTCTTGGTCATATAACTTTATAATAATTTAGACTTGTTAATTTTAATATTGTTTTATAATTTATATGATAATATTAATAAATAATATAATATTTAATAATATTCTTTTTTATAAAATATATTGTATTGTTTTATTTTATTTATTTAGTGTTAAGTTTTAACAAATATTTATTATTTATTATTAAAAATTTAAACATTTTACATTTATAATTGTATTATATACCTATAAATAATTAAATTTATTTTAGTATTTTAATTTAATTCAATTTTAAAGTTTAAATCTTAAAATAATAAATATAAATCTAATTATTATTTTGTATATTTAATTTTAAAATTCAGAATTCTTATTAGTTATTTTAGTAAATAATAATCAATAGTTTAAAATTATAATTATAAATATAAATATAAATTATATTAATTAGTAATTACATATTAAATGTTTATTAATTGTAATTTTTTATTTTATAATTGCAAATATGTCTATATCTATGATTTTTATATGTTTTATGTACGGACGTACCCAAATGTACCCACACCAAAAAAAAAAAATTTGCCGTATCGGCGTACCGTACCCGTACCCGTACCCACGTACCCGTACCCGATTCGGCAACTTAGAACGATTGCCTAGATTGTGAGATTTGGACTTGTATTATGCAACAATTGGCAGCCTCACCAACACTAGGAGTGGGTTTTTTATTCTACATTTATTCATATTTGTAATGTCCCCAATTGGACAACCTTAGGAAATAGATGATTTTTCAAACATATGTAAGTTGAAACAATTACCAAATGGCGAATGTAGATGTCAAACCCTAGCTACCCAGCATTAATACAATATTCCAAAACCCTTGTAAATCAAATATGCAACTTCAATTAGCTAATTCAAACCCTCACAATGCAGATATTTAACCTCAAATGCAACATGAACAACAGATCTGAATAGTTTCTGCCCAAATACATCAATTATAAATGGTGATGTGACTGATATAAAACCCTAGGCTGCCAAAATTACTCGAAAATAATTATAACAGAAATACAAAACCCCTGAAATTGATTTTTCTTCAACTGTAGCATCTGGAAACAAGGTGTAATGCTAATGAAATGATGTTGGAAACAATTTGCAGACTCACACCAATGATAAATTCCACTCGCATCAGATAAAATGTCCGAAAATGTTGATGTACAGCTGATTAAAGTCTGGTATGTTGGTATGGACTGCTGGAACGATTGGTGGTTGGGATGGTATGGCTATGGCAGGACTTTGGAGGCTGTTTGGCAGCTGGAAACAACTGAAACAACTAATATTGCAAGATCTGACCTCCACAATGATAGCGCTCCCAAACAAATAACTGAAAATGCAGATCACAGCCTTAAATGTTGTGCAAGTGCTCCAAAAATGGTACAGAAACCTCTTCAAGTAGCTGTACGCTTTGTGACGCTCCATATGAGCAATTATGACATCGATCTATGGTGGTAATCAGCAACCAAAATGTCAATTAAATGCTGCACAAACTCCTTGTATGGCTAGCGCTTCCCAAAGCAACAATAAATAATAGGTGTCCAATAAATAGAACATATAATCTCAGAGATTAGCAATAGATAATGTTAGCAACTTCCTGTCAATGTGGCGCACTAGATCTAGCAAAAATTGGTGTTGATTAGCAAATAATAAACTTTGAAAACTCTGAAAATCGGCACATGAGACCCTCCAAAATCACGAACACCAAATTTGCTTGCAAATCCAATCACTCCAAATCTAAAATTCACCAAAATCAGCACACATGCAATCCTTGGGTGGAATTGCCAATGATGGAGATGAGGGTTTTTGTTCTCAAATCCAAGAGGGTTTTCATCCCCCAAGATCTCTGAACAGCCAAGGGTTTTTATCCTTGGTTGTGAAATTGAACAAAATGCCCAAATTTGCGAGAGTTGAATTTTGCAAAGTGAAGACAAGATATGATGCTCAATGAATCCAAGTGCCTGCTTTATATAGCACTTCAAAATAGGCTCACGAGTCCAATTGTTTTAAGTATTCAATAATTCTTTTTATTTTATTTTAATATAATTCTTTTTATTTTATTTTAATTTAAAGGCCTAGCTCAAACCAAGGGAGGGCACAAATGGGGGACCTCCTCAGCATGAATGCAAGAGAACAGTCCAAGCTTATGAGTGCAGTAGCCCAGCAGGGGCGCAAGGCGTGCGAGCACACCAACCTAGTGAGGGAACGGAGCACAACAACATACGCATGAACGCCTATCACATGGCATGAATGCCATTAGTAGCCTCAACACTGCCGTAGAAGCCTGCGAGCACATTGGATCAGCGGAAATACGATGCTTGTGATCACAATGGCCCAATGGAGGTTTGAACTTTGAACCCTAGTGGCCACAACAACGATGCCGCACCTTAACCATCACACTATGGAATGAATCCCAAAACATTTTAAATTCTAATAATAATATTAATTTGCCCCTTAAAATAGGAATTACTAGGCCCAACTTAAAATAATATTATTAATTATTTCCCTTGGTTTATCCTTTAGCCTACAAAAAAATGGGAATAGGCTAGAGGTCTTCTCCATGTCTCTATTTCCGAAAAGGGGACATGACAATGTCATAGACATTGAGGACTTAACAACCAATATTTTGATTGAATGTTTCTGTTATAATGCACCTCACTTAAGATGCCCTACAGTTATGCATATTTATTTTTGTTTTTTATTTTCTCCACATTATGTTAAATAGGAGAAGAATGGTTTTTACACATTTTTTTGCCTAGTCTTAAGAAAAACAGTGCTTGGTTGTTGCATTGGCCTCTACAATTATTGGTCACCCACAGACATTAATAGCTTTTAGAATTCATTGCAGGGTCTCATTTTACTTGAAAACATCTCCTCAATATATTCTATTAGAAAATGGTGCCTACTATGTCTTCGTAAAAGAAATGCTGTGTACTTTTATTTCTAATTCAGTAATACATTTGGTAATATTTCTGTAGTTATTCATTTATTCAGCATGGCATTTGGATGTTTGTTTGAACTCAATTAGATATCTGTTGGTTATATGCACTAAATAATGGTCATTTAGATGTATTTTTACATTTGCTTGTCTTAAGCTAATCAGATATGTGTAAAAGATATTGATGTTCTAGTACAAATTCTTGTAACTTGTAGGAAAGCCATGAAGAAGCCACAGAGGAGTTAGCTCAGAAAGCAAAGCTCTTTTTTAGTTCTGTGGTGGAGTATTGGGATGCTGATTTCTATGTCAAGGTTGATGATAGTATTTATCTAAACCTAGGTAACTCTTCATGTTTTTTCTTTTAAATACATGAAACTATGTGAATGGAAAATGAAAGAATGAAGAGAGATTTCAATATAAATGGACCTTTGCATATACATCTTTTTCTGTATGGCCCTCATGATTTTTCATAAATCCTATGATGTGTACTTGTTTGATATGCAGATCAGTTTGTGAAAACTATTGCTGGTCTCCGAGACAAACGACGGATATACATGGGATGTATGAAGTCTGGGGATGTGATTAGTGAAGAGTAAGGTCCTAGCTTTTGGTAATTACAATCAAGCTGGGTCATATAAGACACACTTGTGTAAGGGTTGTGATGACTTTACCTAGCAAAGATTTAGTGCAAATTTTAGTATGCAAATGCACTAATTATTTGCACCACTAGTAAATGAAATTTACATTATCATTCTATCTAGCTTATAGTGTTTTCTCTTAGCATCATTCTGTACAGGAATCATAACTATATTGCTAGACATATTGCAATTCTAGTTTTTATTGCTGGAAAGCAATTCCAGTTTTTTAAAGTGGTTTATAATGACTGCAACAAAATCTTAAAGTGCATCTTTTCTACATTTTCTACACCACATTTCATGACAATCTTCATCTTAGCCCATCTTAAAGTGCATTCTTACTACATTTTCTGCACCGCATTTCATGTCAATCTTCATCTCAGCCAATTTTCCTGCATTATATAATTGAATAAGGTGATTACAATTGAAATTTATAGCCTTATGTATAAATTATGTATCATTGCATCCAAGAAATCTATGTCAGCTTCTTATGCTATCTTCTAATTCATCTCTTGCAAGAGATAAGGAGCTTTTTGAAGAATAAATTTTTGCTAAATAGTATAAAGATAGGCACAAGATAGAAAAATAATATGTAGTGATAAAATACTGTGCAGCTGTGGTGAACAGTTTGCAGAGGTTTCCTTGTAAGTTTTTTGAAGGAATGAAAAACTGATTTGAAGGTGTAATAATGTGTGTTTGTTTTTCTCGCTTATGTAATTTGAAATTTCAACTGCTGTGCGATTGATGCAATGTTAAAAGAATAATTCTGATTATAAAACAGTAGGACTTCACTCACCTTGTTTGAAACTTTTCAATATGTCCTCATCTACGGTTATTATTGTTCCTTGTCATGCAGGAGTCAACAATGGTATGAGCCTGACTGGTGGAAATTTGGGGATGAGAAATCGTAAGTTACTCTAGGCTGATTTTTCATGGCCTGTTTAGTATTTTACAATTTCAATTTACTTGTTTATAAAATTATAACAGATGGGGTCTGACAAGTCCATGTTGAGCTTCTTTTAGAATGCCTTTCTTCAAGTTGGGGAAATGGTTGTGTATATGGACTGTTGCAGCAAATGCGTTTCAACTTGAGTCCTCAGGGTTCTTCTAGAACAGCTTAAAGGATATGATTTTTCTTTCTTGTGTTTGTAGCTTTGTTGTTCATTTATTATTACCCCTGCCACAAGAAAACACATCTATTTCCTCTAGTATGCCTGGCTTGCTTGGCAAATTGCCATAGAGGATGATTCTTGTTAAATGTACAACATGCAAAGGTGCCATCCATGCATATGAAATTGAGCTTAGCTTTGAATGTGGATAGAGCAAAATTCTTTGATTTATAAAACCAGAGTAGCAAAAATCTCTTGTTGAGAATAAATTGGGAAACCAAAAGATGTTTTTTCAATTAATCTGGAAAAAATTGGTTTAGGGTTAAATGATAAATCAGGAAAATTGCTGCAAAAAACAGAAAATAACTAGAGACTCTAAGTTTTGGACCAAAAAATTGGGATTTTACTTGAAATAAATTAGCAATCTGCCAAAAAATAGAGACTTTGTACTGATATAATTGTCAAAAAACTGGTCAGTAATTGGGTTGACTGATTAAATTTGCTGTTATGTATCAAACTACCCATGTAACAGAAACATGTAAATAAATATGCTCCTTACTAACATTTCCAGCTGATAATTAATAAATAAATCTGAATGTTAATCAGTCTGAGATGGCCTTCATCAATCCTATGGATTCTCAATCAATCTTATTGGAAATTGGTATCAAACTGGTCAACCATCATATTAATCATGTAGCACTATACATCCTATAATTCCTGCTGGAAACTATGGCTCAAGTATCTTGTTACTTTGATAACTCTTGCTTCTTTTCTTTCCCTACAGTCTTCTGTAAATTTTAATGATCAGATTGTATGTACAGAAATTAATTCAAATCAGACACAATAACACAGCAGATACCCTGGGAAAACCCTCCTCTTGAGGGAGAAAAACCCAGCAACAAAATCTCTCAAATATATTATTAAAGAACAACACTCTTTTGTACAATGAGGCCAAATACAATGACCAAGAATAGCATCAACTCTAGATGCAATCACACAGATTACAATCTGCACTTGAAAGAATTCGCTAACTGCTCTTTAAGGAATTCGCACTCTTAATAGGAGAAAGAATATCGAACTTTGCTTCATGATCTTAATGAGAGAGCGAT
>VDFB02281492.1:549089416-549136202 GCA_007258455.2 Sequoia sempervirens
TATGGTTTCTTGCTTTTGGGTGGGTGAAAGGTGGTCCTCTAGCTCGAAGATTTTGGAATGGAGGGGCTCGGACCATTGGCCTATAAAGCTTTCTGTCATCTCGGCTGGACGACCCTACATGCCCTCCTTCAAATTCCAACTTATGTGGTTACGTGATCCTGATCTCCATGATTATGTGGCTCAGTGGTGGCAGGAGGGTAGACCAACCTTTGGCAGGGCAATGTATGTTCTTACTAAGCTGCTTCAGTTTGTTAAGTATAAGCTTAAGCGTTGGAATAAGTAATGTTTTGGGAATTTTTTTAAAGCCAAGGTTGATGCACAAGCTAAGCTGGATGGTATTATAAGGGTGATGAGGGAGAATGGAGTGTCTGAGCCTTTGATGTAGGAGGAATTTAGGGCTTTGAAGGTTTTGGAGGAGTGGGAATTGCGGGAGGAGATCTTTTGGAAACAAAAAGCCCGAATTGATTGGCTTTGAGAGGGGGATAAAAATTTTGCTTTCTTCTTTAATTTGGTAAAGGCGCGAAGGCATGGTAATTCTATTCCTGTTTTGATCACAGATAGGGAAGAGACTCTGAACTCCTTTCAGAGTATTTCCGATGAAGCTGTTCATTATTTTTCTTCCCTTTTCAAGGAGGATTTGCAGGGGAACTCGGGGGAGGAAGCTCAGGTCCTCTCGTGCATCCCTCATCTAGTGTCTAGGGAGATGAGGGAGGATCTTATGGGTGAGATCACTCTTGAAGAGTTGGAGGGGACGGTGTTTTAGATGAAGAAAGGAAAAGCCCCCGGCCCTGATGGTTTCCCGATTGAATTCTTCCAAGAGTTTTGGGAGATCATCAAACTAGATTTATTAGAGGTGGTCAAAGAGTCGCAATGAAATAAGCAAATGTTAAAGGCCATGAATTCCACCTTTCTGGTGCTTATTCCCAAGTGTGATGGGGCAGATAGGCTGAGCCGATTTCGGCCAATATCCCTTTGCAATGTGGTGTATAAGATTATTTTGAAGCTAATTGCTAATAGGTTGAAGAAATGGTTGCAGTTACTCATTTCTGAGGAGCAAAGTGGTTTTGTGGAGAGTAGACAGATTCTGGATGGTATTGTTATAGCTACTGAGACCATCCATTCTATGACTAGTTCTAGAGAAAAGGCTATGTTTATCAAGTTAGATATGGCAAAGGCGTATGATAGAGTCCAATGGTCTTTTCTTCAGAAGGTCCTGGCTACTTTTGGATTTGGAGATGATTGGATTCAATGGGTCATGAGTTGCATCACATCGGTTTCTTTTTTTATTTTAACTAATGGCGAGCATTTAGATTTGTTTGAAGCCTCTTGCGGGATAAGGCAAGGTGACCCTCTTTCCCCTTACCTATTTATTCTGCTGGTGGAAGGCTTGGGTCGCCTTCTGAGACGTCAGGTGGAGCTGGGCCTTATTCAAGGGTGGCGGTGGGGAGGTGATTTACCCCCTCAATCCCACTTGCAGTTTGTGGATGATACTGCCTTGATGGGTGTGGCCACTATTCGGGAGGCAAAAAATATTCGCATGGTGTTGGATATGTATCTTGAGGCTTCAGGTCAAGCGATTAATGAGGACAAGTCTTCCATCTATTTCTTTAATACTTTGGACCCTATCCAAAGGAGAATTGCGCAGCTTCTTTGTTTTTCAGATTGGGACTCTTCCTCTATCTTACTTGGGGGTTCCCGTCATGGTGGGCAGATTAATGAAGGAGACGTGACTGCCTATCTTGGATAAATTTTGTTTGAAGGTTACTCACTGGACCAACCGATGGTTGTCCTTTGCTAGGCGGGTTCAGTAGCTGAAGTCTGTGGTCCAAGCTCTTCCTATTTATCGGTGTATGCTTTAGGTGGCTCCGAAAGGCTTTGTTATGGAATTGGACTCTTTGGCAAGACAATTTTTATGGGCTGGCAGTTTGATGTCTTCCAAGTGGAGTCTGGTTAGATGGGATACAGTTTGTTGTCCTAAGCAGCTTGGTGGTTTGGGGTTGAGGCATTCCTCACTGGCAGGGATGGCGTTGGTGGCGAAACTTTATTGGAGATGGTGCATGAAGAAGGATAGGATTTGGGCTAGGACCCTTTCCTATAAGTACTTTCAGGGTATTCCTGGGGAAGATATCCCTCGCTACCCCTTGTTGGGTAAGGGTTCGGCTATTTGGGCTACTCTTAAGAAGGGAGTTGCGCTTGTCAAGGATGGCTTATTTTGGATTTATAGGAGTGGGACGGAGGTTCAATTTTGGCATGACTCTTGGGATGGTTATCCTCCCATACTCACTCAGTTCCTTGACTTGGTGGCCTTGAGTAGGAGTTTCAGTGATGCTGGTTGGACGAGGGTAAGTGATTTTAAGGTGCTTTCTCTTCAGGGTTAGCTTGTGGGTGCTAGGTGGAAGACTCCTGAGGAGTGGCCAGTGATTAGTTTGGTGGAGGAATGTAGGATTCTGCATAATATTCTCTTGGGCAGACAGTGCAATCCCCTCAGGGACAGGGATATCCTTGCTTGGTCTCCTAATCTGAAGGGTCACTACACGGTTGTGTCGGGTTATCGGAGGTTGTTTTCTCAAAGGTTTGTGGGGGAGGAAGTTCCTTGGTGGAAGAAGGTTTGGAACAAGTTTTCTTGGCCGAAGTGTAACTACTTTGCCTAGATTTTGGCTTGGAACAAGTGTTTGACTTGGGATAATATCCAGAAGCGCGGGTTTCAGGGCCCGTCTAAGTGTGTACTGTGTGGGAAAGGTGAAGAGGACTCTTCACATCTTTTCTTTCGATGTCCTTTTGCCTTGCAACTCTGGCATTCTTGGTGAAGTGTTTAGAACAGTCCTTGTGTTCATGCTTCCTCCTTAGTGGATTTTTGGTCTAGCTTGGGCATACCTCCCTCGAGGGCCTCCTTTTTGCAAGATGCTTGGTAGGCGGGACCTATTTTCTTGTTGTGGCAGATTTTGCTGGAAAGGAATAGGAGGATTTTCAGAGGGGAATTGTTGCAGGTTCAACAGGTGTGGTTTAGAGTTCTCAGGATGATTCAGGAGACTATTCAAGCCAAGGGGGATGTGGAGCTGCCACTGGAGAAGAAAGATGCGGAGTTGGTGGCCCGGTTGGGCATCTAGGGGTTAACCCCTTTTGCGTCTTGTGGCTAGAAAGGTAGAAGGGTGGGGCAGCGTGTCCAGCGGCAGGGGAACTGGCTTCCTCCCCCTGTGGGAACCTTGAAGGTCAATACTGATGGTTCTTCTAGGGGAAATCCTGGTCCCGCTGGAGTTGGTGGGGTAGGCAGGGATTTTTCTGGCTCTGTGGTTTTCCTCTTTTGCATTCATAAGGGGACACAAACTATCAACCTTATGGAAGGATGGATGATTCTTTATTCCTTGGAGAAGGCCTATGATCTGGGGTGGCGTAGGGTTATTTGTGAATCTGATTCACATGTTCTTATTAATTTACTCAATCAAGGGAGGACGTCGGATGTGAATTGGCAGTTGGCAGTTCTGGTGCAACAGATTTTGTAGATTGGTAATCTTATGGAAAGGGTGTCCTATGTCCATATTCCGCGTGAATGGAACGGGACTGCTGATTGTCTGGCCAAGTGGGCTTCAGAGTGTTTGGAGGATTGGAAGATTGATGATTGGGCTCAGATCCCTCAGGAGCTTAGGCCGGATTTGGAGAGGGTTCTTGCAGAGGACAGTGGGGGTGTTGAATGAGTTGGTTTTTGGTTGTGTTTATGTCTTTGCTCTTTTCAGGCTTCTGCCCTTGACTGGTTGTAATGCTGGTTTCTAATATTCAATAAAGTTTTTACCCCTTTTTAAAATAATAATAATAATAATATTTTTTTATTGGAAATAATTACTGAAATAAATCTAATGAACCAATACATTCAATTCAAATAGATAACTTACCATAATATATATTTTTTATTTCAATTACTGAATATTGTTTTTTAAATTTGAATAACCAATCATAAAGCAAAGAAATAATCAAATCACCACAATATTTGCAAAACTTAGATTTCATTCTAACATTCAACTAAATTTTAATGTTAAAATTCATACAATATTTATTATTTAATTGTGAAATTCATAATTAATTAAATTATAGTGATTATGTAATATAAATGAATTAAATAAAAGTACACATTTATTTTAAAATAATTCAACAATCAAAGACTGAAATTTAAATATAACAGTAACCTTTCTATTGTATTTTTTTCATTTTTACATGTGCAACAATTTTATATTGTAAAATTAAATTCAATTGCAAAAACTAAAAAATTCAAAATAACGAAATAGATTAGTTATGATCAATACTAACCATGAAAGTTGCATGAAATTTCTTCTAAAAAAGAGTAAAAAACTAAATCTGATTTTGATTTAATTCACATATGATTTAGTTATTCTCGAATCAAAATAAAAACTAAAATACCTTATTAAAAACTATATCTAATCAGTTAAAAACTAAAAACTAATTAGTTATTTTAGAATAACTAAATATCTTAGTCAAAACTAAATCTAATTAGTTATTTTGGATTGAAAATATGATTTAACAATAAAAAAATTAAATACCTTATTATTAAAATTTCTTATAAAAAACAGTAAAAAACTAAATCTGATTTTGATTTAGTTCACATATAATATAGAATCAAAATATTAATCTAAATCAAATTATATGTGAATTAGTTATCCATATAATCTGAATCAAAATTAGATTATATGTGAATATATTAATATATGAATGTTTTTTTATATAATCTGATTTATATGCATATAATTTGTTATAAAGAACAGTAAAAAACTAAATCTGATTTTGATTTAGTTCACATATAGGGGAGAGGGGCCCATAGTGGAGCACCCTAACTTTGCGTTGCTCAAAATCCTACATGGAAATTTCAAATCACTTCCAATTTTGTACAACAATTTTTTTGCAACTCATGTGCTTCTATATTTCGTTTTAGGGCCACATCAGCATGCTTTTTGTTGAGGTATCCAAAAATGCCAAAAAAAAAAAGTGAGACCGATAGTGGTGCACTAAGTCATGTTTTATTAGTGCACTGATGTGGCATCACATGATTTGTCACTTTGCGTACTTTATGGATAAAAAGTGTTTTGAAATTGAATATTAAAGTGCTCCACTATGGGACCCACTGAGGACTACTTTTATCCCCACTATTGGACCCTACTCCATTATGGGCCCCTCTCCCCTAATCTAGAATATGAATATTAATCTAATTCACATCAAAATATCATATTATCAACATATTTTGATTCCAAATAACTAATTCACATCAAAATAATCTTATTTTTTTATTTTATTGTTAAATCATATTTTGAATCCAGGACAACTAATGAGAAATTAAGTTCTAACTTGGCATAATCTTTCCTCAAATTACATAGATTCAGTTTCATTTTTCACAACTTTTAAGCAGACAACACACTAAAAAATATGGTAAAATTTCTTTGCAACCCTTTCAATCTGCATCTTGTTAAGCAAACTGAATTGTTTTATCTGTCATTAATATATAAAGCATGTCTTTTGGTTTCTTCAATAAAAATCTGGTTAATCTAAGCAATGGTTTGGTACCTTTTTTATCACATTCTTCATTGGAATTGAACGCTTATAGGGAATGTAGCTTTACAATGTTGTATTGAACCACAATAGTTTTGCAATGGTGCATAAAATATTTTGTTAAACTTGTTTGGAAATTTAATTTTTTGATCTATGTGTTCATTAGGTGGATTGTAGAGAAGAACAACCCTAGAAAATATTGTTTATGTACTATTTATTCAATTGAAGTATTTCATTTAATTTATTAAGGTCTAAAATTCCTGCTTAATGACTAAGGCACTACAATTGTTTTAAATGTTATACAGTTATATTAGTACACTAATATCTTACTTGTGAGAATAAAATAAATGCACCACATTCAAATATTTTCACAAATAAAAACTTATAAAATATGGTTCACCTTCTAACAAAAGTCTTGAGATAAGTGAAATGTAAATGAGGCAAACAATTAAAAAAATGACTAAATCTACCATTAAAATGACATAACCCCTCCATTGTTAAAGCCAAAAAAAATAAAAAAAATTATCGCAAGCAATCATGAGAAGTTTTCGTAAAACTTACCAAGAGCATTGATTAATATGGCTTGGTATAGAGAGAAATAACTTGAAGTCATCATTAATGTTCAATAACTCACAGCAAGGCTTATCAATGAAAATATTTACAGATTCCCTGTGGAAGAAGCCGCCGGTTGGTAAGTTCTAAAAAATAATTCACAGCAAGGCTTAATCAATGAAAATATTTACAGATTATGTTTGAAAGAAGCGAACGGTTGGTAATTACACCAAATTAACTATTTTCGCTTATGAAGAGCGCGCACACGAAACTCCGCTGGCCTTCCATAAAAACCATAAAAAAAATAGATTTTTGACTACCAAACAAAATGAAAACCATAAAAAATCCTCAATATCTTAACAAACATTTTTATTAAAAGATCTGAGTCTCATGAGTAAATGGTATCTACAAAATGGTAATGGTCAAGGCGACACTTAGAGCAATGCAAAAAAACATGGCTTTAGCATCGAAGGCAGAGTAGGACATTGAAAAGGTAACTACTTATCCCTCTGCAAGTGAGAAAAGGCACAAGGTGGCACCATTCGAAAATATACCTTTACCATCTAAAGCAGAGCAGAAAAGTAAAAACGTAATGCCTTATCCATTTGCGACTGGGGAGACTCAACCACTCGGCCTCTTAGGCAGAGAGAACGCTTTTCAGATAGGGGTGAATGTGGTGCTTGCAACAATGCAGAAAAGCTCAGTTTTAGCATCTAAGGCAGAAAAATAAATTGAAAAGGTAATCACTTATTACTGTACAAGTGAGGAAAGGCACAAGGCTGCGCCATTCGAAAGACTCTTTCTGCTTAGAGCAGGCGACGCAGCCTACTTCACCACCGGCTTCTTCTACCAACTCCTCATGAACGTAGGGATATAATTAAAGTGAATGCATAATACAAGACTCATGTTCTTCGATTTCAATAAATTATACTTGACAACAAACGATCAAAAAGCGTGACAAGACAAAAACAACACACAGAGATCTGAAGAAATTGAGCAAAACTCAATACATACCTAGATACCTTCATGGGATGATATTGTCTAACTATGCCTTCTATTATGTTGATCTCTCGATTCGATCAAATTTGCTTCACAAATTGTTCAGAGAGTGAATAGCAGAACAAACACAATTGCAAAATATTAATTCTGAATGCACATTCTTCATTTGAAAAGAAACGGTTTGCATGAAACAATTTACATGCCAACGCCACTCTCCACTACCCTATCAACGTGATGCATGTCTCTCATAAAATTTAATGAATTTTAATTCCTTCAGATTCGAAGACTAACAAATGCACGTCAATTTTTGCTTGAAGAATTTTTATTGACACAGGTTATTTGCTTTCACTGTAGATGCCTCCCGGCGTAATTAATAAAATAATATTACATTTATACATGACTTATTAAATGCAAACTGAAAATTAAGTCACAATTGAAATTAAAGAAAGAAAAGAAACTGAAGAGCCAAACAGGCAGAGAGCCAAGAGTCAAAGCAAAGGTTATTAAAGTATTTTGTGGAGAAAATTGCAACAGGTTGGATTTTGGGAATTTTTTGGTAACGAGTTTGGCTGGAGATTTTCCAGAACTTTGTGGGGACAGAATTCTCTTCTCACAAGAAATATCAACTTCGGTGTTGGAAGATACACCCAGGTCGATAGCTGACAGTTCTACTTCAGGGACGGTGTTGGTGCCTAATTTGGTGAAAGTAATAAGTTGTGAAGCTTTATTTTGAAGACATTCAGGGTTTTCAATATTGATCAAATTGTTCCTTTAGTTTCACTGCTAGAAACTTTGCAGATATTAAGGCTTCAATTTGGTTATTGAAAACATGAGTTTGAAGAGTTTAAAATTATTAAAGCAGAAGCTCTTTCTCCCAGCCACTAAACGTGAGGATACATAAAAATTCGAGTCTGAATTGTGAATGAAGCTTGCAAAGTTGATTTAATTCTCAGTCATGTCTCTTTCTCAGATATCATGGCCAGTGCTGGAGATAAGGCAAAATCTTGGAGAATCGAAGAGAAGTCACATTCTTGTGTTGCCATTCTACCGAAGGAGTCGAATATTTTCAAATATTCGAAGCAAAGGGATAGTCACACCTTTCTCTAATATTTTTGTGCCAAAGGATACACTCAGCTAGTTCGAAGATTTGTGGAAAGCAAAAAGCTTAATGGAAAGAGGACCATGTATTTTGGAATTTCTGTCATTATTTTATAAGGTGCCAAGAAGATATTTTCCGTCCATCGCATATATTTACAGAGGACGCTGATATTCGAGAAACTCAAGATTCATTGTTGCGTGTTATCTAATACTTACCGCTTCCTCTAATCTTTACATGGGAGTCGATTATTTCCACCTGTCGTGCCATTCTGAAGACAATTTAGACATCACAGATGTCGTCTGGGAGTTGAAGACTAGGAAACTTCTTGTTATTTGTAACTGTCGCCGCTGCATATTATCTTGAATATTGTTCTGAAGGGAGATCAATGAAATATATTATTATTTTAATTTTGAGACAAGCTACTGGTGTCGTGTAAAATCATATAACTCATTCATTCTTTTTGGCATGGAAGCTTGGGTTCATATCAAGGAGCAATTCGTGGTTGTCTCTGGTTGCAACATTTATACAAGAGGTCGATTAAAGGTAGCTGTTTGGGAAGAAAGGAGAGACAAGGAAATAAAGGCATGTAGCTAATTAAAGAAGTAGCCACTCAATGAAGCGATACAGCCAGAAAATCATGAGCTGAGTAGGGAGTCGAAAGACCTAAATATTTTGGGGAAAATAAAGGAAAGAACTGTTGTTGTGTCTCCTAGAAGAAGATGAACTGAATAGTTTATATAGTCGTCGGGTTTCCTCTGTTTCTATGGACGCATTGGAGAAAATTGATGGAAAACATATATTTTAAATGGCATCTGATGTTCTCGTAGCTCAGCAAAAGGTGGAAAATAAGACGGTTTATAATGAGATCAAATCTTGTCATAAAACTCTACTTGTTGGAGTACTCTGTTAGCACTAAAGTTAGTGATTGAGTCGTGGCACTGAAGACAGGCAACCACATCATCCTTGGAATATATATTTCTGAGCGTTGAAGAATGTATAGGAAGCTTTCTTGAGCATGGCATGAATATTCCAGAGCATTGAGAAGTGTTTATATCGACTGCCATTACTGTGCTTATTTGAGGTCAGAAATATTAAAAAATTCTCTGTAATCTGCCATTTGTTATAGCAGTCAGATGTTAATGATAATTTATTATGCTTTGTCATAGCTTGTGTATGAAACAGTTTGCTATATTGTTCTGCACTTCTATGGACATTGAAAGAATTAGTTCATCAATTCCTATGTGATATCAGTATGTCCTAAAAACCAATTACAAGCATTGTTAACACATGTAATTCAAGAGACATTTTTGATCATGAAAGCAAATGAATTGGCAAATGAATTGTTCGACGAAATGCCTGAACCTTCAAATTGGTGAAATTACAAAACAAAAAATTATAGACCAACTAGGGGTGTACACTGCACACACATGTGTGAGTATATCTCTCACACATGTAAATATACCCTACCTCTTACACATGTCATAAGGTATCCACCCTACCTCTCTCACGTGTCACATTCATGAGCCTCCTTATGTGTGTGTTCACACATGTGAGCACATCTATCTCTTGCACCTATGGAACAAGTCATTCTCATGCCTCCAGCTAAGACCTAAATCCATTCTCTCACTCTTATTCATTTCTAGCCATCCATTAGACATTACATTTTGTCCCTTGATTTTCCCCATCAAGAATCTACAAATGAAGGATTTTTCTCTTATTTTGATCATCTTCCATCATCATATCCTCATGCTATCATTTTATTCTATCAATTGATCATAATCTCAACATCATGTTATTGGTCTAATAAGTAACTACATTCTATCATTTATCACTCATCCAAAAGATCAAATCGAGTGGAGTGTTGGATGCACTTCACTTTGGCTCAGTCTAAGAAGTAAGGTGAATTAAGGTAAAAGGCTTATTTTACATTCTTCGTCTCTCTATTATTTCCTCATTTTGTTTTATTTATTTTATTTTTGCATGCTTGGTGATCTACCTCTCATTGCTTTCTGTGATTTTTTAATAATTTTCATGCTTCAGGTTCTGAAATAGAACTTGCATCCTACACTAGCATTTTCGTCTCTAGAATGATGCTTCCACAATCACTTTAGCACTTTCACCTTTTGACACTTGTGCATTGCATATCAATGCTTTCATCATTTGGAACTTATGCACTAGATATTAGTGCTTGCACTATGGTTTTACCACTTTCACTTGTCTTTTTTCTCTTGCTTCTAATAGGTTTTGCAAGTCTAACTTTTTGTGCTTTCTTGTGTCTATTCTAGCTTCTCCCCTATCATTTTTTTTACTATTTTGACTCCATATTTTGTAGGAGTTCTAATAATTTCATGTAGGTGTCCCTTTCTAGCTTATTTACATGCCTGCACTCTATGGAATCACACTTCCACAATTAGTGTTCCCACTATGTAGATCTATGCTTTTGTCATTAGGTATACCAGTTATTTTGCTTGTTTTTTCTTAATTTTCTTAGTTTAGCACTTACACTTTTTAATAGTTAGGCTTTGTCTTTTATCACTTTCATAATTTTCCAACTCATCGATGCTAAATTTTGTTCATTATTTCTTAGGGTTTTCATCATTGTCTCTAACCACTCCTACAACCTAACCCTTATTTTTGTAGCTTATAGTCACTTGTCAAAGATAAAATCATAAACTACTAACATTTTGTTTGTAGCTTACATTTGTTGAAGATATTATTTTATCACTATTTTAGTCATAGTTTAATTTATTAAAGGGAATTAAATATTGTATTTCGTGCTTGTGTGGCCCCTCTTATGCGTGTACTCTTTCCTCGCACCCTTGGGTGATCTTGGAGATCAAAAGCTTAAGTTGGTATCTTTTATTTTCTTTCATTTTATCCAAGGAACCCAAAATGTGTATGCTCTCCCCTTACACTTATGCAATCTTGGGTGACAAAAAACACTTGGATCATTCCTTTTAGGGGGCATGCCTAAAGGATAACCTCAACTCTCATGTTTTGATGGAGTATAAAGATCAGGGGTGAATCTAAAGGCACCCCTCCTAGAAGTGAAATCTTGTTAATATTGGATAAGCCCCTAACAACTGTCTACCTTGAGGAAGTGAAGGTGGAGAGTGGGTCATCCTCTCCTCCCATATGTTTGGCATTATTCCCTTTCATCTACAGATTTGGCCTCAAGTACCCTTGAGGTAATTATAGTACTCCCTAACAACCTTATTCATCCTAGTTTAAGACCTTTTGTTCCTTATCTAGTGTGGTGCAAGGGATGTGTATCATACCCTTGTAGAGTGAAAAATCCCATACCCTTGTAATTTCACCTACACTTTTTATATCCACTTTAACTAGTATCCACTCCCTTAATATTTGTGTAGGCTTATCTTAGCCCTTACATTAGCCTTTTCCCTCTCAAGATACTTAGGGTCCTTGAAAGCAACCACTTTTGTGTGTCAGTTTTGCGTCAACCTTCTATTTTCCTCGTTTCCCACCATTTTTTAGCATGATTTATTTGGAAACTAGCGTGTTGTGGGGATGTTTGTGCATTGTGCTATCGTCCTACGATATTTTATCATTTAAAGGTCATTTCTGAGAATTTTTCCACTTGTCATCTACCCATGCCAATGGAAATGGCTCAAGATGATTTGTAACGACTCAATAGCCTCCTTTGCCCCCCTCTTCTCACTTTTATATCTATCTTTTTCACTCCACATGAAGTCTCTTGGAAACTCTTTCTAAAAATATCTCTCTCTCTCAAGCTCTCACAACAATCCTTACAACTATCTTGGCTCTCACAACCCTTTCTCTCTCTCTTTTTAGCTCCCTCAAACCTTGCAAGTAATATCTATTTGTCTTGTGTCTTTAAGCATCTTGGGATTTAGCACATCCCTTGTCTATGAATTTATCATGTATTTTATATTTATCTTTTGATCTATTTGTCTATTTGGCTGTTGTGGAGGTGGAAACACCAAAGCATGGAATTGATTGAGGTAATTCCCTAAATAGCTCCAACATTTTCTCTCGGCCTTATGTGTGCAGGTAGTAGAAACATTTCTTTGTTGGAGGCTTCATTGCTTGGTTCGTTGTGAGTGTTTTCCTTCTCCTTCTCTCATTTTATTGTTCAAATTCCACTTAGTTTGCATAATTTTAGTCATGTCACTCTCTATTATTTTCCTACATCTCAAGAGTTTCTGGCAATTAGAATTGATAGTAGTCACTTAGTTACTTTCTAGGATATTCTTGATTTTCAATTGGTACGAGATGCTAGCGCACTGCGGGGATGTTACTCTACCTTATCATCATTCCAATGCACTCTCGATTTTAATGTTACTCTACCTTCTCATCATTCTAATGCACTCTCTTCTAGATATGATGCATTAGTGAATGATGAATCTCCTCTCATATTGGATCCTCCAAGGATAGATGTTGAGCATATTCCTTCAACTAATTCTCCCATGAGTTGTGACGAATCTATTAATGTGATTGTAGTCTCTGTTGCCCCTCATCAAAGGCCTAAGAGACCAATCATTTACATGACTTTGGCTATTCCTTCTCCAAAGAGAGTCCATTTTATTCATGGTGTTCCATTTAATAGTGATTCTCCATATCTTTATACAAAGTTTACACAATTTAAAGCTTCTTCTTATAATACAGTAGCTCATACTTATCACACTAGTAGAAATAAACAAATATCAATATTCCAACATCTCTTCCACCTTCTCAACCTATTCTTCCACATGGTCCTAATTCTCTATCTCAATCTCAAACAAAGTATGATCTTATAGAGTAACTTTGTGTTACTCCCGCTAGAATCTCTCTAGGATCTTCTTCAAACTTCTCCTCTTTATCATGGTATGCTTTAGGAGGCTCTATAAAAGATCCTTGTGCCATCTTTTGTGAGACCAAGGATGTGAATGCTTTAATGGATTGTATGTGCTCTGATACTTTAGACATTACATTTTATCAACATGAACTTCCTCCTCGTGAAGTACAAAATTAGGTTGATCCATTAATGATAGCTCTGTTTTTAAATAAAATTAGTATTAGGGAACTCTCATTGATACCGGTTCAACACTCAACATTGCAATATCAATCTTTTACCTAAAATTAAAATTGATCCTTTAATTCACTTGCAACTTCATTTCTATTCATTTGTGGGTTCAATAATGTTGGTCAACAAGCTCTCGATACAATAATACTACCTTTGCAGCTTGGACCCATTACTTTACCCACCCTAGTACATGTAATGCCAGGCCCTTTATCCTATAATCCTCTTCTTGGTAGACTATGGATTCACGTTATGGGTGCAGTCATGTCTACCTTACATAAATCTATCAAATTCATTCATAATAATCAAGTAGTTACAATAAAGGCCGATCCTGGATCCATTTACTATTATCAAAAGGTTGCAATAGATTAGACTTCAAGTTGTACACTATGTTTAAAATTAATTCCTTCATTCTCTTCAAGTCTTGTTACACCACCATTAGTTCTTGATCTTGATGATGGTGCTAACTCACTTTCTTCTTAAGAAAATGTATGTCTCGATGATGATTGGGGTTCCTTAGGCTTTACAGAATCCTTTATTGGAAAGTATAAACTCAACCCTATCTACCTTGAAATCCCGATAATATCATTTAAACCTGCTATTGAAGGTGATTATTCTTTTGTATCATGGGATAATGTGAACAAAAATTGTAATGTCCTTAATGTTGATCCTCCCCTTTTAAGGAGTTGCAATCACATTATAAAGTAGGATTCATATTCTTTCTAAGCATGGATACAAAGGAAATAGTCTCAGGTGCATGGAACAAGGAGTTAAGGTCCCTTTGGAACTGACATCGCACTCTTGTACAATGAGTTTAGGTTACAAGCCTTCTCCTTTGTCTCCATCCCCTCCTCCATCGTCTATTGTCCTTCTGTCTTCTTCTTGTGAGCAGTCAAACTTGTCTTCACGAGAGAAAGGGTTGCTTCCTGCTCCTCATCCTTTATTTGAACAAGAGCATATTTTGTTGAGGCTTCTAAAATCCCACTTGATTACTCTTCCTCCTCCTACACGTAAGAAGTTTCATACACAAGATCAAGCAAAACATTCTTGTTTTGCATACCATCAAGTGCTTGGTCATTCCACCGATGAATGTCAAGCCTTGAAGGAAAAAATACTTCTTTACTCTTGTGTCATAAAACTTACATAATTTATTGATACACTTGTCTCTTCTTCGCATAGCAAGTGATATCAAGGTTTATCTCTATCTTGTTCATTATATCTGATAAGCATATCCTCACGAGATTCTTACAACTCCCTTCTATTATGTTGGTACCCAATATGTGGCATTCATAGCTTTGCTTGCTCATTGCTGGATTCATGGTAGTACACTATTGCTTGCAACCATAATTTCTCCGTGGTAACAACACAATAGTATCTAGCATGGATATCCTTGCCTAGATACGCTAGGGGAAAGGACAACTTTTTTTGGAGGTGTGTGTCCCTCTTGAGGATTTCCTATCTACTTTTAACTCTAAACAAAATTTGGTTAAAATTATCTCACGTACTTGCAGTAGTAAAGGCTTCTCTTGTACATGATCTTGTCACATATATCATCTCAAGAGGGGGCCATAACTACTGGTAATGCTCTCTTGCTTATCATTTTATTTGATCTCATCTAGCATCTTTTAATTGTGATAGGGGATTTCCTTCATAGCGAGGTTGGTTTCTATCACACATTGGTAGTGACTTTCCTCCATAGCAGGGTTGGTTCTACCACCTAATTGGGTAGTGGCTTTCCTTCACAACGGGGTTGGTTCTACAAGTCTATGGTCACCTATCATAACACAACTTGCTAGCCTATGATTTGTCTTTTTAATCATTATCATCTACATTGATGAGCTAATTAATAGCTAGTTTTCTCTTGTTTATTCCATATCTTTTAAAAACTTTAAGTTGTTTATTTCATATACATTCCTAAACTTATATACCTTTTATATCTTTTATGCCATCCAAACCGGACTTTGATGAGTGGGAATTTGATTATGATATGTTGATATTTGTATGAATGAATGTATGAATGTGTTTGAATTTTAGTTTAAATATGTGTTTAATTCACGATTGTTAATAGTATGTATGCTTTGGATGAGAAATAACTCCTTGTAGCTAGAATAACAACCCACAACAACTGGAGAACTCACCACACAACCAGAGGATTTTAGGCCGATAAGAAGGGGAGATTCTAGAATGATTGGGCACATGATAGTTACAAAAATGATGAAGGCGGTCATTGGAGTGATCGATTGGGAGTTATTAGATCATTCAATAAGATGATGGAAGGATGAAGGAGTTTGTGATGAATAAGGAAATTATCGTGAATGTTTGTGCAGAGCACTTTTCTTCCATGTCGTTAACGTAGAGTTACAAACCTAGTTGTATTCTTCCATTTGTTTCAGTTGTAGTTTTTATTACAAAGCCTTTATCTCTCTCTATTCTGAAGGAGAGTGGACATTTTCATTTAATTTCAGTTTTCAGTCCTTATGCAAATAAACCTCCTCTGGAACCTATATAGTTGGATCGGTGGTTGAGGAGTGGATCTAGCTAGAGATGTACATGTGTTTTTAATATTTCCAATATTGTTTTCTAGCAGATAATCTTGCATTGTTAGTTTTTTTTTATCAGTTGTAATAGATATGCACTCATGAATGAAAGATCTATGAAGATTCTTTTCATGTTGTGAGAGTTCAATTTTATGCAATGAAGATGTTCCATTTTATTGTTATGTTTAGTTGATTCAAGTAGCACATATTTGGTTTATCCTGTTGGAACAACAAATTGAGCAAGGGCCACTCAAGGTATTGTTCACCCACCTTTAATTTTCGTTGTTAGAGTAAATATTCATATTATTACATTCATTTCAATAGATTCTTCATTACACACATGTGAATGAATCTTGTTTTATGATTCACCTTCTATATTGAGTCTTTGAGTCATCCTCCAGAGTAAGTAAAGTAGTTAGGAGTAAGAGTTAATAGTGTTAATGAAGTTGCAGAGTTCAAGCTAGCAGTTATCAGTTATAGTGCTAAGCTGAAAGTACCCGGAGCATCAGAGCATCAGTAGCAGACTAAGCTATTTCCCTTATTTTGTAGTTTATGCTTTATTTCACTATCAACCTTTATTGTTTTCCTACACGTGTAAACCACCTATACTTGATGATATAGACCATGTAGATTTTGTGAATGCACATACAATGCCAACATCATAAAAAACTTATGAAGCCTTGGTTGATACTCAAATGAAGCCTTAGCAAGGGTTTAGTGGACTATTCAACTAGGAACCCTTCCTCTAAATCGTGTGTCTAACACCAAGTTGACTAGAAATTAGTTAGGAATTACATTTTTGGTGTTATTATCAAGGATGGTACTACATTCAAGATTCTCCTGTGTTATTTCAAGCTTTTATAGTTAGAATTTTGTCTTCAACATTAGGGTAATTAGGTTTTTAGTTATCAATACAAAAATTCTCTACTAACAATGTGCAAGAGCTATTGGTCCAAAGAATCACAATTATTGTATGTGGAGGTGGTGAGACTCTGGGAATATTTCTTCCTTCAACACACAAATCTTTAGAGGATACTAGTGATCATACTGAACATAGCGAGGGTATTCTTGAAGAAGAATCTCCCTTAACACCAATATCCACATCAGAAACAAAGATACTTCCTACAAACAAATCATCACCATGGGTGATGTTGCAGTGGAAAACCCACCAAAACATGTAACCTTTGATTTCTCCATTGCCAACCAAGAGAGAGAAACTACACAGAAGAACGTACCTCGTTCGACATTACCTGTCTTCTATGGGTTGGTCATAGAGGACCCAGATACATTCCTATTTGAGTTTGATGTGTTGTGTAGAAGTTATGATTATATTATAGATGCACATAGGCTCAAATTATTTCTAGCAACCCTAAAGGATGCTACTTTGAGATGGTTCATGGGTTTAGGAAGAGATGTTGTTCCTAATTGGAATTCTATGAAGACAAAGTTCTTAGAGAAGTACTAGGACTACTGTAGAGGAATTGACAGCAAGAGAAATGAGATCTTTAGGATGTCACAAAAGGAGGATGAATCTCTAGAAGACTATACGGAAAGGTTTCAGTTTTTCCTTAAGAAATCTTACCAAAACAGACTCTTTGATGAGTCTTTAAAATTGATATTCTTAAGGGGGATTAATGAGAATTGCATGGATGCACTTAACCTCATTGGGGTAGGAGATATCTCTCAAGCACCATTTGAGGAAATTTTCAATGCATGCAAGAAATATTGTAGAATCCCTACTAATGTCTAGTAAACTTGGTGACAATCGCACAATTCAAAGGGGAAACCTAGCTTAACAGTCCACTTGAACCTTTGGAAAGACCTTCATTGAATTATCGACCAGGAATAGTAAGCTTGTGATGGTATTGGAACTGTATGTGCTTTCAAAGACTCAAGACTACCTAAATCATCCTAGTGCAAGTATTTGTACTTGCTGAGAAATCATAAAAATGCATAACAATAAAAGAAGTAATGTTGACACTATTGCTACAGTTAGCTACAGTATAAGACTATGACTAATTTACTGTCAAGAAAATGAATGTTGGAATCTAACTAATATCGTTAACTGAACCTACACTCTAGAGTACAACAAGCTTAAGCAAACTAAGGCATAAATGTGAAACAAGAATTGTTAATTAATCCATTTACAACTATAACACAAGGAATCTAATTAACACAACATGCATTTATGAAATAAATGTTCTAATAGAAGTAATTATACAGAAAATGAAGTGAGGGATAGTTACCTTGAGTGGCCCTTGCTCAAGTGACTGCCTCCACTGATCTAACACAAATCTAAATCCTTATCTTAACATAATCATAATAACTCAAAACCATTCATTGTATACCTTTAAAATATCATATAAGATTATACTGGAATATCTTATTCATGAAATCATGATTGAATATTTAATAAATATTGTCTGTGTAAGAACAAAAACTAACTAAAAATATATGATAGCTATATTTTCTATTGAACAATTAACTAACTCTTTATGCCTCCACCATCAAGCCATACATATAGGCACGAGGGATTTTATTAAAACAAGGACTCTAAACTAAAATCATAAATCACCACTCCCTATATATCAGAGTGCGATAAAGACTAAACAATCTAAACTATAACTAAAAAAGGATGAAGAGTCCAAATAGAACTATGACTCTATTGTAACAGAATTGGAATGTGGATTGTTTGAATTAGTCACATTAGACTCCTAACTATAATAAGGTTCTTCTCCTTTAGCATCTTTATTAAATTTCATAATGATGCACGATAATCTTCATTAAGTGCCTCCATGTTGTAATTGTTGTGCTCAACTTATTTTGGAACCTCCCCTGCTCTGCTATTTGGAAACTCCTTTGACTGTGGGTTGCACCTCGCAGTTGATGTGGGCTATAGTCCACCTCCTCTAGCTCCTTAGCTGCAAAGAGTTAGTTCATAAAACATGTACACAATACTAACAACCATAGCTAAGCACAAATATCCATTACAATTCATACATATTAACACATTAATTATGCAATAACCATCACATCATAACCATATTTCCATATACTTTAAATTAGGTTCAGGTTTGCATAATGAGCGTAAAAGATAGTAGTGTAGGAATGTGTATAAGACAAGTGTCTATGAATGTCTATGAGTTTGCATAAAAACATCATAAAACTAACTAATAACTAGACTCATCATTCCCCCCACTACTCATTTTCTTGTCATTAAGCAAATCAACTAGGGTTGGAGGTTTTAGTGCAAAGTGATTTCCTTGAGATCTATAACAACATCCACTCCTTTGACCTATTTCAAATAAAAGCCTCTATAGCATGCAAGTCTAGCTATTCTAGTAATCTCTTCTCTCTCACATTCCTCATTCTTTTCTCCTATCCAGTGTGGTACCAGGTATAGAAGCATTGGTGGCTAGAAGGTGAGTGGTACCCATTCAAGTCCTTTATCCTTGGTAATATCCATACACCTTCAAGTTATCTCAAGCATGGCCATAAAATTATAAACTGAGTGGGGCTCTTTTCTCTTCAACTTAGGGGTTAAACTATCCCATCTGGTGCAAGAGCACCTAGGACTAGGCATTTAAGCAGTCTAGATTGAATTTTGTTTTGAAGTGTTATTTTGAAGGTCATGTTGACCATTTAGATAGAATTTGAGGTTTATGAATAAGTCTTGATCTGTTGTGATCAATAGATTAAGAAGTGGAAAGAATGGATGGGTTTAGAAGCTCATCTTGTTTAGGTTGCTAACTTTTGGCAAAAGTTGAAAAACACAGTGGATTTTGTAACTTTGGCCATTAGGTCATGAATAGGTCCGACCAAAGAAGATAACTGTTTGAGGAACCTATTTAAGGTGTGCCTCGACCTGAAAACAAGGTTGGAAGCTTTGGTATTGTGGAAACATTTTGTGGATTGAAAGGAAAACAGTGTTTTGTGTGTTTTTTCTGACTTTTGTTCCAAAGTAGAGTTTAAATGGATTGAATCTGCTACTATTTTTAATGCAAGACGTAGGGTAGCAATATACCAAGCTTTGTGTGTCATTTTTGTGGTTTCTTCATTCATTTTCAGTCGTTGTTTGTAAATAGTTTGTTGGCACCCTGTTGCTGGTCTGAACCAGACAGGTTGAAGAGAATGGAGTGCTAGACCACTTTCCCATTGTACAAATTGTACGGACCTTTGGGAATAGTTCCTAGACTCCATGTATGTACATATGGTAGGTCTTAGGGTTAGGGAACAAACAGGAGCTGTTGGAAAGATCTTGCCCTAGGCGAGCCAGGATGGTTCCCGACTAGGAATGCAAGAAGTGCAGTGCATAGAATTATGCAAGGGGGTCAAGTTCTTTGAGAATTTCCTTTTGGAGGTGGTAGGTAAGTGTCTTACCTAGTTGTTGTATGAAGCAGAAGGCTCCATCAGTTCAATTGATGTGAGGTCAAGTTGACAGATTGAAGGCAACCAGACAGTGGCTTAAAAACCCTAGGAAATGCCCATTTTCAGGTTCAAGCATTGTACAGTCAGTTAAGGCTTAAGACCTCACAAATCCTTGAGAGGTGTTCATTTGATCCAAGAATATCAAAGAAAGAATGAGTGACCTTTGGGAATTTTTTGAGAAAAGACCATTTTTCTCAGAGATGGAGACCTAATTGGGGCTCAAGGGTTAGTAGCCTTTTTAACCCTAGTTGAGGGTTTGGTGAAAGCAATGGAAAGGTGGAGTTTTGGTGAACCTTCAAGAACCCTAGGAGGTTGGTTTGAAGCCACTGAAGACATTTCTACACCCCTGCAAGATCAAATTGTGTGTTGAGGATAGGTTAGCCTTTAGAGTAGATTAAGGGCTAAGGAAGTGTTGAAGCATTGCCCCAAGGTTGGCTTGGTTGGCAGGATGTGACTTGATGGTTGGGTTGGAAAGGTGAACCAGGGGAGTCTACACAAGCAGTAGGTCCTATAGGTTAGAGGTGGTGGAGTGTGACACCATAGGGTCTTCCTAAATAAGATCCAAAGCATGGAACAGTGAGTGTTTCCATCCAACCCAACCTATCACCATCTTTCTTGCATAAACTGGTAGGAATGATGGATGAGTCCAATAGTCAATATCTACATCCTTCTATAATCTTCATTCACAAATTCATGATTTTCTTGCCCACACCTTTGTGTTGCAAAATTTTTAACCATTCTTTTATGATCACATTAGAGATTTTAGATTCATTTCTAATTGGGAGAGCAACTTATTTCTCTCTCTCCACATACTCTTGCATGATTTCACCTTATACTTTTCATTCTTGAAATATGATGCTAGTGGCCTTAATTATAAATCTCCCACAAACATCAATTGGTTCCATTATGTATCTTTAGGCACAACATAATTATGCAAGCAATATTCACACAATTGATCCTATTCTTCTAGTGTGGCATAAAAAAAAACATTTAGAAAATCAAATTTCCTACTCATAGCAACTGGTTGATTACTAGTCAATCTAGCGAACTAATAACTCAAGAACTTTTCTTGCAAAAATAAAGCATATTTCCTAGCCGGAGGTCTACATTTAACAATCTGGGTGGCCTTATCTGCTACTTCTTCCACCTTGACTGCTAATCTTTTCAATTCAGTATCTTTACTCTCCAATATCCTAGTATGCTATGAGACCATTGTTTATTTTTCTTTCTTCCAATTCTCCTTTTGCCGAGAAAATTCCTAACTTTCCATGGGTGGTAACCTAGAGACATGGTTGTATGATAGGTTGGAGTTTTTGCATCAGAGGGTATTTTATTCTCAGCTAAAAGCTCTTTACTTCCTACTTTAACCATTGTTAATTGTGCAAGCAAGTCTAACTTTGACCCATGTCCATAAGTATACAATTTTTCCTCCAACTCCTGAATTTTTAAATTCATTTCCTTGTCCCTTTGTTCATAGGTTTTTACTAATTATTCCAATTGTTTGATCCTCCCCAATGCTTCTTGCAATTATTTTCTAGCATTTCTTTCCTCTAAAAATAATTCCTCATCATTCAAAAATTGTTCATCACCACCCCCTGTGTACTCATAACCCTCACTGTTAGGGCTAATTGGGGTTCTTTTCCTAGTTTTATTTGCAACAAAAATGTCCTCTGAATCTAAGTTAGAGGTGGTGGATATGTACCATTTCCTTTTTGTGGGAACATGCACATTTTTCAGATACATTGTCTTTTAGTTCCGAGTCAGTTCCTACTGTCATAATATCTTCTTTTTCTTCTTTTGGTTTCTTAATACTACCCCTCATGGCACCTTTCCTTTTTAGGTGGTGTGAATGCCTTGGTTGAGTGGGCTTCTTTTTCTGCACCTTTGAAGGTGCAAAAAAAGAACCACCTCTCTTCTTTTTGGTTTTTGGAATTTTAGAAGAAGTTATGGCTTCATGTACCTCTTTTGTTGTAAGTTGATCAGATGTTGCGTGTGGTGATATTTTCACACTTTTCTCATTTTATTTTCCCCTACTATCGGTAGGTGAAGTAGTAGGTGAAACAGGGGACATTTCCCTTAAAGATGCAGCAAGTGACTCTAGGTTTCCTGGGACTGTTGGTTCCTCAAGAATATTATTAATATTTTCACAAATCAAAAAACTTTCCTAGGACACCTGTGGATATTGAACCCTAAGGCTTCTCTTCACTAACAAGGTAACCAAACAGTAATGTGATAGAGCTGAATCATTTATTTTTCTTTGATACTCAGACCTCATTCTCTTTAACAAATTATAAAGGAAATTAGGTACATTAACTAGTTTATTGTGATGAAGGTGACTCAAAAGCTTAAAATGTACAGTGTATAGAAGGGATTTTATATCATCACAAGTGATATATTTAATAATGTAAGAAGCACAAGAAGCCCATACCCATGGAAGTGACAACCTCTTGGTGCCCTATGATGATGAATAAAGGTTTTCTCCAGGCTCCCTAAATTCATCCCAAGTAGCTACTGCATTTTCTCTGAAAGTGAATTCAACTCCATTTCTTGGTAGACCAGACACCTATACAATTGCAGCCTTTGAAGCGTCCACCCTCAATCCTTTGACGGTGGCTTCATCATGTTTTAATGTTGCTGCAAACTTCGTTGTCATGTCTTCATTATATTTTGATAACTTCAAAAAGTAGTCTAACCTTCCTGCTCTTGTGAAAATGGGAAAGACTAACCTGTCCTCCAATACTTGTTGGTGTACAAATGGTTCCCCTTTTACAATATCACCTCCCATGATGATATATCCTCAATATGTTCAAACTCTGGAAATTTCAGCTCAAAATTCAATTGCAATACCCCGCCAACCCTCTATGTCTATTATACTTGCATGCACTTCTTCCATTGCAACTCCAACTACTATGTCTCTTCCTCCTCTGTTTCAACTTGAATCAACTTGAATTGGTTTTGAATTAGCTTGGAATTTAGGGAACAAACAAAAGAAAGGTTGTAGATGCAAGAAGGTAGGAAAGCAAAAATGGTTTGTGTGTTTTTTTTGTGTTTTGCTTTTGGTGGCAAAAATTAAATTTTGGAATATATACTATCTCCCCCCCAATGAAAATCTTGAAGTGGCATCACTTCAATGCATGTGACTAGGAAAAGGGTATGATTATTGATTATGGAAATAAAATTAATGAGTATAAAGCATGCAAAACTAAATGTGAGGACATATTGAAAGCATTGAAAATATATGTTAATTATGGAAGATTAGTATGCGTACCTATCATATTAGATGAATGTAACTCCATGTGTGTGAAGTTGTTGGAAGAGTGTCTGTAGCTTGATTGTGATTTGACATTGGTTAATTGCTTTAGGTGATGGAGTAAATGATAGGTTGGCGCATGTGATTTAAAGAATGTGGTATGTACGATTGAATGAATGTGAAGTGATAGTTTGAATGCATGAAATTCAAGATAAGTGATGTGGAATGGAGTGATTAAGCTGCATGTAGTGATATGATAGGCTTATGGCTGCATGTGTGGAAAAAGTGGAATGAATATAGAAGCAATAATAATTTGGCACAAGTTTTTGAATTCTCTGATAGGTAAATTATTATGAGTACCTTCATCAACAGGTCTTGAACTAAACTGTGGTAGCTTTTATTCATGATGCTATAGGTCCCTAATGCATAGTGAAGCGATCTTTAAAAAAATTGTTGATTGTGGCACCTGTGTGGTGTGTGCACATTAAGTAGGATAAGGAATTATACCTGAGTGCTCTCAGGAGGTGAGTTGTGTAGCTCATCTGTTGAGTCACTGTGAGAACTGGTAGTATCTACTGAGTTATTATCTTGTGTTAGTATGTTTGTATCAGAACCACTACTTGGACCAGATTGATGCATTAGAGAAAGAAGGAAATCATCTTTATGTGTTGGGTTTTTGTATATATTTAGTCTATGGCCATTAACTAATAGTGAAAATCTAACTATATCTATGATCTGCAATTTGACTGCTCCATTGGGGAATACCTGTTGTATTTCATAGGGTCCCAACCATCTATATTGTAGCTTCCCCTTATAATATTTGTATCTAGAACCATATAATAAAGCCCAGTCACCCACATTGAATTCTTTGGTCTTTATAAACCGATCATGCCATTTAGTCCTCTATTTTTGAATTATCTCTGTGTGATGCATGGCCTCCATTCTAATTTCATCTAGCCTATTCAGACTATGTAGCCTCTCCTTCTATGCTGCTGTCAAGTCCATTTCTTGTTCCACTACTATTATAAGTGTCTTGTATTCAAATTCAATAGGAAAAACTGCTATTTTGCCATACACCAGTTCATAAGGTGTGAAACATGTAGTTTTTATCCATGTTGTCCTATAGCCCCACATTACTTCAGGTAATCTAGTTGCCCAATATTTCTTGTAAATTTACATTGTTTTGGTTAGAATATTCTCAATTTCTTTGTTTATAACCTCCACCTGCCCATTGGCTTGGGGGTGATAAGGTGTTTATTTTCTATGTCTTATTTCATACTCTTCAACCAATTTAGAAATGAGTTCAAAAGTGAACTAGGGACCTTGATTAGTTACAGTTTCTCTAGGTACTCCATACCTAGTAAAGATGTCTTCATACAAGAACTTAGCTACATTTCCATCTCTTGCAAACTGTAATTCCTTGACTTCAACCCACTTTTTCAGATAATCTGGACAAACTAAAATATACTTTTTGTTATTAGATGGTGAAATTGGCCCAATGAAGTCTAGCCCCCATTTTTCAAATTGTGCTAATGCCAACTATGGCTACAAAGGCATCTCATCTATCCTTGTTGGTTTTCCCATTCTCTAAAATTTATCATAACTCCTTGTATACTTTATTGAATCCTTATGAAGAGTTGGGTAATAGTAACTTGTTGTTAAGATCTTAAATGTTATCCTTTTAGCTACAAAGTGACATCCATAGGGCTCATCATGGCAAGCTTTTAGGATTTCAAAGACCTTATTCCCTCTTATACATCTCCTCATAATATTACCTGGAATTGGATAGAATAAAAACCCAACTACCCAAGAATATGGAAAGCTTTTATGCACCAGTTGTCTCTTTTTTCTAGGAGAGAAATGTGATGGTATTTTTCGTGCCACTAAGTAATTTGTAATATCAGAAAACCATGGTGTGTACACATTGAGAGCAAGAAAATTTCCATCTAGAAAATATTCATCCACAACACCTTCTTCTAGTTGTGTGGGTAATCTAGATAGAAAATTTTCCACCACATTAGCCTTCCCAGGCTTATCCATTATTGTTATATCAAACTCTTGTAGTAAGAGCAACCATCTAACCGGTCTACCTCCAACCATAAGTTTTTTCATTAAGTACCTTATTGTAGTGTGATCTATGTGGATAAAGACTATATACCCAGTGGTGTAATGCCTAAACTTGTTAATGGCATAAAAAACTGCCAACATTTCTTTTTCTGTGACAATGTAGTTAAGTTCTACTCCTTATAAGTTCTTACTGATATAGTAGATAACATACTCCTCATTACCTTCCTTTTATCCCAATACTGCTCCTATAGCAAAAATAGAAGCATCAGTGTGTATGTGGAAAGGTAATGTCCAGTTTGGCCCTCTCAAGATAGGTGCTTTTGTCAAGGTTGTCTTAAGTGCTTCAAAGGAGTGCTAACATTTTGTGGTCCATTCAAATTCTATATCCTTGGTGAGCATAACAAATAAAGGTGCTACAATTTTACTGAAGTCCTGAATAAATCTCCTATAGTAGCCTACATGTCCTAGAAATCTCCTTACATCTTTTTGTTTCTGTGGCACATGAAGTGTAGAGATGATCTCAATTTTATGGGGATCCACTTGAATTCCTTCACTTGATATAAAATACCCTAGAACAATCCCTTGAGTCATCATCATGAAACATTTCTCATGACTCAATGATAGATTGTATTCTTGACACATTTTCAAAACCTTCTCTAGATTGTTGAGTGCTTCTTCATATGTTTCTCCATAGGTGGTGAAGTCATCCATGTAGATTTCCATGGAGTTATGAGCATAATTTGAGAATATACTTAGCACTGCCCTCTGGAAAGTGGTTGGGGCATTACATAGTCCAAAGGGAAGAACAAAATAGGCATATGCGCCCTAGTGGCATGTAAATGTGGTTTTGTCTTGGTCCTCTAGAGCTATCTTTATTTGGTTATAACCACTATATCCATCTAGGAAGAAGTAATTTTTACCTACTAGGGAATCAAGTACTTGGTCAATGAAAGGTAGTGGAAAGTGATCCTTCCTAGTGGTTGTGTTTAGCTCCCTATATTCCACACATACCCTCCATTTTCCTCCTTTCTTGGGGACAATAACTAAAGGTGACACCCATTGACTATCAAAAATAGGGTAAATGAAGCCTGCATCAAGTAATTTTTGTAGCTCAGTTTTAACTATTTCTCTTAAGGAAAGGTTCATTCTCCTTCGGGGTTGTCTAATTGGATTGAAACCATAATTTATGTAGATTCTATACATGCACATGTCTGGATCAATCCCCTTCATGTCATGGTAGTCCCATGCAAAGGCTACTGCGTGTGCCTACAATTAAGGAATTTTGTTGTTCTTCAGTTAGCCCATTGTTAACATTCAACATTTTACTTGACATGATTTCCAATGTCTTGGATGTTGATTGTATAGATGAAAGATCAATTCCACTAATGTTGGGGACACACTATTTTGGTAGAAGAGAATGGAAAAGTTGGGATACATCTTTTGATGAATTTATAGGTATGATATTCTGTAGTGGATCTCGTAGACATGAAAGATAGTATTGTTGTTGTGGGTCCCTACCATAGTTATTTTGTATGATGTGATCAATTAATTCATCCTCATCTTTATTTTGCAATAGGGGGTTGTGTTCAATAGTCATGAGAGTTTGTAGGGAATAGTAGTCTTCTTCATCCAAGGTAGGCCATATAGTATGCTCTATATTTTCATGAGGCTGGGTTGGTAGATAGAGGATCAATTTCTTGGTCACAATTCCATTTGATATTATCATGTTCCTAGACCTACAACCTATGAATGCATCAGTTGTTGCTAACCATGGTCTGCCTAAAATAAGTGGATATCCTGCAAGGTTGGCCTTTGGCTGCAAGACTATGAAATCTGTAGGATACTCCCATGAATCTAATGCTATGACTAAGTCCTAAATTATCCCCTTAGGTTTCACTGTTGATCTATCTGCCAATTGTAAAATAGTTGGTGTAGGTCTAAGGTTAGCTAATTGATGTAGCTGCATTATTTCCTTAGTCATGACATTAATGGCGACCCCTAAATTAATTAAGGTGTTTTGATGATAAAGGTACCATTTATCTTAACATCCACTATTGGACTTCCAGGGTCTATATATTTAGGGATAGTTATATTCCCTAGATTAATGTCAGCAAGGTCCCCTAGGACAGGAACTATCTGAGGGTTCTTCCTCTTTCTCCCTAGATTTTTAAGACAAAGGTATCTTACTATCTTGGTATAAATTGGGATATCCTTGATAGCTTGAATGAGGGTATTTTGATACTTACATCCTTAAGCTAACCCAATAGGCTTGTATCAACTTGAGTATGATGTCTTGAAATGGCTAAATGCTCAAGGAATGGAGGCTTTGAACTTGAAATAGTCTGGTTTACTTAATTTGACCTAGGCTTTACAGGCGAATTGTCTAATGCTTCAGCTATGGGTTCCTCATCTACCATCTCAGTAATTTGAGGGGATGAAGGCCCAGCTAGTGTTTTCCTTGACCTAAGGTGGAAATCACTCATCTATACCCCATAAGTAGGGTATTGAATAGCCTCATTAGTGTATGCTTATTGGATAGGCTTATTATTGGGGTTAGGTGCATGCTGGGAAGGTAATTGTGGTACTCTTGGTGGCTGAGATGTTGGGTTTGATGGATTGGGCATGATGGTCTCCTATTGTGGCTAAGAAGGCAACAAAGGTTACTGGTAATTCATATTTTGGTGCTGCCACTACTGGCCCTTTTACCATTGTGGCTGCCAATAATTTTGTTGCATTGGTCATTGATAGTTGTAATTATAACCTTAGAAATTTTGTTGAGGCTATACATTTGGTTGTTGCTAGTTCCAATTTTGCTAAGGGTTTTTCCATTGGTGAGGGTTTTGCCATTGGTTTTGGCTATTTAACAAAGGCTAGGTGTTCCAAGTAGAGAAATGTTGATTACCAATTGGAAATGATGTATTGAAATTTAAAGGGTGTTATGGCATACCTTGTTTTGGTTGCCATGGCCTTCTTTGTGCAATGTAGAACAACTATCCATCTTCACCTTCTAGTGGTTGAAAATATGGTTTCTCTAATTTTTCTTCTATAATACTTGCTACCCTTTTACATTTGTAGTTGGCTTTTTGTTGTCTGCAATTGGGGAAGTATTCAGTAAGTATTGCTTCAACCTCCTATTTTTCTTCACATGTAGATTGTCCAATTGTGTAGCTAGATGATTTATAATATCTTCTTTAATTTTGAACAGTAGGTTACTTAACTATACTCTTGAAACCCCATTAGATGTCTTTCTAATGGTAGATGTTCTTCCCCCCTCGTCCTTTTGGTAAAGGTCTTTGAATAGTTTCTACAAACCTTGCAGATATCTTTAAAGGGTAATTGAGACACATCCCCTGCCCCAATGAGATTAAGGGAATCCATGTAATCATCATTGACTCCTCTTAAAAACACAAGCTTCAAGGATTCTTTTGAGATTCTATTCTATGGATTCTTCTTCAAGAAGAATTGGAACCTTTCTACATAATCCTCTAATGGTTCATCCTCTTTTTGAGTCATTCTAAAAATATCATCTCTTCTCCTATCAACTCCTCTACAATAGTCCTAGTATTTTTCTAGGAACTTTATTTTCACAGTGTTCCAATTTGGAACAACATCTTTGCCTAGTCCCATAAACCATCTCATGGTAACGTCCTTCAAATTTATAGGAAATAGCTTGAGCCTATGAGCATCAGTTGTGTAATCATAGATTCTACATAGTGTATCAAACTCGAACAAGAATGTGTGGATCCTCAGTTACCAAACCATATAATACTGGAAATGTTGAAGGAGGTATATTCTTTAGGACAGTAGCCCTTTCTTTGTTGGTAATGGGAAATTCAAAAGTCACATGTTCTGGTGGATCATCCAATACTGCATCAGTGATGGTTTGGAAGGTCCCCTTTGTGTTTGCAGTAGATGTTGGTGAAAAGGAAAGTTCTTCATTGGGAATACCCTCAATCTGATCACTGTGGTTGAACCAATATGTGCTCTAGCTTGTTGGTTTGAGGGGAGAAATCTTCCCAAAGTATCTCTTTGCCTCTGCATATAATAGGTATGATTTTGTATGGCAAGGACTCCTGCACAATGTTAGTGAATTATTCTGGAATTTGAAAAAATAAAACCTAATTGTCCTAATACTGAAAGCAAATATTAAACTAGGAAAGCTTTGTAATAACATAAACTAATATTTGAAAGTAGCACCATCCCTGAAAATGACACCAAAAATGTAGAGTCCCTACTAATGTCTAGTAAACTTGATGACAATAACACAATTCAAAGGGGAAACCTAGTTAATAGTCCACTTGAACCTTTGGAAAGGCCTTCATTGAATTATTGATCAGGGTTAGTAATGTTGTGATGGTACTGGCATTGTATGTGCTTCCAAATACTTAAGACTACCTAAATCATCCTAGCACAGGTATTTGTACTTGTTGAGAAATTATAAAAAATGTATAACAATAAAAGAAGTAATGTTAGCACTATTGCTATGGGTACCTACAGTATAAGACCATGACTAATTTACTGTCAAGAAATGAATGTTGGAATCTAACTAATACTGTTAACTAAACCTACACTCTGAATTAAAACAAGCTTAAGCAAACTAAGGAATAAATGTGAAACAAGAATTGTTCATTAATCCATTCACAATTGTAACACAAGGAATCTAGTTAACACAACATGCATTTATGAAATAACTATTATAACATAAGTAATTATACAAAAAATGAAGTGAGGGACAGTTACCTTGAGTGGCCCTTGCTCAAGTAATTGTATCTACTGATCTAACCCAAATCTAACTCCTTAGATTAACACAATTATAATAACTCAAAACCATTCATTGCACAACTTCAAATATCACATAAGATTATGTTGGAATGTCTTATTCATGAAATCATGATTCAACAATAAACATTATCTATGTAAGAACTAACAAAAAATATCTGATAGCTATATCTACTATTGAACAATTAACTAACTCTCTATACCTCAACCACCGAGCCATACATATAGGCATAGGGGAGTTTATTAAAACAAGGACTCTAAACTGAAATCATAAACCATCACTCCCTATATATCAGAGCATGATAAAGACTAAGCAATCTAAACTATATAACTAAAAAAGGAAGAAGAGTCCAAATAGAACTATGACTCTATTGTGATAGAACTGGAACATGGACTATTTGAATCAGTCATATTAGACTCCTAAATGTAATAGGGTTCTTCTCCTTCAACATCTTTATTAAATGTCATAATGATGCACAATCATCTTCATTAAGTTCCTCCCTATTATGATTGCTACACTCAACTTATTCTGGAACCTCCCTTGCTCTACTATCTGGAAACTCCTTTAGTTGTGGGCTACATCTTGCATTTGTTGTGGGCTATAGTCTACCTCCTCTTGCTCCTTGGCTACAAAGATTTATTTCATAAAACATGTACACAATACTAACAACCATAGCTAAGCACAAACATCCATTACAATCCATACATATTCACACATTAATTATGCAATAACCATCACATCATAACCATATTTTCATATACTTTAAATCCGGTTAAGGTTTTCTTAATGAGCATAAAAGATAGTATAGTGTAAGAATATGTATAAGATAAGTGTCTGAGAATGTCTATGAGTTTGCATAAAAACATTAGAAAACTAACTAATAACTAGACTCCTCACTATTCAAGGTCTTTCATAAAGAAAGTTAGAGGAGATAGGGCATCTTCCATCATCAAACCATCCAATGGAGTCTCTAGAGTTAATTGAGTAATCTACTGTCTAATATGAAAGAGGATATTATTAGCCATCTGGTTACATAGCTAGATACCCTCCATATAAAAAATAAGCAAGAGGAGGCAGAAGCAACTCTTATAGAATACTACTCACATTGTAGACAAAGAAGGACTAACTGCAAATGCAAGGTGGCAAGTATATTTAAGGGGACATCAAATTTTCATGTATTGGAAGGAGAAGATGGACAAGTATTCTACATAGCTCAAAGGAAACCATGACAACCAAGACAAGGTATGCCCCAATATCCTTTGAATTATAACATGTCACTTCTTGGTAACAATTCAAATCTTTCTAATTGGAATCCTCAGTCTTGGGTTAATATGCAAAACCAACAATGGAAAATTCCTCAAACCAATTGGAACCAATAGCAGCAAAATATGTGTTCATCAAAAAATTACCAAGGATCCAAAATAATTCCTAATGGCCACCCCAACAAAACCAATGGAAACCCTAGTGGCAAAGAGGTCAACAATGGAAAAACCAAAACATGAATTACCACTACCCACATCAGCCCTTGCAACCACAATAAGAAGTTATTATGCCAAACTTGACAAATCCAACACCATAGCCACCTAGAGCACCTCAACTTCCAGCCCAACCTGCACCTAACCACAATAACAAGCTTGTTCAATAGGCCTATACTAACAAAGTTGTTCAATACCCCACTTATGAGGTAGAGGTGAGTGATGTCCACCTTAGATCAAGGAATACTTTGGTTGGGCCTTCATCTCCTCAAATTACTGAATTGATTGATGAGGAACCCACCAACAAGGACCTTGGACAATCAACTTAAGGAGTCTAAGTCAAATCAGGTTAACCAAACCAATCCAAGTCTAGAGCCTCCATTCCCTAAAAGATTATTAGTTCAAAGACATCAAACACAAGATGAAACAAACTTGTCAAGACAACTTAAAGATTTTTTAATCAAAATAACCCTTATACAAGCCATTAAGGAGGTTCCTATCTACACCAAAACAATGAGAGAAATTTTCCTTAAAAATCCAGGTAGAAAGAGGAAAGATCCTTAGACAGTACAAGTTCTAGGTCAACTTGCGAACATTATGTTGGGAAATATAACTGTTCCCAAGTATGTAGACCCTAGGAGTCTTGTGGTGGATGTAAAGATAAATGACACTCTTATTATGAACACCCTAATTGACTTGGGAGAAGCTATCAATGTAATGACCAAAGAGACCATGAAGTTATAGTTCATAGAACTCAGACCTACACCCATTGTTATGTAGTTGGAGATTAGGTCCACAATCAAGCCTGAGGGTATCATTAAGGACTTGGTGATAACATTGGATTCATGGGAGTACCCTGCAAATTTCATGGTCCTATAGCCAAAAGATAATCTTGCAGGCCACCCCCTCATATTAGGAAGACCATGGTTGGAAACAATAGATGCCTTCATAGGCTACAAATCTGGGAATATGATTATCTCTAACAAGAATGTAACTAAGAAATTAGTCCTTTATCCACCAACCCAACCACATGCAGACCTAGAACAAACCATTTGGCCTACCCTAGATGATGAGGATCAATACTCCTTGCAAGCCTTGATGACTATTGAATTCAATCCACTGTCAAAACACTAAGATGAAGATGACTTAATAGTAAACATCATGCAAAATGACTATGGTAGGGACCCACGACATCAAGACTGCTTGACATGTTTGCAGGATCCTCTGCAAAATATTATCCTTGCTAGTTCATCTGAATCAATTTCCCAAATATTTCATAATTTGTTACCACACCAATGTATCCCAAACATAGCAGGAATTGACATCTCATCAATGCAAACAACATCCAAGACTTTAGAGATCATGTCAGGTAAAACATTGAATGTTAATAGTCAATTGATTGATATACAACAAACATCACTGATAATTGTGTTGCAAGCACACACAACAGCCTTTGCATGGGATTATCATGACATGAAGGGGATAGAACCAAAATTGTGCATACATAGGATTTACATCAATGATGGTTTTAAACCCATAAGACAACCACAAAGGAGAATGAACCCTGTAGTCAAAGACATAGTTAAAACGAAATTGCAAAAATTACTTGATGCGGGCTTTATATATCCTATCTTTGATAGTCAAGGGGTATCATCTCTAGTAATTGTCCCAAAGAAAGGAGGAAAGTGGAGAGTATGTGTAGACTATAGAGAATTAAATGTTGTAACTAGGAAGGACCACTTTCCACTCCCCTTCATTGACCAAGTACCCAATTCATTAGTAGGCAAAAATTACTTCTCCTTTCTAGATGGATTTGGTGACTAAAATCAAATTAAGATTACCCCAAAAGACCAAGACAAGACAACATTTACATGTCCTTGGGGCACATATTCTTATTTTGTCCTGCCATTTGGCCTATGTAATGCACCGACCACTTTCGAGAGGGTAGTACTGAGTATATTCTTAGACTTTGCACATGATTCCATGGAGGTTTATATGGATGATTTCACAACATATGAGAATACATATGATGAAGCACTTGGAAATCTATAAAAGGTGCTAAAAAGGTGTCATCAACACAACTTATCTATGAGTCATAAAAAATGTTTCATGATGATGACAAAAGGGATTGTATTGGGATATTTTGTGTCAAATGAAGGAATTCAAGTGGACTCCAACAAAATTGAAGAGTAATATCAACACTCCATGTGCCCCCAAAAAAAAAAGATGTTAGAAGTTTCTTAGGACATGTTGGGTATTATAGGAGATTCATCCAAGATTTTAGAAAAATTGTAGCTCCACTAATTTTTTTACTATCCAAAGATGTAAAATTTGAATGGACAACTGCTTGTCAACACTCTTTTGAAGCACTCAAGCAACATTGACTAAAACCCCTATCTTGAGAGGACCAAATTGGACCTTACCTTTCTATATCCATATAGATGCTTCTAATTTTTCTATAGGAGTTGTACTTGGGCAGAAGGAAGACAAGGAGTATTCCATATGTTATATGAGTAAAAATCTACAATGGGAAAAACTCAATTATATAGTGACAGAGAAAGAAATGTTGGCAGTGGCATATGCATTAAACAAATTCAAGCATTATATTATAGGATATCTAGTGTTAATACACACTAACCACACAACAATCAAGCATCTCATGAACAAACCGACAGTTGGTGGAAGACTTGTCAGGTGGTTGTTACTTCAAGAATTTGACATCACCATTGTGGACAAGCCAGACAAATCAAATGTAGTGACAAATTTTCTATCCAAACTTCCAACCAAATTATAAGATGTTGTTGATGATTCATTTTGATATGATCATTTATTTTCTCTATCTTTCATACACCTAGGTTTTCAGAAATTTCCAACTATCTAGTAGCAAGGAAGACACCACCATATTTCTCCCCAAGAGAAAGACAATTGATTCACAAAATTTTTCCCTACTCTTGGATAGCTAGATACTTGTTTTACATAGGCCTAGATAACATTATGAGGAGATGTATTAGAGAAGATGGGGTATATTAAATTCGTAGAGCATGCCATGATGAAACTTGTGGGGGACACTTTGCAGAAAAGATGGCAACTCTTAAGATTCTCACAACTAGCTATTATTGGACAACTCCGTAAGGATGCAGTGAAGTACATGAGGGGCTGTAATAGGTGTCATAGAATGGGAAGGCCACCAAAAATAGATGAAATGCCATTGTAGCCACAATTAGCAATGACACCATTTGATAAATGAGGATTAGATTTTATTGGCCCAATATCACCAACATCTAACAACAAGGAGCACATTATTACCTTACCTTGAGTGGGTGGAGGTTAAGGCTTTAAAATTTTCTAGGGATGGTAATATGGAAAAGTTTCTCTATGAGGACATATTTACAAGATATGGAGTTCCAAGGGAAATTGTCACAGACCAAGGACCCCAGTTTACATTAAGTCGATCATAAAATTAGTTCAAGAGTATGAGATCAGACATAGAAAGTCCTCACCTTACCACCCTCAAGTTAATGGATAGGTGGAAGTCATAAATAGGGAGATTGAAAACATTCTAACCAAAACAATGAAAATTCATAGGAAATATTGGGCAACCAGGTTGCCTGAGGTAGTTTGGGCTTATAAGACAACATGGAAAACCACAACAAGGTTTGCACCATATGAATTGGTGTATGGAAAGAAAGTAAAACTTCCTATTGAATTTGAGTACAAAAATTTGAGACACATTTTTCAATTAGGCACGGACTTATTAGCATAACAATAGGAGAGATTACATGAACTCAATGCACTTGATGAAATTAGGATGGAGGAAATACACCACACTGAAATTGTTCAAAATCAAAGAATCAAATGGCATGATCAGCTCATCAAAACCAAGGAATTTAGTGCAGGTGATTAGGCTCTACTCTATGACTCAAGATATCAGGACTACAAGGGAAAGTTACAAATAAGGTGGCTTGGTCCCTATGAAATCAAGCAAGTGTTTCCCAATGGAGTTGTACAACTACATACAATTGATGAAGTTAGGTTATTCTTACTAGTTAAGGGACATGGTCTAAACCTGTACAAGAAACCACTGCAGAAGGATGATTTCCTTCTTTCATTAATACAACAATTTGAGCCTTCACTTGAAAATTCAACTACAAAAACTACAAGTTCTACACATGACTCAGTAGAGGAGATACCCAACTCACCTACTACTATTACACAAGTATGATTTCTAACACAACTCACAAACCACACACTACACAAGATAACAAGATAACAAGCAACAATAATCAATTTCTGCCATGATCAACAATGTTGAAGGGACCTGTAGTAACACGTCTAAAGGAAACAACTTTTAGAAAGGAACCTATTATTAGAGGAACTCATAGCAATTAACTGACAGTTATTTTAAAAATTCCTTGTTGAATTAATTGCATATCTCTACTTTCCACTACTATTTTCCATACATGCAACCACATACATTTCATTTCCACACATGCAACCTATACACCACCTCACACTTAGTATTTCCATCACCTTTCGCTATTTAAAATCCCACAACCTTTTCCAACAATCATTCACCACATGCCATGCATTCATATTATTCACTTCTAATTGCAATTTAGAATAGCAAATCAAATCTTGCTATGGGCAGTAATCAACACTTCACATAAGCTAAGTTTCATTTCATAAGCATTCTATAGGTACACGCATTAAATTTTCATAATTAGCATAGTTGATGATTGATTTGCTACATATTTTAACATTTCACTATATTTTAACTTTTTATTTATGCATGTTTTCATATCTAAATTGATATTCCACTATATACCATCTCACCCTTTTCCAAGAATCATACAATTAAGTGAGCACGCTTAATACCTTTAGTTGGGGGGAGGGGTACTCTCATTTGCTTGATTTTCAAAAACCCAAAACCCTCTACAACTTTTTTCCATTTCATTTTTTTTTTTTTTTTTTACATAATCCAATCTTAGAGGAGAAGGAAGGGTTGAAAGCAGCTGAATTGGGAGGGTACAGTAAAGTGAAGGTGGTGTAGTGGAATAACAGACAAAAATTGATCTATAAAAAAGTAGAATTAAGGAAATTACAGAGCAATAGCAGTATCATGGGTGGCGATATTATATGTAGGAACCAATAACACATACCCAAATGTTGGAAGATAGACTAGTGTTACCTATTTTTTAATAGGTTGGTTGGATGGACTACTTCTTGAAACTCAAATTTCAATGAAGTCATGACAACAATTTGCTACTACTTTACAAAATGATGAGGCGATTGTAAGAGGTTTGAAGGTAGATGCTTCAGAAGCCACCATTTCTAAGGTATCAGGACTACCATGGGAAGGGGAAGAGTTTCCAGTGAGGCCAAATATCATAGCTACCAAGAATGAATTCAAAGAACATGGAGAAAACCTAGACTCATCATCTAAAGGTACAAAAATATTATCCTTACCATGGATATGGGCTTATATATTCAAATACTTAACTTCTGATGGTAGGCAGTCCCTGTTATATATAGTCCATTTTAAGCTTTTAAGCCATCTTTTCCATGATAGGCATTTAAATGTTCCAAATTTTATTTACAATTTGTTGAAAAGAATGAGTTTTGAGTACAAAAGAAAAAGGAATAACATAGCATTGTCACATTTCTTCTTAGTCACATTTCTAATAAAGAGAAGTTTGAGGGTTTAGTTTCCACATGTTTCATGGGAGAGCTTCCTAAATTGCAATCATATCAATAGTATTTTTGAGGAACTTGTTGTCCCAAAAAGAGAAGAAGAACCTATTGTATAAGATAGGGAAATACCCTCTAACTCCCTTGGTATGTCACCTACTTGTAGTAGAGGAGAGCTAGAGGAGCAAAGCTTGCATGGCACTCAACCTACAACCTCTGAGAAACTTGCAACAGGAGATACCCAATAAATCCCTACCTTTGGAAAAACACTAAGAAGAAATCCACACAACCTAGAAGGCAATCACATCGCCTGAAGAGGAAAGTTGTTATGAGAGGGTCAGTTAAAAACCAGAAAAAGGGAGATGTTATGGTTGGGATTGAATCAAAATTGGAGGGGAATTCCCCTGGTAATAAAAATATACTTGATGCACAGACATGGAATTTTACAAGCACCTCTGAATCTGATTTAGAGGATGCTTTTGTTGCAAAGAACCCTAAAGAGCCTTGATTTAGAGGGTAATGAATATATGAGTGAAAGGAATGACCAACTTTTGGAAAGAGATGAAGAATTTTTTATTGAGCAAAAAGATATTGGCAAGGAATTACAAGAGGTTATGGAAAGAATTAAGTAATTGGAAGGTTTATTGGAAACACACTAGCAAAGAGAAAGTGAGAGCCACAAAAGAATTGAGGAGTTGGAGGAAAAAAATTGTAAATATGACCATGGGTCTAGATTGGATGAATTGGCACATATTGCTATCATAGAAGCATAAAGCAAGGAACTGGTACCCCAGGCTCCAATTCCTTCATTGTTAGTTCCCTCTAGGCCATCTGTAGTGACCTTAGGTATGGAATTGTTTAGAATAACACAAGAGTTATTTGAGAAGAAGAAAGAATGGGAAAAAGAAAAATCTGAATTAATGCCAAAACACATTAGGACACTTGAGCAGAAAGATGCAAAAATAAAAAGGTTGTTCAAAGTGAAGATTGAAGAAGTAGCAGACAAGGTTGCACAAATTCTAAAGTGCAGACCTCCTACAAGAGTTTATGCACTATTTCTACAAGAAAAATACTTATGTTTTCACTTTAGCTAGCTAATTAGTGATTTTTCAATGTCAACGAATATATATTTTTTATTTTTAGAAACTTTCTCTAACTCTACCCTGGGTATGCAAGATCAATTATGTGAGTTTTACTTGCATAATCTTGTGCTCTCAGATCAAACATAATGGAATCCTCTAATGTTTGTGGGGGAATTACAAATTAAAGCACTTGCCTCTTATATCAGGAATGAAAAAAAAAGGGGTGAGATCTTGTAGGAATATACTGAAAAGGAGAAATTTGTTGCTCTATAGCTAAGAAAGGAATCCAAAGATCCCAATGCAGTTATTGATGAGAGCTTAAAGCTACTGACTTATAAAGGTGTATGAAGGAAAATAATAAATGTCAGGGAATGTGGCTACACCGGGATGATGCAACTGGCTATTGGGCCTATTGATCACACCTTCCAGTTTGTAAAGAAGAGATGGGAGGAACAAACCCATGAATTAAAGAAAAAGGAACCTCACTCCATGTACAAATTTATAGCTATTATCAGAAGGTCTTACAAGTATATAGATATTGCTAGGGACAATGGACTAAAATGGTTTCCATTGACAATTCATCCACCTCTCCTTTTCTACCAGTGCCACATTGGATTGGGAGGAAACGAGATGAAGTACAGGTAGCAGAGAATTTGAGGCTAGCAAAGATTGCATGTCTAAAGGGCTACTATTTGAGATAGGTTAAGGGAGTTGATGTTGTTGGAGACTTTAGGGAGATCACTTTACAATACAAAATTTGTGACCCAAATGTTGCTTGAGGACAAACAATTGCTTAGTTGGGGGGAAATGATGAGCCTGATTAATAGCTAGTTTTCTCTTGTTTATTCCATATCTTTTAAACACTTTAAGCTATTTATTTCATATACATTCCTGAATTATATACCTTTTATATCTTTATACCATCCAAACCAGACTTTGATGAGTGGGAATATAATTATGATATGTTGATATTTGTATGAATGAATGTATGAATGTGCATGAGTTTTAGTTTAAATTTGTGTTTAATTCATGATTGTTAATAATATGTATGCTTTGTATGAGAACTAACTCCTTGCAGCCAAAATAGCAACCCGCAACAACTGGAGAACTCAACCCACAACTAAAGGATTTTATGCCGATAAGCAAGAGAGATTCCACAATGACTGGGCATGTGATAGTTGCAGAAAATGATGAAGGTGATAATTGGAGTGATCGATTGGGAGTCATAAGAGCATTCAATAAGATGATGGAAGGATGAAGGATTTTGTGATGAACAAGGAAACTGTCGTGACTATTTGCGTAGAGCACGTCTTTGCCATGCCATTAAAGTAGAGTTACAAACCTAATTTTCTTCTTCCATTTATTTCAATTATAGTTTTTATTGCTTTTGTCTCTCTATTCTGAAGGAGAGTAGACACTTTCATTTAATTTTAGTTTTTAGTCCTTATGTAAATAAACCTCTTCTTGAACCTATATAGTTGGATTGGTGGTTGAGGAGTGGATCTAGCTAGAGATACATGTGTTTTTAATTTTTCCAGTATTTTTTCTAGTATAAAATCTTGCATTGTTAGTTTTCTATTATCAGTTGTAATAGATATGCACCCATGACTGAAAGATCTGTGAATACTTTTGTCATGTTGTGAGAGTTTAGTTTTATGCAATGAAGATGTTCCATTTTACCGTTATGTTTAATTGATTCAAGTAGCACATATTTGGTTTATCCTATGGGAATAACAACTTGAGCAAGGGCCACTCAAGGTACTGTTCACCCACCTTTAATTTCTTTTGTTAGAATGAATTTTCAAATTATTGCATTCTTTTCAATAGATTCTTCATTACACATATGTGAACAATATCTTGTTTTATGAATCACCTTTTGTATTGAGTCTTTGAGTCATCCTCTGAAGTAAGTCAAGTAGTTAGGAGTAAGAGTTAACAATCTTAATGAAGTTGTAGAGTTTAGGTTAGAAGTTATCAGTTACAGTGTTAAGTCAAAATTACTCGCAACATCAATAGCAAACTAAGTTATTTCCCTTATTTTTTAGTTTATGCTTTATTTCACTACCAACCTTTATTATTTTCCTACACATGTGTAAACCACCTATACTTGATGATATAGGCTATGTAGAGTCTATGAATGCACATATAGTGCCAACATCATCAAAATCTTACGAATCCCTGGTTGATAATTAAATGAAGCCTTAGAAAGGGTTCAATGGATTGTTCAACTAGGTACCCTTCCTCTGAATTATGTGTCTAACACTAAGTTGACTAGATATTAGTTAGGCCTTACATGCATGATCCCTAGTGATATAGTAAGTTAGTGCCTGAGTCATGTAGTCTCATAAAAATTGGTTGCTTCCCTATCTATTTGGATGCTTTCATTCCTTGAAGCAATCAATCCTTACATTCTTCTCTTTGCTTAAGAATTCTTCTATGTGTTATTTCTTGTTATTTTGGGAACGATGCATAGTACTAAGACAACCTCCCACATCAAGGTCTCTTTTACTTTGCTAACTTAAAATTTTAGTTTTTTTGTTATGTACCTTTTCGTATGTGTTATCCATGTTCTTATTTATGTATCTATATGTTTATCATGATATGACCTTATGGATTTGTATTTTTTGTGCTCTAACCTTATTGGCTTGTGTGGATCTTTCCTATATAATACATTTGTTTTCTAGGTCTTCACCCTAGGGGCATGCTTCCTTCATTCAAAGAGCTATCTTCTTCCTCTAATGTATCCTTTCGACATCATGATGTTATTTATTTTTAGTAGCTTTACTTTAGTGCACATATTCATGTTGATCCATAAGCCCGCTAAAGTGGGGGAAAAATATAGAGTTAAAAATTGTATACCCTTGTAATTTCACCTACACTTTTGTATCCAATTTAGTACCCAATCCATTAGTATTTGTGTAAGCTCATCTTAGCCCTTGAATCAACCTTTTTCCCTATCAATATGCTCGGGGTCCTTGTCAACAGCCATTTTTGTGCGTCGGTTTTACATTAACCTTATGTTTTCCTCATTTCCCACCATTTTTTAGTGTGACTTGTCTAAACACTAGCATGACGTGGGGATATTCACATGCAACACCATCTTCCTATGACATTTTATCATTTAAAGGTCATTTATTAGCATTTTCCACTTTTCACCTACCTAGGTTAGTAGAAATGATTCAAGACAATTTGTAATGACTCGACAACCTCCTTTTCCCCCTCTTCTCACTTTCAAATTTATCTTTTCACTCCACATGAAGTCCCTTGGACACACTTTTTGAAAATATCTCTCTCAAGCTCTCACAATAGTCTTTATAACTCTCTTGGCTCTCACAACCCTTTCTTTCTCTCTCTCTTTGGCTTCCTCAAGCCTTACATGTAATATCTATTTGTCTTGTGTCTTTGAGTGTCTTGGTATTTATCACATCCCTTATATATGAATTTATCATCTTGTCTATTTATCTTTTGATCTATCTGTCTATCTGGTTATTGTGGAGGTGGAAATGCCAAAGTAGGAACTTGACTGAGGCAAGTCCCCAAACAGCCCCAACATTTTCTCTTGGTCTTATGTGTGCAGGTAGTGGAAACATTTCTTTACTAGAGGCTTCATTACTTGGTCCATTGTGAGTGTTTTCCTTCTTCTCTCATTTTATTGTTCACATTCCACTTATTTTGCATCATTTTAGTCCAGTCACTCTCTATTATTTTCCTGCATCTTAAAAGTTCCCAACAATCAAAATTGATAGTAGTTACTTAGTTGTTTTCTGGGATATTCTTGGTTTTCGGTCCATACAAGATGCCAATACACTACGGGGACGTTTGTGTGACACATTGTCATCCTTGGCTAAGAGCTCATTAGACTGTCTAGAAGACCTTTGTAACCTACTCTTTATGTTTCTAGAACCCTCACTTTTTAATTCCACATAAAACATAAATGAATAAACTTCATCATTTTATCTCGTCACTTGAGCTTTGATCTTTAAGGTAGTTGAGGGCCACTTGATCCTTGATACCTCATTGTCTTGAGGGTAGAAAATATCCTCCTCTATAACCCTGAAGTTACTCACAATATACTTCCATGTGGTGAGATAAAGTTTACTTTGGGTAGCTTATTCTCCAAGGCGAGGGGTGTAATGGTGGTACATTACCTTACATACCATATCTATCCATTCAAAGGTAGATAGTATTAGCCTTTTGGCTCATGGAACCACATTAGTTAATACATCTACTTGAGTAATTATAGGATTGTGCAAGTGTTTGGTGTGTCTTCTTGTTCAAAACCAATGTTATCTATCAATCCAAATTATTTGTTTAGTGTGCTTTCAATTCTACCCCTTAGTAAAATGAGCAAACCTTCAATCAACCATCCAATATTTTCCTCCAAATACCTCATATATTCTTCCAATTCAATCCACCACCCATCCAAGCCACCCCAAATCTCTCCAAACTAATCCTCCATCTAAAAATTAAATATATAACCCATTCAAAATCAAATGTTCCCTTCATCTTTCTAATGTAGTGCCTTTGCCCTATTTTCAATGCTTGTGCGGTTCAATGCCTCGATAGTTTAGCACTTTTACATTTTGACACCCTTTTCTTCTTTCATTCATCCACATCTTAGTCCAACCTATCCCCTTTCAATCTAAATCTAATTTCATCCCTCATCTTTAATCTTAATTCCAATTTTTCTAATCCTCAATCCATCTCTAATTCATCATCTTAATTTCCATCCTCCTCCAAATAAAAATCCAACTATCTAAACCAACCTTTCATCCATCATCCCATTCTTCTACTTTCAATCCTCATACTAATTCAATCCCCAAATTTTCTCTTCCAGTCAATCTTCCATATTGTCCAATTGTCTAATTTATCCCCCATACAATATAATTTCTTGTAATCCCCTCTCATCTATCCCCATCCAATCTAACATAATGAATCCGTACCCTACCCTAATAAGGCTTAAAATAATAATCAAGGGTAAACCTAATCACATTGATGATGATGAGGTTAGCCTTGTTGACTACAATCTCTATAATGACAATGGGAGTCTTATGGATCAATATAAATTCTCCCCATCCAACACCTCTTACATCCAAGACTTCACCAATCTCATTACCAATCCCCAAGTGCTCACCAATTCTATCCTCACCTATTGATTTAATAATGACAAATAGGTCATGGCTAGATACCTCTGATGTCTTGGTGCAAAAATTTCATCTTCCTAGCCCCATCCAATCCCAATTCATCTCCTATTTCTAATCCTCCCATTCCTTTGACAAAGAAAACCAACCCTCTATCCAAACTTCTCCATTGCCCACTCCTTTTCAAGATCCTCATCCTCATCTTCAATCCACAAATCTCTTGAAATATTTGCTTCTTATTCCCTTTCTCATCTCCCAAATCATTACTATCCACATCACCCCAATCCTACAAATCCATTTTATCCCACATATTTCATGGTTCCATTCAAAGACTATTAGTAAAGGATCCTAATTTTCTATTCATAAACCAAGTTGTACAATCTTTCCATATCACGCATATACCTTCATCCCCTTACCATCCATCTCCCAAATATACCAAAATTCTCAAATCCCTCAAACACATAAAATCCTCCATACATAAACATCCAAAATCCTTTTCTCATCCATGTGAACCACTCTTAAATCTGTTTATGAACTCCTTGTTGGGTGTTGCCACAATAATGGGTCCACTTTGTGTTCCATCCAAAGTTTTGACTGAAATCACATAATTTTTAGAAAATTTAATGATTTAAGCCTTGAGAGGTTCTATGTAAAGGTTTTTCATTGAATAGGGTTAGATCAAACCCCCTTGGATATAACCCCCCTATTCTTAAATCAAACCCTTAATGGAGTCTCCTCTACACCTATCACAATACTGACAAAAACCACTTTTGATTCACCTTTTAGGTGATCAAATGAAGTCATTTAGAAATTTGATTTTTTAAGTATGTAGACCTTACTATAAGCTTTCCAAAAAGTATAATTTTGAATATATTTAATCTTATTATTATATCTATTTTCTATATCTAGTGAATGTAGGTTTTTCACTAAACATCAAGGTCTTTGTTTCACATGCAAACAAATAGAAAAATAGAAAAAAAATTTATAAAAAATATATATGAACTAGGTATTGATTTTCTTATTTCAAAAAAGAAAAAAAAATAGTTTAGATGAATAAAAAAATGTTATGCATTGTTGAAATAACCTATGTCTAAATTATAGTTAATCTCACTTTAAAAATATTAAAACAAATTATGCACCAAAAAAATATGAAAAAATGTTTGTGCACTAGATATTGATGTTAGGAATCTATGTTTAAAAATTTATAATTTTATCCTTTCTACAAATAATGTTATGTTTTTACCAAAGTAACACCACTTTTTAAAAATGTTAACTAGAAAAAATAAGATATTAAAACTTACAAAAAAAAAACACTAATCATCTCTTAATTTTTTTAATAATGCATGTATAGTCTATATAAAAAATCTCAAAAATTATTAGTTCACATCGTCTTAAGATTATTAATGGTTTAGTTTCTATGGGTGATATAAAGTTAAAATTTGATTAAAAATGTTGATTTCAATGTCCCACTTTGGCCAAAAAACTGGACACACTATTGTGGGCTAACCCTGCTAGCCATGTCAAACCTCCATTCTCTTTCATTTCCTCTAATCATATCCAACTATTCCAATCCCTTACTCCAAATCATGCAACCATAAATTCCCCTTTAAATCAAGATCAAAGCATCCCATCCAATCCATCCCATGATCCCCTTCCATCTCAAGATCAAAGTAATCCTTCCACTCCGTCCCATGATCCCCATTCATCTCAAGATAAAATTATCCCCTCCTCTCCATAACATGATCTCCTCCCATCCCAAGATCCATGCACCCCTCCTAATTCCCTTCAAGATCCTAATCATTCTCAAGATCCCATCACCCCCATCTAACATACTCATGATTCCCACACATATCAACTTGGTTCTTCCACCTTCATCCAATCTAGTTTCCTCCAAGAACCTATAATCCTTTCCACCTCATATCCACCTCAAAATAGACTCACTTATCACTTCCAAAATAAGTATCCAATAGGAAAAAATATTTGTTAAACATGCACTATGAAGGCAAAGGGATAGGCCTATGTGAAAAAGGCATATTGGAACCTATCCAAATCAAAGAAAATCCAAGTTTACGTGACCTTGACTACCAATATCATACACAATATGGTGGCACTCATTTAATTCCTTCCAAATCCCAAATCCTTCCATATTAATCCAAATATTCTCATCCCCATATTCCAAATCCATTTTGGGCCCTTATGTCCCAAAACCCACTCCTTCCTCATCCACATCCATTTTGGGCATGCATGTCCCAAAACCCACTCCTTCCTCATCCACATCCATTTTGAGCGCTTATGTCTCAAAGCCCATTCCTCCCTCATTTGCCTCTATTTTGGGCCCTTATACCCCAAAACAAAATCCTTCATCCATTCCATCCATCTTGGGTCCTTACATCCCTCCATCTACCACCCCTATCACATTTATCTCAATAAATCATAGGTCCACCACTCCATCATATCAAATCCCTAATAAAGGTCAACAAAGGCACACATATTTGAATTCCTCCCAATGTCCTCCCTCCATTACCCCATCCATAAGATATCCAAATAATCCATAATTACACATTCATTACATTTCTATTTGAATCAATTTGGATGAAAAACCTCAAATGCATAAAGCTAAAAATCTAAAAAACACAAGGATCACCATATCCCATCAAAAATATATGCTAAAGCTAAATATAATATGATCAAAATTTAAAAAACCACAAAAACCTGAAATAAAAATAAAAACCGTATTGGATTCTCAAGAAAACAAATGGAGCAATGCATCCCAATGAAAAATATCTATTGACATTCAAATTGACTCTTCCAAAGCTTCCTCCACTTCTAAGTCCTTCAATCCTCCATCTAAAAATCCCATATCTTTGAAATCCATTTGGGACCTTATGTACCAAAAAACATTACCCTAGGTCATCCATCATCTCCTCTATCCATTTTGGGCCCTTATATCCCAAAATTCATCTCCACTCCCCCATCTAAATTTCATAATTTGAAATCCACTTTTCCTCCATAACACCACCCTTCAAGGTGTGTTCCAATGTTGATCTTCCAAACATCCCCATCCAATTATCCACAAGTCTTCCAACACCCCATCTAT
>VDFB02281492.1:549136302-549172378 GCA_007258455.2 Sequoia sempervirens
TCCCTTTCCCCCCACTCTCTCTCTCCCCCTCTCTCCTTGCTCTCTAAAAATGGATATCTGTTATTGATATTTTTGTAAAAATTTAATACTATATCAGATGTTATTATATATATATATTCTATTATAACAATACAATTTATATAATATATAAATCAATAGTAATATTATTATGTTATGTATAGTAATATTATAGTATATAAATAATAATATGCTTGAATGTAATTAATTTTTAATAATAATAATTTATATAATTTTAAATATTATTTACATAAAATATATAACCAATACAATTTTCATTCCAATACCTGTTTTAAAATGGAAGGCGCAACACTACTACGCCAAAAATAAGGATGAATTCCTAATCGTTGCACAACATCAACTATGTAGAATCTGTGAAGTAGGTTGTAAGGGGAGGGGCATATTTCTTGATCTCCATGCAGAGGATTAAATGCCTTGTCCCTGATCTGCTCATTCAAGCATGATCAACTATGGAGAATCTGTGATCACATCCGAGAACTCGAAATAAGCGCTGCTATGGAAAAGTACACCTTTAATCGCTTGTCATCCATGCTTTGCACTGTTAAGTTCTTGGTCGTCAGCAGCAAATCATCCCTAGAGACCCAAACATCCTTAAATAACTAAAATAAGGCCTCCAATTCTGCTAAAATTGCCCTTGAATGTGTCTCGCACTTACTTAGAAAGTAAAATTATGACCTATGTTGTAAACAAATCAATTCATGGAAGATTTGATCTTGCAAGCTCTATTCTTCTCTTTTAAACGTGCTAACAAAAGGGGTTTTCCTATGGTTTGCAGTGCATTTGGGAAAAATATCGGGAAAAACCCTTCATGGAACCACATAAGAAGTCATTTGATGCAAAGATATTCAGCCCAAGTAACTGGAAAAAGAAGTCTTCATGTTGTTTTGTATTATTTTGAGCTTTACATAATAAGTTGCCTATCTGAATTAAGGAAAACTAAGTGTTGAACAAGAGTATCGCAGAGATAAGTATAACTGGAATGCAGAGCTGAAGGCAGTGGTGGTTTTATAAGGCATAGTACTTTAATCTAGTAAACTAACGTAAATTTGAAATAGAATCAATAAGTGTTACCATAACCCCTCACACACATTGCTTATGTACTGCTTGGTCCGTCCAAAAGGAACAATGGTTAATATTGCCCCCTGTCTACTTACAAAGCAAGTGGCTGAAGTATCATAGTACTGTGAGTTTTAGCTTGCCTCCATCTGTGTTCCATGGCACAATTGTCAGCATTATGAACAACAAAAATAGACAATATCATGCCGACTAAAACTAACCATAAAAATTAAGTATGCTCCTCCATCTGCCTTCTAACCATTTTTTAACTCTCAGGCAGACGACAACCTGATGTTATGCAAAGGTTGAAGTATTTAACCAGTTCAGTGTAATTGTAGCGAATTTAAACCTAACATATTTGTAATTTGATTTCCCATTGCTTTATTTGTATTTTATGCATATGCATTGTGTTTACACTTCTATTATAAATCAATATTCAGCAAAGGAGTGAATTAGACTTGTAGGATTTTCCAACTAGGCCTTCTGATACTGAGACATGTTATCAGTAATTCATCATCCATCTTACAATCTAATTTGTACAAATCAGGAAAACAGTGAACTCTCGTGATCTAGTGCTGCCATTCTTTTCAGCTTTTAATTCAGTACTCATGCTTGTAAGACCTGGTGCACTAGTCTCTTTGTACTTTATTGATTCATATGGTTATTTCCAGAAATTATATATAAATTTTGGATGTTAGCTGATTGATTCATCTTGTCTTAAAAGAAACTGAGAAAGCTAATGTCTCTAGGACCTTTGACAAATCTCAATTTAGCTCTAATGTTATGTAATATTGTTCTATACGACATATAACAAATACCTTATATGAATAATTGAAATTTTCTATACTTTTAAAAATTATTGTCATTCCCTGTAAAAAAAGCCTCTATCCCCTACCATCCCCATCCCCAAAATTCCATAGAGGTAAGCTGATTCGTTCATCTTGTCTGCAATAACATTGTAAAAAGGAACAAACAAATCTAATATTTTTATTTATTTTATTTGTATATAGCCATCCTTAGTTGTCCCCTACCCACAACCATCCCCAAAATTTTGAAATTTATTTGTTGTCCCTGCAACCCCTTGTCACCCCTCCCAGATTATGTTTGGAACATAGAGGAAGACAAATGCCCAAACAAATTTATACAAGTTTGAGCTAAGGTCCAATTTGCTAGCATAAATCCTCATGCCAAGCATGCAATGATGAGAATATTGGAGTTTTACTGATTGCATATTTGGAGTGTTTCCTCCTCCAAAGTAGGTGTAATTCTCATATCACTAAAATCACAGCCTGTCCATGCCTTTCAAACATCACATCTAACAGGGCTAAGTTGCCCTCATGGAACAACAATTACTATTAGGAGGACTAATGTGTGCTGCTTCCCCTGAGAAATATGGCAAAAAAATTTAAGAAAACAAGGATGTAGGTGTCTCGAAAACCTAACGTGACAGATTGTAATGGGCATGAGGTATTGTAGGTATTTTGCTACTTTATACACCAAAGATAACACATACAAACCCAAAACGAATATACTTTTTCTTCTTTTCAAATTATCATAGCCTTTGTGCAAGGATGATAAGTAATGACTATCAAGTCTGTGTATAATGAAACATTGGGTATAAAATATAAATATGCTATTGTCAATAATTCTGGTTCAACATTTTCAATCATTTTTCCCTGTACCCTTGCATTTGGCAGGAACTCCTGCTGGACAGCCCTTGTCTTGTTCATAAGAATGAGATTCTCCTCAATTAAAGTACTACCGACTGTACACCCATACACATAAATATATTTTTTTATTCATACAAACAATATGTTAATATATCATTTATGGTAAAAACACATCAGGAACAAACAGTTAAATCTAAAGATCTATAAGAACTGTAAAGAAATAGTTCTGTGAGATGTTTTACAATAGTATTTGAGACAATCTGACAAATTTAATAAAAAGATTTGACTAAATAAGGGAAAAATAAAATTAATTCCCTTCTAAACAGTTTTATAAAATCACAATTAAATCAGAAAATTAATAAGAAATGGAGCAAAAATATTCTATAAGATTCTTAATGATAGCTATCACTGTTATGAAAAGAAAATCCATGCGACAAGAAACACACTGCTCTGCATTTAGATGTTGAAGACATACCTCAAGGCTTGAAGATATTCAAGAACAGACATCAGAGCAGCAAATTGTCCAGGAAAGCAAATCAGCTCTTCCACCTCTTAGCAGGCTGAGGCTCTTTTGACAGATAAGAAAAGATCACGCCCTTTATTTTCAACGATTGAATGCATCTGCTCAGAGCCCTCAAATCAGTCTTGTCCCTCTGCAACATCTTCACAACATTTCTAGAATAGTACATGTAAGAACCAAAGAGGTCACAAAAGACAGAATAGCTTGGCTCCACCATCTCGTCAGCATTTTCTTGAATGGCAGCAGAATAAAGAAGAGTTCAGAAAAAATCCATGGAAAGCCAAAAAGAAGCAAGAAAGCTGGAAGATCCCTGGGCTAATTCTCTCATTCCTTGACAATGTGGTGATCAACAATATCCTCCTCCCTCTGCCATAGTTTAAGCATAAGCAGGTGGCCCCTGCTATCTGCAATTTCTTCCAGTGAGTGTTGTGGAGAAGAAGAAGAATCTGTTAAAATCTCGAATCTTCAATCAATCAAAAAATCGCTGAAAATGGGTATTTTCACCAGGCAGAAAAAGGAATTGCAGAGTGTAGAAATTGAGAGCGTGAGAGAAATGGCAGAGTATTGGTTAAGGATGATGAATTTGAAGAAAATTGTACAGGTAGTTCGTTACTCGGAGGACCGTTATGACTTCCTAAATATAAAAAAAAAGCCCCTTGCTTTCTCATTTTTATAATTTCAAATTTCAAATATACTTTGTATGCTTTAATTTTCAATTTTATTTATAAGTTTATCTAAATTTAATTTATGATTTAACATATATTTTGTATGTTTTAATTTTAAATTTTATTTATAATTCTACAATTTACAACAATTTATATTTTAGTTTTACAATTTAATTCAAAAATGTATAATTTATCATAATTTATGATTTATGATTTACAATAATTTATATTTCTCCTATCTAATTAAGCTAAGAATTGATAATATACATAAAAACAAAAAAATAGCCAACATAGATTTAAAAAAAATTAAAACTATAACATAACTCTTTATAAATAAAATAAAATAAAATAACTCTTTATAAATAAAATAACTCTTAAGTAGCCTCCATTAAGATTATTAATCCACTTCTATAATTGACATCATAAAATTACATATATAAACTATATAATATGATATTTCTGAATTCATAAATACAATAAATTATATGTTTTTTACAAAATTATAAATAATATTATTATATTACTATAGTGGCTCATTTCTAATGATTTTACCATGCACCTTCATGCACACTAAATAGGACTTTATCTGTTACTCAAAAGATTGATGAGGATAGTTTGGCATCTGCCAAAATTATACTTGATGTCCCAGTCGTTGTTGATGCAAATTCCTTACTTTGTGATCACACATTAATTGATTGCTTTGTTGGCACCAGCCTACATTTATTTATTCAAAATCAATCTCTCAAATTTAATTCACTAAAATACGAAGTGGAAAATTCTCTGATTTGGATTTGCTTGTATAACCTTCCTAGGAACTTTGGTTAATGGATGCACTTTACATTATTGGCAATAACTTGGGAACTTGTGGTACTTGATTATATGTGGTCACAATATACAAACTTTTGAAAGAAATTAACCTTATGTGCACTTAATGGAGAATGGGTGTAATCAATTGAGGCTGAAGAGAATAAATTATTTTTAATAAAATGTCGCAACTGCTCACATTTCACAAAATATTGACCCAAGGATCAACCCCAAAAATAGAAACAAATATGGGTTTAAAAAGACCAAAAAATTGATTCTTGGCCTAGTCCAATTACCCACAATGGTTGAATTAGACCGGACAAAAACTAGGAAGGTATGTACATAATCATGCTATATTTGTTCCTTTTAATGAGACAGTTTCTAGTGTAGATACTTTGGAGGTTGAAGAGAAAATGAGTGTAGAAATATATTTTTAAATTATATGATGGGTTAGGAATCATGAATGTAAGATACATCAACCAATCTATGACTAAGATTTTGAAGGCCAATATTGATTCTAGGAGGAAGAGGGAGAGGAAAAACAATAAGAAAATAGCAAAGGATTTTTCTTTGTCTAGAGGACAACCTAGCACCAATCATTGCCTACTTGGATCTAAGGGAGGAAGCCCCTCCTTTATAGGGAAATTAAGATTCCCTCATGAATATTAGGGGATTGAACACTCGTGACAAGAGCATCACATAGAAATAATAATGGTTAACAATCACCACAAGGTAAGTGGTCCTATCTTGAGGAACCTCTTGATAGATAACACCTAAAACTTGGTTTCTTCACCATGCACATACACTTATTCCCATGTGTAGTAGTGTCCATAGTCAAATTTCAAAAATTCAAGTTTCCTACCCCTTCCTATCTTGGAACATACTATGTTTTCCATGATCATTTTGTTGAAAAATAAGTATAGGATAGTTTGCAAACCTCTTTTTCTCTCCAACCATTCATGAGATACAAATTAGAAAACTTGTTATCATCATTCATCCTCCAACACAAGTTAAATTATAGGATCATCATAAGACAAATAAGGCAACAAGGTGAGTGTCAAAGATCTAAAGGTGTGGATACCCGTTGGAGGTACCGAGCCATGGATATTTTGTGGTTTTTATTCCCCTCAACTATTTAACACATTTTTATTCTATTCCATCACTAGAGATCCATTAGGAACCCACTTCTCTATTCATAGCTAAACCTTTAATCTACAAAATCACTCTATTTCCCTCAAAGACAGACCTGGATTCTTTTCCCTCTCTTGAAAATCCTCTTATGCCCATTTTTTATATTCCTTTGTATCCATCACATCCTCATACACCACTTTTTCTAGTTTTCTCGCCAAGGTTTGATATAGTGACCATCATTTTTGCACACTTTGAATCTATCTAATAGTGCTTTGTGGAGGCTAGAATACTCCTAATAAGGAACACACACAAAAAATGTCCTATAAAACACTTTTTCACCCTTTTCATCAAATTCATCTCAAATTATCTCATTGTCAAGAGTCAATGTCAATATTCTACAAGCAAGAAAAAGAATAAGAATTGGAGGCAAACACATTCGAAAATTTATGGATTTGTTGGAGACAAAGACACATTTTCTTAGGACCTGGGTTGTATTTCCCAACTAAAATTAGCAACATACACTTTATAAAAAATATCTGACAATGTACAAAATTTCACTAGACATGTTTGTCTCCTCATCTCATTTATGCAATCAAATTAATCACATACTAAGTGCACACATTCTATTTTCAATTCTTTTGTATACTTTTTTATTCCAAAAATCCTATGTTATTTTTTATAGATCAAATCAATACATATTTATATTGTGTGATGTTTTAAATTTGATTTAGTAATGATATTACAAAAGAAAGAAAACTAGCTATCTTTTAAGCATTCACACTTAAGGGATGGCCTATTATAACCTTCCAAAATTCACATTCACATGGTGAATATGGATATATTTTCACCATGGGATTGGGATAAAGATGGCCTATTTTGGAATGATGATTTTACTCATTTCTTGGGTTGATCTCTTATAGTGCATGTTAACACTATGAGGCCTAGCTTTATGCGTGACTCTTGAAACACCTTTATTATTGAAGGTTCTATATATAGTACAAACTAGTTGAACTTTTTTTAAGCCTTTTCTGAGGCCCAATCTATATTGGCAAGTTCAACTATGCCAATGAACCTCTTATTATTTTGATACTCCATGATTGATTTCACATTATTAGGTTTTGGACTTATGAACTTGGTGATTTACAATAAAAGACATTTATTTCATATGTAGAATAGCTTCAATTTCATATGGTTTTTGGAATGATCTAATTTATTGATGGTTACGTATATTTTGATTTTATGTGATGAATATTTTTTACATTTTCCCATTCTAATTGACTTTTTTTGAAGTTGAAATATAGTTTCAAGTAGGATTTGAATTATTTGTGTTAACCTAATTTGAGTTGGAGTTAATAAGGGTTATCTATGTATAGTATGTTAGATATTATCCTATGTTATAAAATTAGAATTGAATTGATATACAATATGATGTAAAATTGATTACGATCGTCTTGTGAGTCATGGCTTTGTATAGTCTATGATTATGTATGCATCCTGAATTCAAGTTGCTTTAGCTATTATATTGGACAGATGAATGGCTTTTATTAAGCATGTAATTAATTTTTATGGCCAATAGAAACTAGAATTCCCCTAAGAAAACTATAATTATGTTATCCCTAGAAATGTCTTGACCTTATTCCATGATGAAGACTAAGGCCTTTAATTGTAATTAACGTTGTAATGTGATTTCTTTTGCATTGTAAAATTTATATTTTATTTTCCTAAGGTATTTGAGAGTTAGAATTTGGGATGAGGGGATCCCAGTTGGAAAAAAATGGATTTTCCTTTGATAATATTTTCAAATGGTCTTTAAAAGTCTTTTCCCTCTTATTTTTAATGTTTTTAGGTCATTAGATCAAGTGGGGTTAGCCCACAATACTGTGTCCCACTTTTTCGCCAAAGTAGGACCTTGAAATCAACATTTTTCACCAAAGTTTGAATTTATGAAACCTATAGCAACTAAAATTTTAATAATTTGGAGATGTTGTGAACTACTATTTTGTGAAGATTTGTGTAGATTATAAATATATATTTTTAAAAATTAGAAATAAATTGTGAATTCTTTGTGTAACTTTTAATAAATTTTTTATAGTAAACATTTAAAAAAATGTTGTTTGTTTCACAACACATAAATATTTTATTGAAAGGATAAAATTATAATTTTTAAAATATAAATTTGTAACATCAATATCTAGTGCATGGATATTTTTTTATAACTTTTTGTTGCATTTTTTAAATTAATTTTGGAAGTCAAAGTAATTATAATTTGGACATAGGTGTATGTCATAACACATAACTTGTTTTTTATGTATTAAAATTATTATTATCATTATTTTCTAAAATAGGGATATCAATACCTAATGCACACATATTTTTAGAATTTTTTTCTCTATTTTTCTATATTTTTGCGTGTATGAAACAAATACCTTGATGTTTGGTGAAAAACCTACATTCAAAAGAAATAAAATATAAATATAATAATAAAATAAAAATATTTAAAATTATAATTTTTAGAAAGCTTATAATAATGGCTACATACTTACAAAACATAATTTCTAAATGGGTAAAAGTACAAAGTAGTGTCACACTTTTATAAAGGAATTAGCCAAGACAAACAAAACTTCTCAACTTTAACCAAATAAAAGTGGTTTTTATGTTTTGAATTTTAAAATGATGTAAACTAATGAAATGTAGAATTCTTGATAAAGTTTATTCCTATAATTTTTTTAAATTAAAAAAAAATTTGATATTTTTTTATAAATTTAAGAGTAGATTTTAATTGCTGAAAATTTAATGCGAGAGCAAAAATATACTTGTGTCAAGAACAAAAATGCATTTAATGTGGGAGCAACTAGGGCAGGTATTTCTCATATTTTCTTACAAAACCCTAGTTTCAAAAAGAGTTATCATGGCTACAACAAGAGATTGGGAAAGATGATTGAAAGCACAAATGTTAAGGTTGATGAAGATTTATGTCAGATCTCACAAGAACTAGAGGTTTGTGGATATAATATACCTCCCTACATTGAAGAAGAAGAAGAAGAAGAAGAAGAAGAAGAGAAAGAAGAAAAGGAACAAGGAATAAAAAGGGCCCTTAAGACTCTAGAAAAGTATGTTAAAAAGAACCATTCAACATATTAGATCATTCAAGATAAGAATGAAGGTGTGAAAACTAGGAGACGGCTTGTAAAAGCAAGTGAGCAAGTGAATTTGTGCTTACTTTCAAAGGTAGAGCCCAAGACCTTCGTTGATGCTAGCAAAGATGAAGGATGGATGAAGACAATGGAAAAAGAATTGAATCAAATAGAAAAGAATTGGACATGGGAATTGGTTCCCAACCTAGTTGATGAGAATGTTATAGGAACAAAGTGGGTGTTCTGGAACAAGTTGAATGAAGATAGTGAAGTTTTGAGGAACAAATCCAGATTGGTATGTAAGGGTTATTCACAAGTAGAAGGTATTAATTTAAAGGAGACTCTTGCTCTAATATCTAGAATGGAGGCAATCAGAATGTTAATTGCCTTTGCTTCTCACAAGAATTTTAAGGTCTATTAGATGGATGTCAAATCATCCTTATTGAGTGGTGATTTAGAGGAAGAGGTCTACATTGAGAAACTGGATGGTTTCCATCCATTAAAAGATTTGGACATGGTATGCAAGCTCAAGAAATCTCTTAGAGCTTGGTATGCTTAATTGGATAAGTATTTACTTCAACAAGGTAGTAATATTTACATTAAGGTAGAGAAAGATAAGAATTTGATAATTGTTGTATATGTTGATGATATCATCTTTGGTGAAGATGATAATATGTGTAAGAGGTTTGTAGAAGAGATGTAGAAATATTTTAAGATATCTATGATTGGTGAGTTGCCTTTCTTTCTTGGGCTTCAAAATTTTCAACTTGATGATGGTATCTTCATTTCTCAGGCTAAGTATGCTAGAGATATGTTGAAGAAGTTTGGCATGGAGGATTCCAAACCAATAAGTACTCCTATGGTTACCACTTGTCACTTGAGAAAGGTTAATGAGTCATCTGAGGTTGATTAGACTCTTTATAGGTCTATGATTGGAAGTTTATTATACTTGACTAATTCTAGACTTAATATTATGCATGCAATATGTTTGGTTTCCATATTTAAAGCTAATCCTAAAAACTCATGAGAAGGCAGTAAAGAGAATATTCAGATATTTGAAGGGAACTCTAGATTATATTTGTGGTATAAGAAGGATGATAACTTTTCTTTGAGTGTTTATACTGATGTTGATTAGGTAAGATGTGTGGATAACCAGAGAAGAACCACTGGAAGTGAATTTTGTTAGAGTAAAGGTTTTAATTTAATCATGTTGATTAAATTACCTTTATTCCTCTCTTAAGATTTCACTTTAGTTGCATTTTGTGACATTTAATAATTATATTAATTATTAAATGTCTACCTATTAGGGTTTCTTTTAGGGATGCACAATATCCTTTTATAAGGATTCATCATTGTATTTTTACCTCTCTCGGATGAATACATTTTTCAGCTTTCAGAGCACCCTTGCTTGTTTGTCTCCATCTCTTCTTTTTGTGACAGGTTATTTGCATGCAGGTGATCTTCGGGGTCTGTGAAGTTGGCTTTCTCAACTTCTACATGGTATCAGAGCTCCAGACCTGCTGCTTTCTGTTCGATTTCTGAAGAATTTGGAGCTTCGAGGGTTTGATCTGGCTTTCAGAGGTTTTCGGCTGATTTTGAGTGGATCTGGGTAACTCCATTTTTTGGGTGCATTTTGGGCCCAAACGGACCTCACGGTTGGATTCAGAGAGGCCAAGAACCTATATTTTCATATAAGGCAAGCCCAGTTTGGCTACAGTTGATCTGGGAGGCAAAAAAATTTTGCCCCAAGGCCGTACGGCCCCAGGGCACGCAGATCGAGGCAGAAAATTAAAAAAAATCAATTTTTATTGATTTTTTAAAGTTTTTTTAAAAAAAATTTGCGCCGCTAGTGTTAAACCCGGGCGCCGCCTAAACCGGGCAGAGCCACTGGTTCGCCGCCGGTGGGCTGTGCAGCCCCCGTGGGCTTACCTCGGCGGGCCCCAGGTCACGTGGGTGACCAGCACCCTGCCGACAGCCCCCGAGGGCTTCCCCTGCAAGTGGCAAGGTCACATGCAGAACCAGGGGCCGCGCGCCCAGCACCTTTCTGCCAGACCCCTGGTCGTCCATATGACCAGGGGCCGAAGATCTTAGCCCCTTAGGGCTGTGCAATTTTTTTTAAAACCCTTTTGAGCAACTTGCACTAAATCGGGCATAACTTGGGAATTTTAGCTCGGATTTTCGAATGGAAATAGGCGTTGGAAAGCTGGTTCCAAGCCCGATCTAATTGATGGAGGATATTTTTTCTGATTTTTCCGTTTTGCAGTCTTTTTTGCTAGTCAAAGTCAGAACTTGTGTTTTTCACTCCTAAGGGCGTATCTTTTGCGTCCGAACTCCATTTTTCACAAACGAATAGGCGTTGGAAAGGTGTTTCTGTGATCTTTCCAGATCTGCAATTTATTTTTCCAGAATATGCCCCATGTACTTTTTATTCAGTTTTTTGTGTTTTCACACATCTGTCAATTACTTGGACATTTTGGCACCTGGAAATGATCTGTTTGCATGGGATGGCTTTATTTGATCTGATTTATCAGTATTGAGATCAGTTAGTCTCAGATTTGTTAATTTGAAGAGTTATCATGGGTTTTTCTACTCACCCTTCAGTTGTATTTCTGGAACGGGGTAATTATGAGTCATGGGCAAAGGGTATACTTACACACTGTAGGTGGCTTTATATTTTGCCTTATTTGTATGATCTCATACCTAAACCAGCAACTTCAGAGGGAAAACTAGCTTGGGATATTATTAGAAATCACATAGTAGGAGTTATTTTGTCTAGTGTTGATTCTGACACTGTGTGGGCTACATCGGGCATTGATTGTCCTCACTCACTTTGGACACATCTTTGGGAGATCTATGGAGACCCCAGTCTTCCTCCATTCCCAGAGGATCTTGCTTCAGATTGTCTTGTACCCATTGGTTGGAGAGAGAACACACCTTGGGTTTCTTTTAGGGTTGCACAATATCCTTTTATAAGGATTTATCATTGTAATTTATCACTCTCTCGGATGAATACATTTTTCAGCTTTCAGAGCACCCTTGCTTGTTTGTCTCCATCTCTTCTTTTTGTGACATGTTATTTGCATGCAGGTGATCTTCGGGGTCTGTGAAGTTGGCTTTCTCAACTTCTACAAATTTTCCTTAGGAGACAGATCGATTCCTTGGTTTAGTAAGAAGCATGACTCAATATCCTTATCCATAGTAGAAGCTCAGTATATTATTGTAGCATCTTGTTGCACCCAGGTGCTTTAGATGAAGCATACTTTGAAGGATAGAAAGGTGGTGTATGATGAACCCATTCCTATATTATGTGATAATATCAATGAAATAAACATTTCTAAGAATCCAATGATGCATTCAAGGACCAAACATATTTCTATCCGTTATCACTTTCTAATGGAAAAGGCTATAGAGCAAGAAGTCAGATTGGAGTATGTTCCTACTAAGGATTAGATAGTAGACATCTTCACTAAGGCACTTTCAAAGGATACTTTTGGGTATCTTCAACAAAAGTTAGGGGTTATTGCCCTTCCTTCTTCTAACTAGATTAATAGATAGTGCATCCATCTAGGGAGAGAATTTCATGTCATATCCTTTTCTCCTGGATTGATGTAAACTACATCTCAAGGGGATAGGTAGTTGGTTGGTTGTTGTTGAAAGGGGGAACATGTATAATTGTTTGAAGGAGAAGTGTAGTTGTTGAGAATGTGTTGATTTAAATGAAGACCTTGACCCTTTGTCCTTGATGTCAAAGGGGGGTAATGTGTAGGTGTGTGTTTCCATCAATTCCAAAGGGGGAGATTGTTGCACATGTGTTACCTATGTTTGTAAGTGATGTCAATACTTAATTTGAGTTGGAATTGATGCTTATATTTGTTTGTTGATGATACACTATGATGATGTGATAACAAGGTTTTTGTTGATGTTCATGGTTGGATGTCATGCATTATTTGAGGTTAATTAAAGTAGCATTAAGTACGTTTGTTATCAACAGAGATGATATCATGATGATATATTAATATGAGGATTAGAAGTAATGCAGATGTTGGGGATATTCTGATAGTCTTTAGTATGTTGTATGCTCTCTCTTGTTGTTTCTGAGGAAGTATGTGTCGCTACAAGAAAGTTCTGGTCTATGGATTTTGGTGAAGGTTTCTATTGCAGGAAGTTGCTTTGTAGATTGATTGGGAGAATGCTCCACATCCCTCTTCCTTTGAAGATATAGTATTGTGGTTTTGGATTCAATTCTTATTTTTTGTGGATTTTCCCTCTTATCTTTATAGGTCACCAGTGTTTCCAAGGAGGTCTTTGGTAATTGCAGTGGCTTGGAAGTTTGGTTGCTTGTCAGGACTGGTTAAGAAAATGCTCCATATTTCTTCACATTATTGTTTCTATTATTGTATCTTGGTGTTCATGATCTTAGTGTTTGTGTAGTGTCTCAGTTCAACTTCCATGTGATGAAGTTTACCACAAGTTGGTTTGTAAATGTTCTATCTCATGATTGTGTCTTCTGAGATTTTGAGATGAAGTGCTTTGTTTCTATTTTATTTGTGCTAGCTATTTTTAGCTTGACAGTATTAAAGGAGTATATGGAAGTGTTACTAGACGTTCATGGAATGTCTCTTTGTGGTCCACACATCAATAGTTGATCTCTTTGGTGTTGCATATTGTTTGAGTTGGTTCTCTAAGTGATTTATGGATGTCTGGCCGTTAGGGCTTGTTCTCTTGCTTGCACTATGTGCTTGGGGTTTGCGCTAGCAATTGAGATTGTGTTAAGATGATTTTGGGTCTTTCCCTATCCCGTTGAGAATCACATTGAGTAAATTTAGATGGAAGATGTGTTTTTGGGCTGATTGGTAATGTTGCTAGTGTTTCTTCTACATGTTTCCCTGTTGTTGACTTGGGATGATGTGCGCCAACATGTTTAATTTTTGGGATCACATTGGAAGATGCAATTGTTACCCATTTTTCACCTATGGGCTCAATTAGGCAGGGTAACCCATGTTTTCAGAAGTTCTCGAAGACCAAATGGAGGAACACTTGCATCAGGATCACATTTTTCTAACTTGTTTGCTTCTTGTGCAGAGGCAAGGGAAAATGATGTTTTAATTCAACACGTGGATTAAATGTGGCTCCCAAGAGGGTTGAGCCCAGCATGCAGGTCTTCAGTTTCAGGTGGTCTTTCTTTTTATGTTTTTCCTTGTCTTTTCCTCGTCTATTTTGCTTTCTTTTTTCCTTGTTCTGTCGGGAGTGGAACCGGGACCGAGACCGAACTCAGAACTTTTCCAAAGTTCCAGTTTCCATTTTTCGTTCCGGTCTCGGTCTCGTTTCTGCACTTGTGTGCGTCTCGTTTTATTCTTTGACCTTGTGTTTGACCATGGGGTGGTTTTTTCTCCTCTCTTTTCTTCCTTTCTCCTTGTTTTTGTCGGAGGCGGGTTCGGGCCGGAACCCGAACTTGGAACTTTTCTAAAGTTCTGGTTCCTGTTTTCGTTCTGGTTCCGGTCCCGGTCCCAGTCCCACTCTTTCTTCTTTCCTTTTCTTCGTGGTCTGGGGATGTCTCATCCTCAGTTCCCCCCCTTTTTTTTTTCTTTCTTCCTTCATCCCTCGTATGTTGTCGAGGGCGGGATCGGAACAAAATCCAAACCTGAAACTTGAAGAAAGTTTCAAGTCCGGATTTGGTTCCGGTTCCGGTTCCGCTAGCTCTTGTTTTTCCCCCGTTCCAGCCCGGGCCCCGTTTCCGCCGGCCTTTTCCCTTCTTCCTTGTGTTTTGCCAGGGATGCTTTCTCCCATTTTCCTTCTTCCTTTTCATCCTTTCCTTCGCTTTCTTTCGAGTTTTTTCGGGGGTGGGATCGGGTCGGAATCCGAACCTGAAACTTGAAGAAAGTTTCAGGGGTGGATTTCGTCCCGGTCCTGGTTCCGCCGGGATTCATCTGTCTTCGCTTCTGCCCCCTTTCTCCCCCTGGTCCCGGTTCCGGTTTCATCTTGGCCCTGCCCCTACCAGTTTTGAAGGGTCTCAGCGATAATGAAGTCTCAGCGACACGGCAGGAGCTCGCCGAGAGAAAAGTGATCTTGCCAAGATGTCTCACTGACGGGGTGAACTCTTGCCGAAGTGGAGTGGTCTCGGCCAAGGAAAGAAGTTTCGCCATGATGTCTTGGCGAAGGCATAATGTCTCGCCGATAGAATGGGGGGTCTCGATATGTGTTTTTCCTTTGGCAGGAGTCTCGCCGACAACAAAAGGACCTCACTAAGAAAGTTTGACATCAGCAAGAGGTCATGCGGATATAAAGATGTCTCCCTGACCGAAGAGGAAGTAGCTCATCGCCGAGAGATAAGGAGCCCGACGAAAAGTCTGGCTAACAGGCCAATGTCTCACCGACAACAAAGGGTCTCACCAAGAGTCTTCCCGAAATGAAGAGTTCGCCGAAGGAAAAGGAATTCTAAAAGATGTCTCGGTGAATGAAGGTGGTCTCAGTGACGGAAGCAAGAATCAGTATGACTGTTGGAGCTCGCTATGACTTCTCCCTGACATCCAAAGTCTCGCCGACATACGATCCTTCCGCAGGGCAACCCTTGACATTCAAGAATATGTACAACTGGGGTGACGGCTCAGGAAGTAATGGCGTTGAATCAAAGGTAAATCTGGTGTTGTTCCTCAGAGATGGTCGACCACTGGTAGCCGTGAGTCACGATAGCAGCTGGAGATGACAGCTGGAGGAGCAAAGAGGCATTAATGACCATGTCGTAGAGCATTCAAGGCGACTCTGACAAAATCTTAATGGCAGACTCAGAGGCTGCAAGATAATAACGACGGGTGTAAAAGATCTGAAGGCCATGCCCAGGGACGAGCTTTCACCGACATGAGCAGGGGATGCACATTAAATTCTTCATTGACTTCATTCCAAAGCACTTCTAGGGCCGACGTGTCCAGGAACCGAGATATTTTTGAAAACCCTAAGGCAAGGGCCGACATCTTCTTGTATATAAGGAATTTTTGCCTCTTTGTAAAAAAGTTTGGATTATGCATTTTGGAGAGTTAATGATTTTCCCTAAAATCCTTTCTCAACTAGTGTAGATTTTGTAACTCATTTGGAGTTTTCCTAATGCTTTTCTAAATTCTGTGACTTGTACAGTCCTCTCTCGAATTAGCAGAATTTTGTAACTCGTTTTGGAGCATGATATATAAAATTTACCTTGGTTACCCTTGATGGTTCAATTTTCCTTCTGGTTCTTGCAAAAATATTGTGCATTTTCAGGTGATTGATCAAGCTACTTTGTGAAATCTTTCTTTTCCTTATAGCTTTGTCTCATGTTAGCATGCCTTTCTTTGCAAAAGTAGTATTATGTAGGTTACAAACCGTGTTTACTTAATTGCACATGAGCCTTTTAATTTGTTAAAAATATGCTTTTCCTTTTTGAAAGTGTGTGCATGTCAAACCTATTTGTGAAATACTTATGCATAATCTACAGAAACTTGTTGTGCAGTCCCATATCCATCATCAATATTCGAGTGTAACTTGAGTATCTCATGGTTCTTATCAATTTGGTGTATCACCTTAGGTTTTAGCTTTGTTTTATGCTCTCCTTCTCCCTTTTTCTTTCCAAATTAGTAGTTCTAGGTGATGACCCAACAAGGAAGCCGGCCTTCTCTGGAGGTTGACCTCTATTTATAAGAAACCCACATATTTAGAGGTCTTCCCATGTTTCACCAAAAAGCTTAGTTCTTACAACTTCGCATAGGGTGCATTTCTTGGTGATAACAGTTTTTGGCACGCCCGGTGGGACTGAGAACAGTTTTCAGTCTCAAATCAAAATTATCATACTGCTGTTTGGTATGTGCAATAGAAATTGCAGTCTTAAGAAACAAATGTTAGCATACTTGGCGACTCCGAGCTCAGATTTAGCAGTTCCAGTGCATTACTGCTCATGAGAACAGTGCAGACTAGGAGTAATTCATCTGTTTTTGAGTATTTGCAGTTGTCCCTGCCTAGAAGGAGGGGGAGAGAAATCCAAAAGGTCTAGAAGGCAGTTTTTTATTTTAGAAGATCCAAGTTGAACCCAGTTGTTAGAGGGCATACTGTTGTTCCTGTTGTTATTACTAAGAGCATCCCAGTGACAATGATTCCAATAGTGAGAAACCAGCCATTTGTTGCTTTTAACCAAGGAAGCCCACTGAATCTGACTCAACATGATGACATTCCTATCGCTGCCTTAAGAGGTTTTCCATATTTTTATGGGGAGGATCATACCACCCCAACAGAGCATATAAAATATGTTGCCAACCTGTGTGTTGTTCACCATGTGATTGAAGAAAATGTTGCACTCAGATTGCTGGCGGCATCCTTCAAAGAAAAGGCCTTACAATGGTTCAGAGGCCTACCTGTCAACTCTATAGCCACATGGGATGAGTTAGGCAGCCAGTTGTGCAAGTTTTTTGAAGATAAATTAGACCACTTGTCATTGGTGGAGTAGCTATCTTCAATCAAAATAGCTCCACATGAAGACATGTCAGATTTCAATCGCCGGTTCCAAAGGACATGGGATAGAATCCCACAATCAGTAAGGCCTACTGCTAATCATGCATTCTTATACTATTTAAGAGCTTTAAATAGTGATATTTCTGTGATGATTCAATCAATGGGAGGTGATACACTTCTTGTGGTATATAGTGTAGCTGTCAGAGCTGAAAACAACCTTATACAGGCTGGTAAAATTGCCCCAAGACCACCTATGCCAATATTTCCTGCTTTTCAGTCTCTGACCCCTATGAAAGTTCCCCCTTTAGCTGTTGTTCCAAATACACCAGCATTGCCAGCATCTGATACCCAGCCTAACGGTCAATTTAATGCATTTCCAGCTCAGTCTAACGAGCTGCAAGAGATTAAGGGCCTTCTAACTACCTTTGGGAATGAGATGGTTAATTTAAGAAAACAACAAAATCAAGGTTTTAAACCTTATCAGCCCTCATTTCAGTCTAATTACCAACAGAATCAGACCAATAGACCACCCTATCAGCCTTATAATCAAGGCCAAAAGTTTGCTCCTAATCCAAGGACACATCAAGCTTATGACTCCAACACTGCAAGCACTTCCAAAGAGCTTGCGCCTATCCAGAACAACTTGGTTCAAGATTACGAGTGGTGCTTTCTGTGTAATCAACCCCATAATCAGGGTACCTATGTAAATGGGATGCTTAACCAAGCCTTGATGGTTCAGAACAATAATGTGCCTTTAACAACTGAAGTACAGCAGCAAGAGCAACAGGCACATGAGTCTACGTTCCTAAATTAGCAAGGGGAAGAATTTTGTGGAGTGGTCCACGTTGATTCTTCGATTGCAGACAATACACGCAGCAAGAAGAGGGCAATAGATGAGGGACATCAACCTAATACAGTTCAGACTCAATCGAAACAAGGGTCAGACTAGAATCAAAGTACTCCTAGCTCGTCGAAAGCTGACCAGATCTGAGTGCTACCAAGGGGCTAGCCTTTGGTAATCAACCAACAGTTTGATTTATCAGCTCAGGCTCCTTCAGTTAAAGGTAATGCTATTCCCCCTAAAGGTCAGGTTAAATCTGCTGCATCTTTTAATATATTGGAGCATATGAAGAAAATTAATGTACCCATGTCAATATGGGATTCTCTGAGTATTCCGGGTCAAAAGGACTTGCTCCAATCTGCTTTATCAGGTTTAAGTGTCTCATATGAGCCTAGTGTAGAAAAGGAGAAGGTTACGTTGGCTGATACTACTGTTGGTAATAACGAACAACAAGCTGCTAAAGCCAAGCCACCTCCCTTTTATTTGTCATTAATCATAGGAGATCATCTGGTTCACAATTGTATGATTGACTCAGGGGCTAGTAGTTCAGTTATGCCCAAACAAATTGTCGATAAGTTGGGAATTGAGTATGAGCCACTAGAAAAGGGGGTAGTGCAATTGGATGGTACGGCGGTGAACACAGTAGGGGTTGTTAAAAATTTGAGTTTAACTCTACATGCCTGTCCCAATTTTGCAATACCACAAGATATATACATTATTGAGTTGCCCCCATACTTTTCCCTTTGTTTATCTAGGGATTTTATGGCCAAGATAGGTGGTTACCTATCCTCTGATTGGCCTCACATGCTTTTCAGAACTAGATATGGCACTAGAGCTACAATGAAATCAGAACCCATAGCCAAGATTCATGTTGAGCCTTACAACCCGCCCCCTATCAATGCCAACTTGGTTACAAATGAACAAGTGGAGCAGCCTGCTGTTCAAGAGGCTGAGATTCAAATAGAAAGAACATCAGATGTTCTTCCTAAAGAGTGGGCACCTCAAGCTCATGAGGCAGATACGGGAAAGAAGTTGGAAGAGGTTGACATCGGTGTTTATATGATGCATGAGACTGACTCTTTTGTGCCTAATATTGAAAAGAGTAAGGAACGACATAGTGAGCAGCATGAAAATGATTTATGGGAGCTATATTTTGATGGCTCAAGGAGTAGAGTAGGTACTGGTGGTGGATGTATGCTGATATCGCCAGAAGGATAGAAGTACTATCAAGCTTTCAAATTCTATTTTAGCTGTTCCAATAATTCTGCTGAGTATGAAGCTCTAGTCCAAGGTTTGGAGTGGGCGAGACAAAGAGGTATTCGTTGTCTTAAAGTTTATGGTGACAGCGAGTTGGTTGTCAATCAGGTGAGAAAGCTAAATGTTGTTAAAAATGAGATGCTCAAGTCTTACAGGAATAGGGTATGGGACCTCTTAGAGGGATTCGAGGCCTTTAATCTAATTTCCATTCCTAGAGCTAAAAATAAACATGCTGATAGATTAGCTGCTGTAGGAGCTGAACACGATATTCCAAAGGAGATTTGTAGTGATAGAACTAATCAGCATATTAAGATTGTGGTTAGGCCTACTGTGCCTGATAACAATATGCACTGGCAAGTCTTTGATAGCGACCAGCAGATTGTCAGCTTTTTAAGAGAAGAAGTCGAGTTCTCACATACCAATCAGGAAAAATTAAAGCACCAATACAGTGACCAAATTATTTAGCTAAAAAACAACAAGTTGCCTAAAGGCCTGGTCACTTTAGAATCTGTTTTTAATACTAATGATGAAGCTAGAAAGTCCAAGGGGAGTATTCAAGTTCAGCAAGATCACTACGAAGAAGTTGAAGTCTTTAAAGAAAAGCTTCTTAAGTTAGGCAAGGTATGAACAATTGAAGAGAAGCATCTTTTTATTCAGCTTTGTCAAGAATTTAACGATATCTTTTCCTGGCAATATAGTGATTTAAAGGGATTTAATCCCCAGCTTGCTCAACATAGTATTGAACTTGAGCCTAATGTCAAACCTGTTAGGCAAAAGCAGAGGCCCTTGAATCCTAAGTTAGAACCTTTGATGAAAAAGGAACTAGATAAGTTGATTGAAAGCAGCATCATTTTTCCCATCAAGCATACCTCATGGGTTTCAAACCTAGTGCCAGTAAGAAAGAAAAACAGTGAAATAAGACTCTGTGTAGATTTCGTGATTTAAATAAGGCCTCCTTAAAAGATTGTCATCCTCTGTCTTCTATGGAACAGATACTTCAGGTAGTTTCAGGGTCCGAAAGGTTTTCCTTATTAGATGGCTATTCTGGTTACAACCAGATATTGGTGAAGAGGGAAGATCAGTACAAAACAACCTTCACCACAAAATGGGGAACCATGGCCTATCTGAAAATGCCCTTTGGTTTATCTAATGCCGGGGCAACCTTTCAAAAGGCTATGGATATGGCCTTTCAGGGTTTAATGTACAAGATAGTCTTAGTCTATCTTGATGATATCACGGTTTTTTCTAAAGAGGCTAAGGATCATTTGAGTCATTTGGGGCAGATTTTTGAAAAGTGCAGGGAATTTGGGATATCACTTAATCCCAAAAAATGTGTGTTTTTTGTTCATGAAGGAAGATTGCTCGGTTATGTGGTATCTAAATAGGGTATTACTATTGACCCTGAAAGAATAAGTGTCATTTTAGCTCTTCCTTTACTAGCGCATAAGAAATGTTTACAAAGTTTTATTGGTAGGATTAACTTTGTTAGGAGATTTATCCCTGACATTGCTGATTTATTAAGTCCACTAACTCACATGCTAAGAAAGAATGTACCTTTCAGCTGGACTAAGGATGGAAGAAGAAGTTTTGAGCTTATAAAAGAGGAATTGGCAACCACACCTACACTTCTGAATCCTGACTTTTCTAAGGATTTCAATTTATATGCCTATGGAAATATTGATTCGCTTTCAGCCATACTTGTGCAGCAAAATGATGAAGGATCTGAACAACCCGTGGCGTTCTTCAGTCAGGGACTCAAAGATTACGAGTTAAAGTACACCTTTGTAGAGAGACATGTTCTTGCTGTCATAAGAAGCTTAAAGAAGTTTAGGCACATGCTCTCCAATAACAAGATTATACTGATGGTTGATCATCCTTGTGTGAAAGAGTTTTTATTGAACAAAGATTTGAGTGATAGAAGAGCTGGTTGGGTCACTAAGGTGATGGAGTATGACCTTGAAATAAAGGTTACCAAACTAATCAGAGGGAGAGGTCTCTGCGAACAACTTACTGAGGATAGCAGCAACAGTGTGGCGGAGGAGGAAAGTTCTGTTTTAGCACTCCAAGATGGACAACAAACTGCCATACTGGCTCCTATTGGTTGGATTACATAAATGCCACATTTTTTATTAACTAGTGAGTGCCCTCCTGATCTGACTAGATCTAAAAGAAGGTATTATCGACTGCAATCCATACATTATGTTCTTTTAACTGGTTTGCTGTTTAGAAGAGATTTTCATGGTGTCTTGTTAAGATGTATTGAAGTTGATCAGGTTGATAGAATTTTGCATGAATTCCATCAAGGATCAGCTCGCGGAAACTTTTCTATGAGAGCCACAGCTCTTAAAATAATGAAAGGAGGCTATTACTGGCCTACCCTATTTCAAGATGCTCATGCATGGGTAAGAAGGTGCAAAGAGTGTGCTATGTTTGCTGGAAAAGAGAAGTTGGCAGCCCTCCCATTGCAACCAGTTCAAGTTGATCAGCCCTTCATGAAGTGGGGTTTGGATTTTATTGGGGTTATAAACCCACCATCAAGTGCAGGCCACAAATGGATACTCACAATCACTGATTATTTTTCAAAATGGACTGAGGCTGTGGCACTCAAGGAAGCTAATGAATTTGCTGTCTTGAATTTTTACGAAGAGCTAGTTACTAGATTTGGTATCCCAGATTCTATTGTATCAGACAATGCCCTGGCTTTTGTGAGTGTTAAAATTTCTGACTGGGCTGTCAAAAACAATATATATCTGAGTACATCCTCTAATTATTATCCGTAGGGCAATGGATAGGTTGAGTCCACTAACAAGAACCTCCTAAGGATCATTAAGAGAACTATGGAGGACAATCAAAAGGCCTGGAACACCAAGCTAAAATCAGCATTGTGGGCTGATAGGATTACGTCAAAAAGGTCTACAGGACTTTCTCCATACATGTTAGTGTATGGAAAAGAGGCAAGACTGCCCATATCAGTGGAACTCCCAACCCTCGATTTGGTAAACCAGCTTGATATAATTGAGGAGGAGCCTATGACAGCAAGGTTGGCTCAGTTGATTGAGCTTGAAGAACTCAGAGCTGAAGCAGCGAAAAGGATGGAGCATTATCAGGCTCAAGTGAAAAGGTCATTTGATAAAAAGGCATCTCCCAGAGTATTTCAAGAAGGTGACATAGTGCTAAAGTGGGATGAATTTAAAAGTAGGCCTGGAAGACACTCCAAATTTGATGCACTTTGGACTGGGCCATATATCATTACTGAGGAGAAACATCATAATGCTTTCTAGCTATCTAGGTTAGATGGTATAGTGGAACCAATCCCAGTGAATGGTATTCACCTCAAACATTGCTTCTGAGGTATGGACCTAAATCTGTACATAACTGTTAAATTTCCTTAGCTTAATTGTTGTTTCATTCCCTAAGTGTTGTTTCAACACATGTAAATAGTTTCACTTTAGTTTCTCCTGTCTTCAATAAAATTTTCGCGGCCTGCTATGTCCTATGAGTCTCAAATGAGTTACAGCCATACGCGAGGCTATTCCAAGTCTTTTCTGAGTTGTCCCAATGACTCCATGCCCAATGGATAGGCCTAGGCTACTGGTCTTCATGTTTAGCAGGCAAACATCTAGCAAAGGTCGCTAGAAATGTTACCCATTTTTCACCTATGGGCTCAATCAGGCTGGGTAACCCATGTTTTCAGAAGTTCTCGAAGACCAAATGGAGGAACACTTGCATAAGGATCACATTTTTCTAACTTGTTTGCTTCTTGTGCAGAGGCAGGGGAAAATGATGTTTTAATTCAGCACGTGGATTAAATGTAGATCCCAAGAGGGTTGAGCCCAGCGTGCAGGTCTTCAGTTTCGGGTGGTCTTTCTTTTTATGTTTTGCCTTGTCTTTTCCTCGTCTATTTTTCTTTCTTTTTTCCTTGTTCTGTCGGGAGCGGAACCGGGACTGAGACCGAACTCGAAACTTTTCCAAAGTTCTAGTTTCTGTTTTTTGTTTTGGTCTCGGTCCCGGTTCCGCGCTTGTGAGTGTCTCGTTTTCTTCTTTGACCTTGCGTTTGATTGTGGGGTGGTTTTTTCTCCTTTCTTTTCTTCCTTTCTCCTTATTTTTTGTGGGCCGGGTTCGGGAAGAAAACAATTTTAAGTTTTTTCCTTTCCATTGTTCGATCCAGTCCAACTTCTTGATGTCTCCTCAGTTCCCCGCTCGTCTAAACCGTTCCTAGCTCTTGTTTTTCTTTGTTCCCCCTGTCCCCGTTTTCGCTGGCCTTTTCCCTTCTTCCTTTGTTTCTAGGGATGCTTTCTCCCATTTTCCTTCTTCCTTTTCATCCTTTCCTTCACTTTCTTTCAAGTTTTTTCGGGGGCGGGATCAGGTCGGAATCCGAACTTGAACCTTGAAGAAAGTTTCAGGGGTGGATTTCGTCCCAGTCCCAGTTCTGCTGGGATTCATCTGTCTTCGCTTCCGCCCCCTTTCTCCCCCTCGGTCCTGGTTCCGGTTTTGTCTTGGCCCCGCCCCCGCCAGTTTTGAAGGGTCTCAGTGATAATGAAGTCTCAACGACACGGCAGGAGCTCGCCAAGAGAAAAGTGATCTTGCCAAGATGTCTCACCGACGGGGTGAACTCTTGCCGAAGTGGAGTGGTCTCGGCCAAGGAAATCAGTTTCGCCATGATGTCTTGGCGAAGGCATAATGTCTCGCCGATAGAATGGGGGGTCTCAATATGTGTTTTTCCTTTGGCAGGAGTCTTGCCGACAACAAAAGGACCTCGCCAAGAAAGTTTGACATCGGCAAAAGGTCTTGCAAATATAAAGATGTCTCCCCGACCGAAGAGGAAGTAGCTCATCGCTGAGAGATAAGGAGCCCAGTGAAAGGTCTGGCCGACAGGCCAATGTCTCGCCGACAACAAAGGGTCTCACCAAGAGTCTTCCCGAAATGAAGAGTTCGCCGAAGGAAAAGGAATTATAAAAGATGTCTCGGCGAATGAAGGTGGTCTCAGTGATGAAAGTAGGAATCGATATGACTGTTGGAGCTCGCTATGACTTCTCCCTGACATCCAAAGTCTCGCCAACATACGATCCTTCCGCAGGGCAACCCTTGACCTTCGAGAATATGCACAGCTGGGGTGACAGCTTGGGAAGTAATGTGCTGAATCGAAGGTAAATCTGGTGTTGTTCCTCGGAGATGGTCGACCAGAGGTAGCCATGAGTCATGATAATAGCTAGAGATGATGACTGGAGGAGCAAAGAGGCATTAATGACCATGTCACAGAGCATTCAAGGTGACTCTAACAAAATCTTAATGGCGGACTCAGAGGCTGCAAGATAATAACGACGGGTGTAAAAGATCTGAAGGCCATGCCCAAGGATGATCTTTCACCGACATGAGCAGGGGATGCACATTAAATGCTTCATTGACTTCATTCCAAAGTGCTTCTAGGGCCGACGTTTCCAGGCACCGAGATATTTTTGAAAACCTTAAGGCAGGGGCCGACATCTTCTTGTATATAAGGAATTTTTTCCTCTTTGTAAAAAAGTTCAGATTATGCATTCTGGAGAGTTAGTAATTTTTCCTAAAATCCTTTCTCAACTAGTGTAGATTTTGTAACTCATTTGGAGTTCTCCTAATTCTTTTCTGAAGTCTATGACTTGTACAGTCCTCTCTCGGATTAGCAGACTTTTGTAACTCATTTTGGAGCATGATATATAAAATTTACCCTGGTTACCCTTGATGGTTCAATTTTCCTTCTGGTTCTTGCAAAAATATTATGCATTTTCAGGTGATTGATCAAGCTACTTTGTGAAATCTTTCTTTTCCTTATAGCTTTGTCTCATGTTAGCATGCCTTTCTTTGCAAAAGTAGTATTATGTAGGTTACAAACTGTGTTTACTTAATTGCACATGAGCCTTTTAATTTGTGAAAAATCTGCTTTTTCTTTTTGAAAGTGTGTGCATGTCAAACCTATTTGTGAAATACTTATGCATAATCTATAGAAACTTGTTGTGCAGTCCCATATCCATCATCAGTATTTGAGTGTAACTTAAGTATCTCATGGTTCTTATCAGTTCGGTGTATCACCTTAGGTTTTAGCTTTATTTTATGCTCTCCTTCTCCCTTTTTCTTTCCAAATTAGTAGTTCTAGGTGATGACCCAACAAGGAAGCCGACCTTCTCTAGAGGTTGACCTCTGTTTACAAGAAACCCACATCTTTAGAGGTCTTCCCATGTTTCACCAAAAAGCTTAGTTCTTACAACTTCGCATAGGGTGCATTTCTTGGTGATAACAGTAATAAGTTGTTTTAGATCCTCTTTGTCTCCTACATAGGGCCACTTTCACCATATTCATGTTTTTGAGGTTAACTTGTTGAGGTCATTGCTTGTATCCTATTATGGCCAACATAATTTGATGTTTTCCTTACTTGTTGAGGATATAAATGCAAGAAAAAATCAGTTTCAAGTTGTGCGAGAGTGGAACAATGCAATAAGTAATGTGAGTTGTGGAAAATATAAGTTAGATGACCTTTAATGCCTCAATTAATAGAGTGTATTGTTGACATATGTTGTAAATTGAAATCTTCATGTATCTTGCTCAAAGATAGCGAGTCTTCATAGTAGGTCCTTGTATCTTTCCCTAAGGTTGTGCACCTCAATGTGCAAGTCCTTGTATCTTCCCCTAAGGTTGTGTTCCTTAGCCTGCAAGTCCTTCAAGGAGCAGTGTGTTTCTTTAGGCAGTGAGCCTTAAAACAAACTGTAATCTTATTCATATTTTATGAGATTTCTCTCGATAGTTTTTTCCTTAGATTTTCCACGTATTTCTGGTGTTATCTTGTGCATGTGTGTTCATTGCTTTATCTCTCATTGCTGCTGATTTGATTAAGAGTTGATTTTTTTAAGGGTTGTTGATCTTGTTAGAAGTATGAATTTACATTGTGTTGAAGGGTTTACATTTTGAAGATATTGATTCAACCCCCTCTCAGTATCCATGCATGTTCAACAAATAGTATTTAAGAACTTTGTGGCTGGTATCATAAATTCTAGGTTTCAAAAGTAGGTATATTTTATAACCTTATTTTTCAAAATGGTTTCCAAAATACACCATCATTTGCAACCTCAACCGACTATAACTATTACAAATAGTTAACATTCAAAAATTTAGTGCATTGTCTATTATAAGAAAGCATTTATTTTTGAAACATATAAAGAAATTTAAATGCAATTTTTACTCTAATTGACAGTTGTGATAAATTTTGAAGGTGACTTTCATTGCATTTTTACTTTGATAAGAAAAAAAGGCATTCACTACATTCATGTTGCCTATGAAATTGTAGGTTGCGAAACACTCGGTCTTATGAAACCTATAAGCCACAAACTATTTTTAAACAATAAAACATGTAAGAAACCAATTGGTTAGTCACCCCTCACCTCACTTTAGTTTTCTTTATGTGTCCCCACTTGTAACTCCTCCTTGAGCTCTCCACCCTTGAGCTTTCAACAAGAAGAATGAAATAAATCACAACCTGGATTGTGTTTTCAAACATGCAATTATTTTGTGCATTTATTTTTAATTATATGAACAAATTGAAATACATTTTTTAAGAATTCATAAGATAGTGATTATTTTATTAAATATCAAAATAGTTTTACATTGATGTGGGTGCCTCTACAACCCATAAGCATTTACCCTCCCATATATATATATAAAACCAACCATTATCATGGTTGAGCCATTGATTTTGTAACAGAGATTACCAACAAAAAATCCCCCCATAATCATCGACCACATAGGGTCTAAGATTTTACATTCAATAGTTGAGATTTCCAACCTTTTTTATTCTCTGGATTGCAATTTGATTCAAACATATTATAATTCAGGCACATCAATTTTTTTCGTTGCTCTCTAAAAAATTGATCATCATCAACATATGGTAATGTGTTTGTCCAACTCCAACCCTTAAATGTTGTAAATACCATTATTTCCTCCTCTGTACAAATTTTTGGCCACCTTCAACCACCCTTCAAACATCTCTATTTGCAATAGTTTGTAAGAAATTCACAAATTCCTCCATCCACTCAAAATTTTGGTATGCCTCCAAGTTCAAATAGTGCTTCAAACATTTCTAGTGCCATAATTAGCTTATATCCTATGTCTTGACAAATTCACACCCTTAATGTCCAGAATAAACAAGTACCTCTTCACCCGTGCCCCCGAAACAAGCAACATGTGGAGATCATGTAGATGAGGGATCCCTTCCCCCAAACTTTCTCGTACTAAAATGTCCTCCACCCCAAAGAGAAATTCAAATTTTATGAGAAGTCTCATAATTGCCAAGATCACTCCTTTGGATTCCTACAAATCAAGCAAAGAAGAAGAAAAATATTGACTTTCATAATTAACTCTATATCGTTCACTTCCATTCATGTATTTCCATCCCAAAATTAGTTTGATAGAATCCATGTTAGTGTATATATTGCATACACATGCCTTTAAGCCTACTTAGGTGTCCATTGACACTTCCCACCTGCCAATTTGGCACTTTATAGGAGTGCTTTTGTAAATAGTCCAAACAGGCTCGTTGGAAGTGTTGTGAAAAAATAAGAACTTTACAAAAATTGAATCTCAATTTTGATCTACCACCAATGGCTTAGAATTGAGATTGTTTTCCCCTCTCCTTTGCTGCTACCATAAGCCCTATGGTAAAATTTGACATCACTGAAGTTGCATAAAAAGGGAGGTGAACAATAGTGGTCTTCCTTCTATCGAATTTGACATTACCACCAAGAAAGAGACCCAATGTCATGCCCCACTTACCTTGGATCTATAAGAAAACAAGTCGCAAGTCTCTCTGAGAAATCACAGGTTTCTGAAAAATGCAAAGGGCTTTCTTCACAAAAATCTCCGTAGGCTTCTCAAATGCCAAACATGGTCACCAAGTTTGAATGTGCCTAAACTCCTAAAAATTTCCACACAAATGGATCATGATTAAATCACGATAGAGATTCCTCGCGGCTTTCCACAAGTGATTCATGACCTATAAATTCACTGAAATTTGGAAAAGATTCTTCACGACCTACCAAAGATGATTCACGACCTATATATTGTTCGATTTTATGAATTCAAGTGTTCCTCCATAAATGAAACACAACCTCTATGAAGAAACCATGAGGGTTTGGTTGCACAGGAGAGGTGGAGGTATCTTCCTATATTTGGTGTCCCAAAATTTCTACCTCCTCCTCTTAATCATGGCTTACAACCAATGTAAATTGTAGAGTCTAAACTAATGTATTGTAAACTTGGTAGAATATACATAATTTAGAGGTTCATACAACTGAATAGTCCACTAAACATTGCAAATACTCCATTAAAATGTCAACCCAAGGTTTGTAAAATTGTGATGGTGCAACATTGTATATGCCTTCAAAGACTTAAAGCTACTTAAACTATCTTATTCAAATTACTCTACTTGATGGAAATTCACAGGATTGTAAAACAGTAAAAGACATAAACCAGAACTAGTGGCCACAAGTACCTACAACTTAGACTGTAACTAAATTGTTGCTAATAAAATATTACTATGTCAACTCAAAACTGATAAAGACTAATGACTCGGCTAAATTAACCTCTGGAGTACTACTAGTTAACCATTACATGCATGTTCATGAACATTCATTAACAATAAGCAAAGTATGAGATTATAGTTTACCTTGCATAAATTTCATGAAGTAATGATAAACATGAAACAGCCATTAAACAAAAATAAATAACTAGAAAATGAAGTGAAGAACAATTACTTTGAGTGGCTTGCTCAAGTGGTTGTTCTCACTCTAACTAAAACCAAATCTAACTAATAGATTCTATGCATCCAATGAAATTGAATTCATACATTGCATATCATGAAAGGTTTACACAAGATCTTTCATAGATTGTACTCAATCATTATGAATATCAATCATGTCTTGAAACTAAAAATAACTGATAATGAAAGACTGAAAAACCAACTAACTATTCTATGGATTCAACCATCAACTATATACAAGCTTGAGGGAATCTTATTCAAAATAACAACTAACCACAATCATTAACTCCCACTCCTAAATATCAAAGTGTATAGTTAAGACTGAATTGTTCAAACCATAACTAAAAGGAAAGAAGAATCCTAATAGGACTAAAAATTTGTAAAACAAAAATTGCATGTAAACACACAAATATTTGTCAAAATCCTATCAGTAAAGGAGTCCTTCCTTTCTAGTACATATTAATTTGTCATAATAATGCATATTCAACTCCATCAGGTGTCTTTAATCAGTAATCATCATGTTCAGCTTAATCTCAAACTCCCCTATTTTTTTTGTCCTGGTCTTCCTTTTGCTGCGGTTTTAGCCTGCAACTGCTACATGCTACAATTCCTCTTTAGCTGCAAAAAGGTTAATTTGCAAAGCATGTACACAAGACTAACTATCACAATTAAAACATAGAATTCCATCCACATTTCATGCATATCTACATATAAACCATGCAATACTATTATGTCATAACCATATTTTCCATCATTATATTTTAGGTCCAAGTCTGCATAATAAGTATGAAAAGGTAGTGTAATATGAAGGTATTGTCTAGAAAGTATATCTAAAATTATCTAAAAGTATGTATGAAAGTAACAAAAAACAAGTTAATAACTAGACCCATCACTCCCCCCAACTAGACCTTTGCTTGTCTCCAAGCAAAACAATATGGGTACTGATTATACTGTTATAAGGTGATCTCCCTCAGGTCCATAACAACATTAAATCCCTAGGTCTATTTCAAATAAAAACCTCTGTACTCTGAAAGTTGACTCATTCTAATATGCCTAGCTCTCTCACATTCCTCACCTTTTTCCCCAGTCTAGTGTGGAACTGGATAGAGCAACATAGGTGGGTGAAATGTAAGTGGCACCCAGTAGATTCCTCTATCAATACCTGTCGTTATGTACCTAAATTGTACCCTTTGAAGCATGGTTGTTAAATTATACATTGAGTGAGGTTCCTTCTTCTGTAATTCAGGAGTTAGGATGTTCTTCATGATTTTCTTGTCCACACCCTTATGATCAATGAGCTTTATCCATTCATCAATGACTGCATCAAGGTTTTTAGCTTCCTTTCTTATAGGGAGATCAATTGATTTCTTCTTTTCCTCATATTCCTCCATTATTTCACCCCTAAGTTTTTTGTTTCTATAATAGGATGCAAGTGCTCTTACTTGAACATCCCCTACAAACATCAGAGGATTCCATTATGTCTCATTTGGCACTACATAGTTGTGTAAATAATATTCACACAATTGATCTTGATCTTTAGGGGTGAAATCAGCAAAAGCATTAAGAAAGTCAAATTTTCTACTCATACCAACTGACTATTTACTAATTAATCTACTAAACTGAAAACATAGAAATCTTTTCTGTAGAAACAATGTGTATGTCCTTGCTGGTGATCTACATTTGATGATCTATGCAACCTTGTATGCTACTTCCTCCAACCTAACTGCTACTTTGCTTAAATCCACGTCTCTCTTTTCCAGTTCCTTTGCATGTTCTTCAATCAAGATTTCCTTTTCTTTCTTCCATTTCTCCTTTTCATGTGCAAGATCAACAATTACCTTCCATAATTGGTGGTCAAGTGACAAGGTTATATGGTGATTAGGAGTTCTGATGGAAGGGGGTTTCTGATTTGGCACCGCCAGTTCTTTATCCCTTATCTTAGTTATGGCTAGTTGTGCCAACAAATCAAGTTTAGTTCCATGGCCATACAATTGCAATTTTTCCTCCATTTCCTGCATTTTTTCTTCTCTCTCCTTTTCTTTTTCTTCTCTCTCCTTTTCCTCCAAGTGTTTAATCATGTCCAAGGCTTCTTGGAGCTCTTTCCTCACATCTCTTTCTTCTATGTATGTTTCCTCTGTATCCATGAACTATTCATTACCTCCCTCTTCATAGTCTCCATGAATGGGACTATCTAGGGTTTCTTTCCATGTTTTCTTAGCAGTAAAAAGATCATCTGGTTCTGAATCAAAGGTAGTTATCACATATCTTTTCCTTTTTACAGGTGCACTTTTATTACCGGGGATATCTCCCTTTCCTTCAAAGTCAATTTCTACAATCATGACATCTTCTTGGTATTGTTCTTTACTCTTCTCTTCTTCTTCAGGTTCTTCTATATTTTCCCTCATGACACCTTGTTTCTTCAATCTTCCTGAGCATCTAGGTGTGATTATCTCTTTCTTCTTTTCCTTATTAACACCCTTCTTCTTCTTTGGAACATCCTCTTTCTTCCTTTGAGTATCCCTTTTTTTCTTTGGAGTATCCTTCCTTTCTTCTAGTTTAGAGGGCGTAGAAGAGGTGGATGCACCGACTCTCCTACTTTTGGATCTTTGTGATCTTGAAGAATATTGTATTTCCTCAATTATAGGTGCCTAGACTTTGGTTCATTAGGTTCCTCATGCTCACCTTGGCTACGGGTAGGTGAATACATATGTGGGACATGAGGGATTTCTCCTACAGGTTCATTTTGGGGTTCTACATTCTCAAGTACCAGAGGTGCATCCAACAAGTTGTTAATATCTATGCACTCCTTAAAATCCTCCCAATTCACTTGTAGGTACTAAATCCTTAAACTTCTCTTTATCAACAAAGCAATTAAATAGTGATGAGATATAGAAGCATCACTTTGTTTTCTTTGGTATTCTGATGCCATCTGTTTCAAAAAATTGTAAAGAAAGTTTGGGACATTCACTAACTTATTATTCATGAGGTGACCGAGTAATTTGAAATGAATTATCTATAAGAGGTTTTTCCTACCATCACAGGTGATATATCTAACAATGTAGGAAGCACAATTCACCCATAACTGGGGAAGAGAGAGTCTCTTCATACCTCATGATGATGAGTCTAATTCCTCTCCTCATATACAAAATTCCTCCCTAGTTGCAACTATGTCAACTCATGCTAGAAATTCTACTCCAGTTCTTGGTAACCTAGTGACTTGTGCAATGTCAGTCTCAGATTCATCTACTATCAGTTCCTTCACCATAGCTTCATCATATTCAAGAGTAGTTGCAAACCTTCTTGTCATATCATCACTGAATTATGTTAATTTCAAAAAATAGTCAAGCCAACCAACCCTAGTAAAAATGGGTAGAACCATTGCATCCTCTAGAATTTTCTTATGAGATGTGGGCTCCTTTCAGATGACATCGCCTCCCATTTTGGCTTACTTCTTTGCTTAATGTGTTCAATTTAGTCTTGAAATTTCAGCCCAATTCACTCTACCACCTTAAAAAACCCTTCTCCTTCTCGTTGTTTCATCATATACATTTACTACCATACCGGACTACAATTTTCCTCTCTGGGTTTGGACTAAGCTCAAGTTCTTAGGGTTTGTACTTAGCAATTGGAAATGGTAGCAAAATTGAGATATAATTAGGGGGGTTTCGCATGTTGTTTTTATCTATTGAATTTGATTTAGGTGGCATATTTTGAAAAGATTAATGAAAAGACTGACTGAGTTGTACCCTCCCCCCAACTTAATTGCTAAAGTGACCTCACTTCACGTTTGTTATTTGGAGGTCGTTAAAATATGTAATAATGGAAATTATGATATGAATAGTTCACATGCATGAATTAATATGAAAGACATAATGAAAGTTTAAAGAAGACTACATTAATCATGATAGCATACCTGAAGTACCATTCAGAAGAGATAACTATGTGCCATGTGTGTAAACTAAAAATAATGTATCTAATTTTTGATTTGATGTGACAGAAAATAACTGCAAGCTAATGAATTGTGGGGTGATGGGTACAATTGATGGGATGATTATTACAAATATGAGTTGATGATGTGACAACTCAAATAGTTGAAATGCGAATTGGTAGCAAAAGAATCATGTTGCAGGTAGTTATTGTGAAAGGATTGATATTACATGTGGGTATTTTGAAATGAATGCGTGTGAACTTACAACGAATTTGACACCAATTAATTTTCATTTCATATTCATTGAACCTAGCCTAAACCTGATTTTCATTCCATATTCATTGAACCTATCCTATTTACTTATTGTGAGCTCAACCCAAAAATTGATTTTTTTGGCCAATCTCTCAAGGGGGCAACCTACCATCCAACCATTATCCCATTGTCTACTAGGGCACAATGGGGCATATTATTATTATTTTTCCATATTGTAAGCATGTCCTTGAAACAATGCAACATGGTACATTGTCTCAAAGAGGAAAAAATGTAGACACCTATAAATATTTAACACATTCTTCTAATTCACTATTTCATCCCTCATCACCCCTTTCATCACTATTAATTAAATAATTTTTAATTATTTGATTAAATTAGCCTATTTTCTATTATTTAATTATTTCATCATTTTCCCTTCATCATCTTTAATTAAATATTTTTTAATTAATTAATTAATCATTTTCTCTCATCCACCATAATTAAATAATTTTAATTAAATTTTTTATTATTCTTCCATCTCCATAATTTTTTTTTTTTATTATTTAACTACATTTTGCATTATCCTTCTATCCACTTAATTAAATAATTTTTTCTTATTTAATTAAATCATGTGTTCTTCTCATCTCCCATAATTATATCATTTTCTAATTATTCTTCTAAAATTAAACAAACTATTTAATTTATGTAGTTTGCACATTCCTCTAAAAATAAATAAATATATTATTTTATTTATTTTCTAATTATTTCATTTCCTATCTTTATTCTTCCAAATATTAAATTTAGAGACCAAATCTAAATTTAGTGACCTTTGCTAAAATTAGTGAGTTTATTGAACTTCAACCCTAATTCACTCTCACTCACTCCACTTCATTCCAACATTCAAGCGCACACACGTTCATCATGATCTCTCATCAATTCTCATTCGTTAATCTCATTTCACATCATATACCATTAATTTGATATCCTTTAAAGCTATAAACCATTCATCTTTTGATCATTCAATCCCTCCTCAAATCGACAACTAAACTATACTTATTTTTCATCACACTTTTGCTTAACACAATTATGCTAAGGTTTTAAGAGTAAGCCATATATCATACTAAATAGCAAGGTAAAAGTACAAACTTGTGTCACACTTTTATAAATGAATCAGTCAACACAAAGACAAATTCTCAATTTCAACCATATGTAACTTTGAATTTCAAAATGATGTAAACTAATGAAATGTCTAACTCTTGATGAAGTCTATTTTTGTAAATTTTCAAAAAATTTAAAAATATTTTGATATTTTTTTTTATAAATTTAAGAACAGATTTTGAGTTGTTGAAAATTTTAAAAAAGTGATGTTGAGTTGATGTCAAGAAAAAAAATAGAAAAAAATTATTTTCCCCCATTTTTTTTCCAAATAGAAAACTTCAATATATCTAGTGCATGGATAAAAAAAATGAAACTTGTATGTATATTTTCCTTGTAATAACATGTTAAAGTCAAACATACCAGTATTTGATAGTTTCCATTTGACGTCAATTATTATTTTTTATCCTTTAAAAAATTTATACCCTTTTGGAGAAGATTCTCTCCTCTAGTGCATCATATATTTTTCAAAAAATTTAATATGTTTTAATATTTTTTAATTTCTAATCAGCCTCACTTTTTATTTCAGCAACCTACTTGCATTATTTAAAAAATATATATATTAAAAATAATCAAAATATCAAAAAATATATATATTTGTGTTCTTCACTTCGAGCTCTATAAAAGGGTATTTTTAGTTTTTTGAAAAAAATCATCCAAATTGAAGAAATATTATGTTCAAGTTGAAAGTTTAGAAATTTTTGAAAAAAGATGAGGTGGTTGCCAACAAGGATTCCACATAGACAATTTTGGGTGAAAGGGTTTCGATTGAAACCCTTTCAGGTGATCCCACAATAGTGGTTTACAATTTTTGGCCAAACTGGATACTGAAATAATTTTTTCTAACTAAATCTTCACTTTCGGGCACCTATAGCGGCTAAACTGTGAGGAATTTGAAGATGATGCAAACTAGAGTTTCGTGACATTTTGTTTGTAGATTCTAAATATATTTTTTTCACTTTTTTTTGGAATTAGATTGAATCTCTTTTTCCATCTCCCTCGAAAACTAGTTTTTTTTCATAAAACAACATTTTTAAGGAGTGAGGCTCACCGTATAACGCATAACTTTTTTTCCATGAAGGATAAAATTCTAATTCTTTCTCAATTTATATTTGTAACTTTGATATCTAGTGCTTCCAATTTGGTTAGATAGTGTTTTATTGAATATTTTTCCTTAATCAAGCTCTTTTGAAGTCAAAACCACTACAATCCGCATTATTAGGCATCGTATAACGGTAGCTTTTTTGTATGTGTCTATTCAATTTTTTTTTTTTTTTTTTGGATCAAGGACTTCAATATCCGTGCACTAATATTTTTCAATTTTTTATAATCTCTATTTTTTCCACATGTGTAGAATAAAAGCTTCATTTT
>VDFB02281492.1:549178690-549189852 GCA_007258455.2 Sequoia sempervirens
AAATCTTACCATGCTGTTAACTAATGGTCTCTGTAGGGAGGATAGTGTGGAGGAGGTAAAAGAGCTATTACATGAAATGATGGAGAAGGAAAAAAAAAGAAAAGAGACAAGAGCTTTATTCCGAATGCTATGACCCATAAAATCATAACTCAAAGCCTCTGTAAAATAATGAACTAGACAAAGCCTTTCAGATTATGGAATCAGTGCAACTAATGACAACCTCAATGTGGAGATTTCTTTGGGGCTAGTAAATGAAAATAAAACTGAAAATTGCTTTCCTAACGCTGGCACTTATTCCACAAGAGACAGATTTGGGCAATTTACAAAATTGGTTCAAAATTCACATCCAAGAAGAAGTCTAAAGCTTTCAAAACCCTTTTGACACTATGATAAAAAATAAAGGAGAATGAAGCCCAGATTCCAACTGGTACTTTGTGAGCAGATAGTAGTGGAAAGGTTACATGAAAAGGATCTGATGATATCATGACCAACATGATATTAAGCGTAATTTCACCAGTGGCTATATTCCTAAAGAAAATAGAATGGAAACTTTATGGCATTTACAGCACAAGTAAAGGATTAGTAATGAATTTGATATGAGGAATACGAGCAAAAGTAGAGGGCAAACTATTTCATCTTTGAACTAAAATGCACAAGCAATTCGAAGAGGAAAATGGGGACAAAAGGAGTTCGTGGATTCTTTGCAAACTCTCCACACTCTCCAAGATCATGGTACATTCTCACTACTGTAGGCATGATTATGTCTGAGTATGACAGGCCGAGCTCTATTGATGATCTCTGTCAAGGACCAAAAAGGAATAACGCGGTAAGAGACTCCTGCTATGGACACACATGCATTAATTATTTGGAAGTGTTCATTACACAATTCATGGCAAATATGGAGACCCCTTCGCATACCTTCAATTATTGCAGATTTGCATTCTCAAAAAACTTATTTTCACAAAGGGAATTGTCCATTCTTTCATCACTCACAAAACAAAATGAAGCCTCATTGAGTAGACAAGCCAAAAAATCGAAAGGTAACCTGTGTTAAAAACAGGAATAGACAAAGGGGCGATTGGCGCAGAATTTGGTCATTCTTGCAAGAAAAAATGAAGAACTAAAAAGATTGAGATCTGTGTGGGTAGCAAACAGAGAAGGAAGCTGCGCGCGTTGGAAGAGTGGGCGATGGAATTGGAATAAAACCCAGATTGGAGAAAGTTGAGTCCTGTATGAGAGAAATTATTAAATACAGTAACAATTGCAGATGTAACAAGGAAACAAAGACTTATATGGTGCATTTGACCTCTTCAACAAAGCTCAGCAAAAACCGCGCAGTAGTGATGATCCAGGGTCGTTATTTGAAGCATTGTGTGTAAAAGATATTTTTAGAAGATTGCCAAAATTTTTAAAGATTGAATAGCGGCATATCTATCTGGTTGAAATGAAAAGAGAGTTAGGGCAACGATGGATGAAGGATGTTTTGTTTCTCCTCAGCAATACGATGACAAGCGAGGGCATGAGTGATCATGGCTGCGCAAAAGAAGAAAACCCTTCGCTTCTTTTGAAAATAAGTGAAAGAGAAACCACTGAATTAGAGGGTCGAGCTAAAAGAACTACAAAATACTCTAAATTCAATGATGTATTAGTAAATATGTTGTAGACATCCAAACACCAAATATTGAATGCTGTGATATAATATGATAAGGCCGAAGGAGTCCTGGAGCTCTGCGAAAGGAAATATTACCATTTCATTAAAGAACGAGTGAAATAGCTATCGGTGGAACGAAATAGCTGGTCCGATCCTCCGACAACAACAAATATGAATAAATCTTTGTGGCGGGCACAATAGATTTAAAAGAAAATTTATTAATTTGTTTCCCCGTGAAGATTATAATTGGATAGGGAGTAAAAGGTTAAATTAAATGCACAAAGAAAAGACTTTATTTGTGTGATAATAATATGAAGTAAAGTTGTAAAAATATTTTCACCAAGGTGTGAAATATTTTTCACCAAGGAAGTGGATGATTTTTTCAAAGCATTTTATCACTGAGGAGGATAAAAGAATATAAAGTCCATGGAGTGAGTAATTATTTTTACTCAAAAACACATTTTTCAAAGTAAATGTGTGAACGAATACGAAATGGAAAAATATAAAAGGTGGAAATTTATGGAAATAACCACAGCACGAGCGAATATATTATTGGATGTTAAGCGAAATTACGAAATATTTTATCGGGAAGTAACACATCTCTCACCGAAGTAATTAAATAAGCAAAATGGGTGGTTACTTTTTATTGGAAGTACAAAAGTTGCCACTAAAGGATAATTACCAAAATTAATTTTTCACGAAAAATGCAAAATGAAGATTAAAGTTAAAATATTTAATTTGCCAAAGACAACTAATTAAAGGAAGAATTACACCAGACGGATGCTGTGAAGGGTTGTAACCCAAAAAAGACAATGTATATATGCAAAGTGAAATTGTATCATCAAAGATCATTAGAATTTGGAGTTAGGTAGGAGATATACAAAAGATACTTTTAAAATGTTTATCATATAGATTATATAGTGAAGACCCTGATGCATGCATGAAATTTTGGAGAAATCAGTGAAAGATCTCTGATTCTGTGGCTTCATGTTGGTATCAATTGTTTGTTGAAATTATACAGTTATTTGGTTGTCTCCAACTTAATATTTTTTTATTATTTAAATTGGTATATCAAGTATATATTCAATTTATCAATGTACATTTGTTGTACTTGTGTGATATGATTAATTGGTTTCCCCAAAGGAATTAAAATATTTCTAGTCAATCATAGTAATCTATGAGTGTTATTTGGATCAGTAAGAAGGGCCATATAATTAGGATTGTCATTCTTTCTCCAATTTGGTATCATTTGTTGTTCATGTGTGATTTATTCAATTGGTTCTTTTAAGCAAAGATTAAAATCCTTTTGATAAATCATAAGTAACTTGGTTGTATTAGTTGGATCCATAAGTAGAGTTTGTCAATTACTTTCCTGCACATTTATAATACAAGATATAAACCAACATAAGTGTGCCAAACAGTTTGAGTTATTGCCAATACAATTCATTTGTCCTAGATTTTCATTTGACTTCGTTCACTCAACAAGGCACTGGTCTTACCCATTTCATCATTTAATTTAATCAAACTTGTTTTCAAAACGTTACATCTATTAACTGAACATATAAATAAAATTCACCTTGATATTGCTTATACAATTTATACCAAATTAGGCTTGCATCTCTCCACTCCCAATTGCCATTGTGGATAGATTGCTCAAGTAGGAAACACATAGTTCAAGTTTGCTTCATTTGCATAGGTACACGCACCTAGGTCTGATAGAGCCTGAAGAGAAGAAGATTCAAATACACCAATTGACCTTGTTCGTTAGCCTAAAACGTACCAAGAGTTTGGCAACCTGTTGAGGTTTTCCAACCAATATTTTTGAGAACTAGCAAGCCTCATGGGCTTGATTCATTACAAAAAAATCAACTCTTAAAAGAAAATCTACTATTTGGAGCCACAATCTGCACTATCAGGGCCCCTTCTACAACCCCCATTTAACCCTTTTTATTTTTCCCAATAACTGCCCTAGAATGTTCTAGGAAGTTCAAATTTCTCCTTCTATTTTGGTGCCAAAAGTCTTGCCGTTTGATTTCTGGCCTAGGGAGAAATTTTTATGTTCACTTTTTAGAGGATCAACATCGTGGGGCCATAACTTTTGATCTGGGTGTCCGATTTGCTATTATTGCATATCGTTGGAAAGCTCTCGACGAGCTCTACAACATGTGAGTTGCCTATAGGTCGATTTGACCACTTTTTGAGCTATTTCGGGGGCTCTAAAGTTTTCTATCTAAATTTGAAGTTGCATTGGAGAAATTTCTCGGGATGGAAACTTGAATTTCTCCCAAACCGTGCAGGGTATTGATGTGATTCTTTCTCGACCGGAAATATTTTTCAGCTCTGCTCCTTGGGGTAAATTTTCAAGTCCATATGAGCTCATTTAGGTCGACTTACTAAAAATAGTAAGTGCTCGTTTTTCACTATTTTTGACGCCTGATAGTCTTATACCCCTTAAGTGCCATCATGAGACTCAAAAAAACTAAAGAAAATAATAAAAAAATAAACATTTTTTTTGGGTGATGCAGGATTGCCCTACACCGCTGGATGCTCTTGCATCAGTTTCCTTATTTTTCTTTTGGTTTTCCACTACATTTTTATTAAATATTTCTTGGAACTCTCTATGATTCTCAAAATTTTTGAGATATTGAAAACTGATTGTAATACCAAGTGTCCCCGTATCTTATTTCTTCTTTGTTGACACACAATGTTCCATCACTCAACAACTTCATGGACTTAAATCTTGAGATCTATATAGTCACAATAACTTGCAAAGCAACATTAAGTAATATGAGTGTTTTGAAGAATCAGTAAGTGTCCTCCTAGACCTGTTAAATTTTTCCTCATTTCTTTCCTTCCATATATTCCAAAATATTTTAGTTGAAAGGAAAATCCCAAACAAATTATATTCTTTATCTATTTTTTGGTCCCAATAAGAATTTTTGTAAGGCCAACTTGTCAACTCCCTATAATACATGTAGGGATCTTCTAGTATGTGATAACATTGGATCTCATGACATAGAGTTCATATGGTTTATGGTATATTTAATTGTTGATTATAGATTATTTACCTGCATAATGATAATGGATCTAGTAAGCATAGATTCCATACATTTGCATGTACGTTTCTAAAGACTTTTTTAAAAACCATTCTATACATATCCTACAATTATTGTTGTCCATGAGATCTCTTTTGTTCTAGTGGCCTATAGTAGTATTAAATGTATATAATTTAAAACCTATATGTATAAACTTGGTTATTGTTTGAAAAGTTGTTGATTTCACTATGATTAATGTAAACCCTTGATTGGGTCTTGGCCAACGAATATTGTATTATGAATAGGACTGCACTAAAGAAGTTAGGGTTTCATAACATACCAACAATTACATGTCATAATTGCATTTAATTTTAATATTAAAACTTAATATTATATTTCTATGCTGAGAAAAATAAAATAAAATATATAATTAGAGAGTTAGATCTTATCTTAGTTGTATGGATCCAAAATGGTTAGTTTATCTTATTTGTTTTGTAATTCTAGAGATTTGTGTGAGCAAACTATTATCAATTATATATTTGATATAAATCTTATATGTGAAGTCGAATCAAATCTGTGCCCAAAATCAAACTTCAATATTTGTGACATTCACCTTGTTGCCCTATTTCTCTTATGATGATCCTATAATTTAACTTGTGTTGGAGGATGAATGATGATAACAAGTTTTCTAATTTGTAGATCTCATGAATGGTTGGAGGGAAAAAGAGATTTGTAAACTATCCTATACTAATTTTTCAACAAAATGATAATGGAAAATAGAATGTTCCAAGATAGGAAAGGGTAGGAAACTTGAATTTTTGAAATTTGACTATGGACACTACTAGAGACATGGGAATAAGTGTTTGTGCATGGTGAAGAATCCAAGTTTTAGGGGTTATCTATCAAGAGGTTCCTCAAGATAGGAACACTTACCTTGTGGTAGTTGTTAGCCATTATTATTTCTATGCGATGCTCTTGTCACGGGTGTTCAATCCCCTAATATTCATGAGGAAATATTAATTTCCCTCTAAGGGAGGGGGCTTCCTCCCTTAGATACCAGTAGGTAGTGATTAGTGCTAGGTTGTCCTCTAGACAAAGAAAATTCCTTTGCTATTTGCTTATTGGTTTTTCTCTCCCTCTTCCTCCTAGAATCAATATTGGCCTTCAAAATCTTAGTCACAAATTGGCTAATGTCCCTTACATTCATGATTCCCAACTCATCATATAATTTAAAATATATTTCTACACTCATTTTCTTTTTACCTCCAAAGTATCTACATTGGAAACTGTCTCATTAAAATGAACAAATATACCATGATTATGTACACACCTTCCTAGTTTTTGTCTGGTCTAATTCAACCATTGTGGGTAATTGGACTAGGCCAAGAACCAAGTTTTTAGTCTTTTAAACCCATATCTGTTTCAATTTTTGGGGTTGATCCTTGGGGCAATATTTTGTGAAATGTGAGCAGTTACCACATTTTGTTAAAAACAATTTCTTCTCTTCAGCCTCAATTGATTGCACCCATTCTCCATTAAGCACATGTAAGGTTAATGTCTTTCGAAAGTTTGTATATTGTGACCACATATAATCAAGAATATAGTTTTGAATTCTCCACCAACCATTCCTCATCAAGTACCGCAAGTTCCCAAGTTATTGCCAATAATGTAAAGTGCATCCATTAACCAGAGTTCCTAGGAAGGTTATATAAGCAAATCAAAATCAGAGAATTTTCTACTTTGTATTTTAGTGAATTAAATTTTAGAGACTAATTTTGAATAAATAAATGTAGGTTGGTGCCAAAAAATCAATCAATTAATGCATGATCACAAAGTAAGGAATTTGCATCAACAACCACTGGGACATCAAGTATAATTTTGGTAGATGTCGAACTATCCTCATCAATCTTTTGAGTAACAGATAAAGTCCTATTTGGTGTGCATGAAGGTGCATGATAGAATCAATAGAAGCGAGTCACTATAGTAAATATAATAATATACACTATTTTATAATTTTGTAAAAAATATATAATTTATTGTATATATGAATTCAAAAATATCATATTCTATAGTATATATATGTAATTTTATGATGTCAATTATAGAAGTGGATTAATAATCTTAATAGAGTTCCTCATAAATAGTTCAAGGAGGCTACTTAAGAGTTATTTTATTTTATTTTATTTACTTCAGAGTTATTTTATGGTTTTAATTTTTTTAAAATCTATATTGACTATATTTTTGTTTTTATGTATACCATCAACTCTTAACTTAATTAGATTGGAGAAATATAAATTATTGTAAACTATGAATTATAAATTATGATAAATTATAGAATTTTCAATTAAATTGTAAAACTAGATTATAAATGATTGTAAATTGTAGAATTATAAATAAAATTGAAAATTAAAGCATACAAAGTACATTTTAAATCATAAATTAAATTTAGATTAACTTATAAATAAAATTGAAAATTAAAGATTAAAGCATACAAAGTATATTTGAAATTATAAAAATGAGAAAGCAACGGGATTTTTTTTATATTTATGAAGTCATAATGGTCCTCCAATACTCTGCCATTTCTCTCACGCTCTCAATTTCTACACTTTGCAATTCCGCTTTCTACAGCGATTTTTTGATTGATTGACGATTTGAGATTTTAGCAGATTAGATCTTATTTCTTTAAGATGGGTGCTGATGAAGGCAGTGATACTACTGTATGTGCAGCAAGTATGGGTGTTGATCATCTTATTTTGGAGATACCCTTTAATATCGTTGAAATTGTTTCAGCTCAAAACATGGAACTTCTTGGCATTCTGGGCTATTCCTATTGAGTTTTTCCCACCTTCCATATCGAATGACATGGCTGATGCCACTATGAAACAAAGCCTTCAGAAGTATGGAGATGAGATAACTTGTGATTTCCTCTATGCCAAATTGTTCTATAAGGCCTTTGAAATATATCTAGTTTGTAGATGATTGTTTAATGTCCAGTTTTCAAATTGATTTCTCCAGACTTTGTTTGATTTGTCTTGATTTAAGATCTCATGTACTAGATTGTGATTGCAAAGTCTTAGAATCAGGTTTTATGGATCTGTGCTTGTGGGTAGACCATTCACGTAGGGACATGATTCACTAATATTTAATTTTTCCAGATAAATGATTGCATATGATGTTCTTTTCTTCTTCCTTCCTTTTTGAGTAATAGGTTTCATGGATGTCTATTTTGATTTAGATAATGTTTGCAAATTACATCTGCCAATCTGCTACACATATGAGCTTCCACAGAGTAAGATTTTTTTAGCTCAGTAGGAGAGGTTTCTTGGCATTTGGATTGAGTCTTATTGGATGCAATCCTTTCACCTTCACTGCCAAGGTGGATTCCATTATTAATAAAATCCATTGGAAGCACCATCCATCAGTGAGAAGTATCAAAATTAGGCTTATGTGTGTCTGTTCTAGTGGGTAGCCTAGTCACATAAGGGCCCTGGTTCACGCTATATTTGATTTTGCTGGATATATGACATTTCTGTTGCTTTCTCCTTTCTTTTTGATTGTATAGGTTTCATACATGTCTATTTTGATGGATGAACCCGAATGTTGTTTATTTGTATATGTGCTTATTGCATCTTAAGTGGATCCAAATTTTAACTAACTCTAGATACATCTTTAGCATGAGTTTACAACATTTTTGCATCGTGTGTTAGTGAAATTATGTTTAAATCAGCAGAGTTTCAAGATACTTCTCCACCCCAATCTGGATACATATATGCACGTATTCTTCTTCTCCACAACACCCACTGGAAGAAATTGCAGATAGCAGGGGCCACTTGCTTCTGCGGAAATTGTTGCTCACCACATTGAATCGAAAGAGTCTAGGATTGAGAGCATCAGATAGAGGTTTTCCAACTTGCTTGCTTCTTTTTTGGTTTTCATGGAATTGTTCTGACTCTTCTATTTACTTTTGCCACTCAACAAAATGTTGACACTTGTATGAGATGGTGGATCCCTAGTACTATGCCTTTTGTGACATCTTTGGTTTTCATTTGTGTTGTTCTACACAAGCTAATTGGTCAAGGCAATATTGTAAAGATCTTGCAGAGGGACAAGACTGATTTGAGGGCTCTGAGTAGATGCATTCAATGACCTTTTATTTGTCAAAAGAACCTCAACCTGCTAAGAGGTGGAAGAGCTCAAATTAGGTCCTCTCAGATGGTGCTCTCAATTTGATCTTCTCATTGCTTTTAACTTTATCTTAGGCCTCCCTCTATGGTCATGAAAGATAATTTCATGCATCTCACTAGTTGGTAAGATGATTGTATGTGGGGTGATTTATGTTTAACAATAGAAGAATTTTCAACACATTTTGTCAAAGGCTTATTGTTCATGGAATTTTTGTGCAGTAGAAGAGCATAAGTGAGATGTCTGATTCGCTTTCCCAGATGACTTATTTCTTTGATGGTTGTTTTTGAAAATATTCAAGCCTCAAAGTATGTCCTCAACTTTTGAATGTAGAATAGTGTATTTCTTGTCAAATGAGGTGTTTGTGATAAAAAGGCTAGTTCACTCTATGGTTTGAACAAATTAAATGGCAGAACACTGACAAACCTAGAGGTATGCCCAATATAGGGATTTTTTTCATTTCTTTACAATTGATTTTCATATTGAGATTTACCCTATTGTGAAATGTGAAGTTGTTGATATCCATGTTGTGTGTTTTCAAAATGAGATTTTATTTATTGCCTATGAATATGTGTGTAAGGGTTTTATAAGCCCTCTGTTGATGATCCTAATATATCAATTATGCATTCAAAGCATAATTAGCATGTTGACATTCTTATAACTGAGATCCATAAAAAAATTACCTTCCCTCTGATGAGTCTTGAACCCTTTGTGCTTTTCTTTAGCATTGGGGTACAACACATCACCGAGCTTGTTAGTGTTGTGTTGGATTTTCCAGAATGTGTTTGTCCTATGTAGTAGGGATTGTATCAGGGCTTTCTTGATGTTTTTTCAGGATACATTCAAAGCATAATTATAAAATATTATAAAATGGGGATTTTGAACTATTTCCCAGAGTTGTATGAATCTCACTTTGGTGATTCATGAAAATTTATGCTACACAACCTTGTCTATCATTTTAATAATGATCTTGTATAGAATATTCATCAAAAATAATGCTTGTGTCTGTCAAGGCATTGTTTGGAATGAGGAAAAAGAGTAATTGTCAGTCCTCAAAAAATAGTCTAGTTGGATTTGTTTGGTTCTTGATTCTTATTGTCTATACCTATATAGAAATCTCTGCCCATTTTTGATATATTTGACTCTATTCAAGATAGTATTGGCATGCCTATCAACCGAAAATTTAAATATTTTTTAGTTCTATTTATTGCCCATTTTAAAAATGTATTGCAGATGTTATTCAAAGTGGGATTAGTATAAGATTTAATCAATTCTATGCTGATATTTTTAAAATATTTATTTCTTATGTAATAAAAGAATTAGCATGGTAGATATATATTTAGCTATTCATCATTAGCATGGTAGATATATATTTAGTTGTTCATCCCTGGATTTGTGTGCTAAATAGATTAATTGTTCACTTTTGATATAACAATTCTTGGAATGGTATTGCTCTTATAACATCCATAATTTTTTGAAAGTTGTTCAACATATGATGCACTAAGTGTGTGCTCCTTTTCAAAAAATTGCTTTGTAACCTGATGAATCAGCCTGGCAGGGGCCCCATCAGGGCCCCCCCACCTATGAACCCTTCTATCTCCAAGAATGGCGCGTCTTCTTTTCCTGGGGGAACTAAATGTACACTTGGTAATTCGCATGCTTCCTCGCCTGGGGGTTTGAACAAATCTATTTCTTCTCTTGGGGGGAAGGACATTCTATTAACTAGTGAAACTTCTGTGACATCCCAGATGCAATTGTGAATGATGCCTTGGAAGGTCTGAAGTTGTCCTTGGTTGGGAATTTTTTTGCTGGTTGTCTGAATATTGACCAGGTACGCAAGTGGGCCATTGATACTTGGAATCTCAAGGGTAGTGTTTCTATAAGCGCTATGCCTAAAGGTCTAATTTTGTTTACCTTTGTTATCCCTAAGGATATGATTGAGGTACTCATGGGGGGCCAGTGGGCCTTTGATAAAATTTTCAAGAATATATTTTCCATGTGTAAGTAGAAACTAGGGTTTGATGCCTCTACTGATCTGGGGAAAGTTGCTCCCACCTAGGTTCAACTTCCTGGCTTGCCTCTGGAATTTTGGCACTAGAATGTTTTTAAGGGGATTGTTGATTCCTTTGAAACTTTGGTTACGGTGGATAAAGTGACCCTCCTTAAATCTCATTTGGTTTATGCTAGGATATGTGTAAATGTGGTTGTTAACATAGTTTTTCCCACCTCTGTGACCTTAAAATCAAAATTTGGAAGATGGGTTCAATCGTTAGAGTATGAAAAAGCTATGGTTT
>VDFB02281492.1:549189952-549200760 GCA_007258455.2 Sequoia sempervirens
ATATAAATAGGCATTTTGTCAAACATTTGGGCTAATTCTTACTGCCACAAAACATAGAAACTTATTGTTGATGAAAGATTTGGGAAGGGTGGTTTTTCATCACACTTGATTAACTTTAATTCAAAATTGATTGTGAGCAGCTATGATGCCGTAAAAATGCCTAAAATAGATCAAAAAAGGTTTAGAAAACTTGCAAGTCTAATATGGGTTTAAATTATATTGATGGATTCACATCCTAGATGAAAACCCCTTTAAAAATCATTCTTTCGTTTGGTTAGAGGCATTCCCAATTGCTCCAACGAGCTCACCCCTTCGCTAGACACCACCAAAACATATGTTCTATAAAATGGCTCCAAATTTAAACAAATGGATTCTTTAAAAATTCCTTTGGATCATGCTCTCATTCTTCCATGATTCCAGAAAATAATTTCCCATTTTTATTTCTTAAGACTTTGCCTTTCGGTCTAATTTATACAACAACCTTATGCTCATGAGGTTGTTGCAGTCTATCAAGGATAAATTCATGCAAATAGATTGTTGGTAATCTAAATCGAATGAAAATATGGAATCATAGACAAGGCAAGCGAACTGTTTCAAAAAATTCCTCAAAGAAATGTGATATCACCCACATCACCGCAAGGCCCAACAACAAACCGTGTGGTGTTGTGGTGGTGGCTTTGTGCATCATTCAAAAGAGGATTTGTGCATAAATTCTTCATTATTGAATTTTGTGCAGAATTTTTTGTGAAGCCTTTGGTGGTCTGAATCGTTTGAACCCCCTGCAAGGTCTAGAGAAGAATTAGGCAGGGATATCAAGGGATGGCTGGATCTACCATAAATCTCCCCCATGAAAACACAAAACCTAGCCATCTACCAAGAAAGCTGATGGTAATATATTAGTATTATTGAAGCTTCCATAGTCCATTGTGAATATAAAGAATCCTTTTGGAAAAACTACGACAATAAATCTTCCATTAGCATTTTGGATGAGACTATGTGATCCATTACCATGACAACAATCTATATTTCATTCTTAGATGAATAACACTAAACACAGATCTCATGGCTGGGAATTGGAGCACACATCTTTCTTGGTGAATGTATTCATTTTATAAGAAAAATACATCATTAATTTACAGTCTACATAGCACAACAATTGATTGAAATAGTTATGATGGATGGTGAGGTGAGTGGTATTAAGCAACTTTAGACTACTGTGTCAGCAATGGTCTATACTGATAAATCTTGAATTAATTTATTCTAACATCCTTCATAATAAAATTTATGGCTTTCAGTTTGACCACGTTGCAAGCAAGAACTTGAAGAATAGAGGGCGCATTTGTTTTCTCCAAATAAATCTCCTTTGTTGGCATTGAAATCTCTCCACGTTTCCATGTTGCTTTGGTAGACATGTATGAAAAATGTTGTAGCATAGACAAGGTAGTGAACAGTTTTAAAAAATGGCTCAAAGAAATGTGGTCTCATGGTGATGGAATGGCTATGGCTTGGCATGGCATTCCATCACCATGAGACCACATTTTTTTGAGCCATTTTTTTAAACAGTTCACTGCCTTGTCTATGGTACCACATTTTTCATACATTTCTACCAAATAATTTTACAACCAAATGCAATTGGCGGTTGCTCCTAGTTATTATTTATGCAATATGAAGTAATTCTTTGAGTTTGAAAGATTTGCAATGCAATGTAATAGTGATATGAGTATAAACTACATAAATCTACTTTTTACAACCAAATGCAATTGGAAGTTGCTCCTAGTTATTAGTTATGAAATGTGAATTAATGCTTTGAGTTTGAAAGATGTGCAATGCAATGTAATCAACGATATGAATATAAACTACAAAAATCTATTTTTTACAAGTAAATGCAATTGGCAGCTGCTCCTAGTTATTAATTATGCAATGTGAAGTAATGCTTTGAGTTTGAAAGATGTGTAATGCTATGTAATCAGTGATATGAATATAAACTACAAAAATCTATTTTTTACAAGAAAATACAATTAGCAGCTGCTCCTAGTTATTAGTTATGCAATGTGAAGTAATGCTTTGAGTTTGAAATATGTGCAATGTGATGTAATCGGCGATATGAATATAAACTAAAAAAATCTATTTTTTACAATTAGAAATGTGGTCTCATAGACAAGGCAAGACTAATAGAAAGGAGCACAACAACAAAGTAAAATATAGGGTTTTCCTTCTTTCAATCATAGGGTTTTCCCTTCTTGCTAAAGAACCACATCAAATATGATGTACATGAATTGCATAAAAGGACAACATCAAGTAACTTGAAGAGGTGTGATACATAGTGTAATTTTGAGTTTCAGTCTAAGATACAAATATGAAGTCATTTTAAAAACTGGAAAATAATATGATTTAAAAAATTGAAACTTTATAATAAATGTGCATACTTAACTTTATAATGTATCAATTTAACATGACTTTATAAATTCAATGTACATGCTTACAAATGAATCCAATGAACCATTTGGGTTTGCTCTACTCTTTATTGTGGCAAGTATTGCCTCATGGTCAGACTCACACACCTTCCACAAGTTCTTGTTCGTAGGCCTGCCCTGATATTTGATCAAATGAACGTTGGCTGCTATGACATGGTTGGAGTAGTGAAGAATCTTCTGATTCATGTCAAAGTCCTCAAAAAACCAAACTAGAGCATTCTTAACAGGGTACCTTTTAAGCCATGTTCCAGTAACAACCACTGAACCTATAGGATATTTTATGTTTTCTCCATCTATAACTGGGGCCTCCAATTTCTCTTTGGCCTCGATACAACACAAGTAATAATTTGTTCCCTCTTCATTTCCTTCATCTACAATCATTGCATAAACATTCCTTGCATTGATATGTTCATCCAGTTAGATGTATATAATGAAAATTACAATAAAACTACAAAGATAAAACTAGTAATTTTGTATTAACTATGCAAGAAGATATATTACCTGGTTCTAGTAGATCTGATACATGATCAAATTCAATGGATGATTGCATCTCCATGATTTGTAGAGTCATCGGGAGCTAATACATGTAAAATGGGGTTAGACTTCTTAACAACCAATCATCAACCCACTCTTTTGAGTCACAGTCATTCCATGCTTAAAGTGTACATGAAGAACAAAAGCATACCATCTTCCACATATGGATAGTCCATGAACCTGCATTGGAGCTTCTAAAAGAGTGTATTTCACTCAATCCCGTCAGTGTACAACATGCCTCATATTTTACAATGTTAGTATCATCTACCAACCAAAAAATGTACGAACTAAAGAATTACCTTCATTACCTGGACCCATAGCCTAATTAAACTAGTGGATAATTGATTTTATGTCTGTCAACTTTGGACTATCTTTGTACTTTAACTCTTCTCGTGCTAAGGCTCTACATGCTCCTACACCATCATGCTCCCCCTTTCCTTGCCCGACCTCTGAGAAATTCCACATATGTTGAACACCACTAATCCTATGTATCCTACTCAACCAATAAAACATTATAGAGTTATTGAATTACAATGTACAATTATCTAACAATATGATATGCTCACTAAATGATATGCCCCTACTAGCCAAATCGGCATAGAACATCTAAAAGCAACGTTGCACAAACTTTGTAGAATGTGTGTGATCATCACTGATGTAAAAGTGATACTCCCTCAACACTTTCTTGTTACCCTTTGTACTATTAGCTACATGAATGAATGCTATATATTAAAAAATATAGAAACCCGTGTGGATTTGTAGTATTGTGATTATACCTCATTCTGTGGTTGTAGTGTGTAGCACTCTACAAAATTGACAATTGAAATGATGCTATGAAGTGGAAACGTGTCCTTGCATAATTTGAACCATGAGTCCAACCATCAAGCTCTATGTTTATGCCTTGCATACTCATAGACCACATGATCATGAAAAATTCCCATAAATTGATACATTGGAATCTTATCATTGACCAATTCACACTTTTTTGCTTCTTTCCCATCTTTTAGACTATAGGCAATTGTCTTGTATTTTCCAAATTCCACAATTTTGTTTCCAACTGCATGTGAACTATCCATGTGTTGGAAAATTGGAAAATATTGCAATCCAACACAATGAGCACATGTGCCATCCAAACATGATTTCCTATAAAAAAATTGACCTTCCACTCTTTCACATAAAATGGTAGATAAGAAATCCCTTGAAGATCTAGGTGGAGGCCTTATGTTACATTCCTGCAAAACATTGTTAGTATGCATATCTACACATATAAGTTGGTAAAAATCATAATGGTTAGAAAACTCAATATGTACTCTACAACAAGTAGTGCGTGTGTGATTTATTTTGACATAAAAAGGCTTTAAAATTTCAAAAAACCTTTGATAAATTTTAACTTGAGGATACATCTCTACAAATTTAGCAAAAAATTAGGTTTGAGTAGTATCCAAAATTTTTTTTGGATGTGGCTCATTAATTTGACTACCAATTCTCCTTCTTACAACATCTCTTTGATTGGGAGAGACCCTTATGTTATTCTTCCAAAATTATTGTATTAGAGATCTCAATGTTTGAAAAAATTCTTTATCTTTCTATGGTAGTCTACCCAAGAATACCCATAACTCATTGTTATTTGGATCCTACACTCTTTCATGCCTTCTTTTGGCTCTCACTAGAGATGATCTACTTATTTTCATAGTTCTACTTGTCTTTGAAAGGATCATCTAATTCCTAGTTTGATTGCTTACCAATGTTGATGTCATTACATGCCATGTGGCATTACTATCTTTCATGCATGAGGTAGAACCGACACTCTCATATTCACTCATTAGATTCTTTATAATGGATTTCTCACTTGAGTCATCTGATGTTCTTAGCCCAAGAACCTTCATTGTGGGCCTAAAATTGAGATGCCTCATCATTTCAACAAATAGTTAAAATCTTTTAGCCTTATTTAACTTCTCAAAAAATAATCTCCATATCCTCCTCACATATCTTTGACATGTACATTTTGGAATCTTATCAGCCATTGGTTTCAAAACATTAGCATCAATATCAATAAAATATTTAGGTTTTCTATGAAAAATTTAGGGGCAGTTCTCTAAGGTAAATTTGTGCCAACATTAGGAATGTCAACAACATCCAGGATAGATGGTGTACATTCAATTAGAGATGAAAACGATGATGTACCTTGAAATTAATATGTAAACAATGTTGTACCTTCAACTTCAGATGTAGTATGTGGAGTGTCTTCAAATAGAGTTGTGTTTTCTGATGTACTTTCAACTCCACATGTTGTAGATGGTGTGTCTTCAACTGGAGATATGATTGTTGATGTACTTTGAATATTGCATATTGTAGATGATGTTCCTTGAACTTCACTTATGGTTGATGATGTGCCCCCAACTTCAGGATTAATTTCTCTCATTGCACGAAGATTTTGCATGTGTTTCCTTTGTGATGCCAATTCGACATCTCTCTTAGATTCCATGGGAGTTTCTTCTTCTATGGGGTTTAATTTATTTTCTTCATGAAGATTCCTTATTGTTTCTCTTGTCCTTGCACTTTTGGCTTCATGTTCATCTGATGTTAGAGGCTTTGCATGTTTCCTCATAATGATGTCCAATGCTACATGCTCACAAAAATAAAATGAAAAAAATTAAGTATTTCTCACTAATACAAAAATATCAAATAAAAATGACAATGATTGCAATTGATCTATGTAAAAAGGTGAGAAGCACAAAACTTTAATTTTAAACAAAGAAACTCTTGATAAACAATTGAATTGTATAAACATGATAAATATGACCTCATATAATCAAATTTCATCTAAAAACTTCAAAATTTACACAAAGATAATACTCTTTCACAAAGGGAAACAATAATACTCTTTCACAAAGGGTAGCAATAATAAGTCAACTCTATAAGGCTAAATATGAAAATGCATGGAATAATGAAGATGTAATGACATTGGATTGAAGGCTAAAGGTGAAATTAAGGGAGAAAAAATTTGTGACTTCATGCCTTGTGACAGTTATGGTGATGAGAAGCTTGTAGAGTATGAACTTAAATACCTCATTGATGTTCTTCCTTGTTATGTAATTAAGAATTGCGATGTCATTGATGCTTCCACCACATGTATTTTCTTTCACGAGGATGAGTAGATTGGTTTTACACTTAAGGATGAATTTGTTGACATGAATGACACCACATGGACATGGATTTTCAATTTGAAGAGATTTCCTTAGAAGGGTACGGTTTTGTGATCATATGGATGTGTATGAATTGTTCCTTTGGTGCAAGGTGTGAACTCTTCCCCATGCTGAATATGTCACAACAATCCTACAAGTGGAGTTTGTTAAAGTGAGGAGAGAAGAAGAATGTTGCAATTTTGATAACATAAATGGTATGACCTTGGAAAACTCATAGAAAGCAGCACAACAACAAAGGAAACTATGCAGCTAATGGAGAAAGGGGCAGATTACATCTATAGCCAAGGTATTATTGAATGGTCCAACAAGGGGCATATTGTATCCAATCATTTGTAAACTCTTTGAATGTGAAATTTTGCTACATAATATAGGTAGTAGGCAATTGCAACTTACAAGAAAAGGAAAATGAAACACAATTGATCTATGTGATAAGAAAAGGAAAATATGCAGCTAATAGAGGAAGGGGTGAGAATTACATCCACTATGAATGTCTTATTGAATAGAACAAGAGGAAAGTTGTATCCAATCATTTGTACACTCATTGAATATGACATTTTGCTACATAATATAGGTAGTAGGAAATTGCAACTGCCACAACCTATTTTTTCCATTGCCATAGTTTGTATTTTGTCTCTTAAGAGGGTTTCTAGGATAAATATAATGTTCTTAATTCTTCATTATAGTGGTGGTCTCTATGATAAATATAGTGTTCTTAATCATTTTGATATTTCCAAATCCACCTACATTCTAGCCAATGTAGAGTGAATCAATTTGTTTTCTTTAGGTCATTTGCTAAAAAATCAAATGAAAAAGAGTGAATTCCCCTAACCATGATGCAAATGGACTACTATAAGAAATGAAAATGGAATACATAAACATTTTTGTGTTAAGTTGAAATCCTCTATATAAATTTACAACAATTCATCTAAATTATGTCATGATTTTTCATTTTTTTCTTCAAACTCCTAAAAATTTAACATTTTATGCAACTTCCATCTTATTCAATGTTGAATTCTATTTAAAACTATTATGATTAATAAAATTATGAAAGGAATGGCCTATATTGACAAAACTAAACAAAAAAACTCAATATAAGCATTTCAATTCTACAAAAATGAATCTATTACCTGAGATAATAAAATATGATGTAGAAACTTCAAATTATATTCTTCTACATTTTCCAACAAGAAAATTGGTGCTCAAAAGGTGATGGATCAAGCATAATATGGTACCACAACAAGTCAACTACATAAAAATGCATTTTCTTGTCAGAGAAAGTGCAAAACCAGATAGAGGCAGCGAATTGTGGGCCTCTATCATAGGTCAATTCCCTTTTTTACTATTTTTGGTGCTCACAATATTTAGTGAGTGCCAAATTTGTTGCATAACAACCTTTCAATTTGGAAAGCACCAAATGTGATGTTATGAGGATTTGCAATTTGGCGAGCGCCAAATGTGCTATATAGAAAATTTGTAATTGTGAAATCCTTGACCCTACATAGAGACCTACTGAGGGGAGAGAGAAGAGTGGGAGAGACCTAGCAGAGTAGTAAGGGGTGGAGGGGGAGGTTTAATGAGATTTACTGATAATGAAAAGGATAAGAGAGAAGAGTGGGAGAGACCTAGAGGATTAGTAATGAGACAAGGAGTGAGATATGTAGATAAGCTAAGGAGGGATGGAGAGGCAGAGAACATCAATCCTTATAACCTCAAACCCTCTACCCTTAAAAAATCAAGCCTCAAGCCTCAACCCTTAAACCCTCATACCTCAACCCTCAAGCCTCAACCCTTAAACCCTAAACCCTTAAAACCTGAACCCTGAACCCTAATCCCTCAACTCTATAACTTAAACCTATTCCATCAACTCTCCACCCTCTACCCTTAAACCATCAACCCTCAAGTATCAACCCTTAAACCCTCAACCCTAATCCTCGCTCTATACCTTGAGACCTAATCCCTCAACCCTCAAACCTTAAACCCTCCTTACCTCATACCTCAACCCCTCAGCTCTCCCTCTCCCTCCTTCTCCCCCCTCGGATCATCATCATAATAAAATGTCCTCATAAATATCTGCGTTTCATGTTTCAATCTGCATCGTGTCATCACATGTCATCATAATTTTAATCGACAATCATCATAAACATGCATCATCATAATTTTATGTCATTTCATCATCATCATCATCGCGCGTAAATAAATAAATAAATGTCATCATATGTAACAATATCATCATCATGCGTAATATGCATGTAATAATGCATCATCATCTTGAAAATGCATCACCGTCACGTACAATATAAAATGCATCCGGTTCCGGGTGTATCTTTGCATCATCGGTTGTCGTTTAAATGGCGACCATCATCATCATCACGGTATCGCATCACATCATCGCCGCCCCATCATCATCATCATCCATCCGTCGTTTCATCATTATCGCCAGTTGATCTCGATTTTATCATCATCATCCGTGATCCGTGTCACGTTTGCATCATCGCATCATATCATCATCATTTTATCAACCATCATCATCATCGCGTCATATCTTTGTTCATCGTACATCATCGCATCATCATCCGCATCTGTCATTTCGTGGTCGTTATGTCATCGATAATAAATAATAAATGCATCATCGATCGCCGATCATCATCATCGCCCATCGATATGTCATCATCTCTCAGATCGTTGATCATCTGCATCGGCTGTCATCGAATAATGTCATCATCATCTTCATCTTTATCATCACGTAATAAATGTCATGTCCCTCTCTCACTCTCCTAACCCCTCCCCCTCCCCCTCTCCCTCATCCTCCCATATCCTTCTCCCTCTCTTGCTCTCTCCATCCCCCTCTATCTCTCTCTCCCTCCCTCTCCCTCTCCCCCTCTCTTCCACTACCACTACCACTCTAACTCTTGCTCCCTCTCTCTCCCCCTCTCTCTCCCTCCCCCTCTCCCTCTCTCCCTCCCTCCCCCCTCCCTCTCCCCTTCTCTCTCCCTCTCCCCCCACTCTCTCTCCTCTCCCTCTCCTCCCTTTCTCCATCTCCCACTCCCACTCCCTCTCTTTGATCCAAGAGGATCCAAAAGAACTTAAAATTTTCACAGTCTCAAAATCTCTCAAAACTGACATCATTGTGTAGGGCCCACCGACACAAACCTAATGCAACTTGAACGGGCTCAAAAGGAGTTTGTATGCAAAAGTTGCGAGCAGTCAAAGTTCTGGTCAATCGGCAAATCAGAGGGCTCAAAAAAAGGGAAAAAAATTTGAAGTCATCAAAGGTGGTCAAATGGGGTGGCATTGCGAAGAGCTCATTGAGAGCTTTCTGACACAACTTGTTTCATCGAAAACGGAGTCCATTTGCACAAGATACAAGTGGTCAAAGTTGGCAACATATGTTGACCAATCAACGCCTCGTCATCAGTCCAGTTAGGACAATGGCCAATCAGCCCTTGACACTTAGCGTAATCTCACCTCTCCATGTGGTAGGCCATTATTGGAAAAAGGTGGCATAAATATGGATTAAACCATATTGTTAAAAAAAAAAAATGGTTTAAAAATTAAAAGAAAAAAAGAGAGGATTTGGTGGGATTTTATCCCTTAAAATCCTCTTGCCTTTCCCATAAAAAAAGGAGAGAAATAAAGCCGTAAACTTATATTTCAACAAATTAACCCCTTTAACCACCTTTCTCATATTTCAACAAATTATGATATTTTAAGAGGCTTAAAATAATTGTAAAAGATTTTGTTAAAAGGGAGGTTATAAATGAATTGTAAAAGAGGGAATTTTGTTAAAAGGGAGTTATTTTGTTTAAGAGGGTTATTGTTTTATTTGTTCATAGGGAGTTATTTATTAAATATGGAGGTTACATCCCATATAGCATATCTTATGTATAAAAAGGGGGTGTAGGTTCTTAATTATTGAACCAAGTGATGGAAAATTATTGGAGAATTGTGAAAGAATTTTTGGAGAGAATTAGAATGCTAATGGAGGGTTTGATTTATTTTTGAGAGGAAGAATTACAAGGTGTTATTATACACCAAAATTGTAATAGTGAGAGAGATTGTGAGAAATTTTGTACAAGACTAAAGCTTGGGTGATGTACAGAAGTCATAATTGATTGGCATCATTAATAAAGTGGTTCCTCATTGAGAAGCAGACCCGGAGATGTAGCTCAAATTGAACGAACTCCGTTATCAAGCTCGTGATCTCTCTTCTTCTCTTCTGTTTTATAATTATCTTTAGTATTTATTTCTTGAGTTTCTAATTACAATATTTAAGTAATTAGTTTATGTTTTATTAATTTTGGATAGGAACAAGTGAATGCTAATTTCCATAATTTCAACAGTTAAGATTCATAACCACATAATTCGGTTGGATCAAGGTAAAATATGTGGTTGGGAGTAAAGTTCAAATTATTTGTAGCTCTTTAATTATAGATCACTCTTCTCCATCCCTCTCTCCCTATCTCACTCCCTCTATTTCCCTCTCTCCCCTCTCTCTCCCTCCCATTCCCCCTCCCCCTCCCTCTCCTAATCTCCCCCTCCCCCTCCCTCTCCACCTCAACCCTCTCCCTCTCCCTCTCCCTCTCTCCCATCTCTC
>VDFB02281492.1:549206190-549218867 GCA_007258455.2 Sequoia sempervirens
TCCCAAACTTACTAAGGTTTCTTGAGTTCGTTTATGACTACAATGAGATCACAACACAAAAAGAAGATGTAATCCAATCAAACCACCACTAGTGTACCAAACACCAACACCAACAACAAGGAATCTCAAGAATGGGGTTATGATCCTAGGACATACTTCACCCCCAAAGAACAACCAAAATTTAAGGGACAACCAAGCCAACCACCTAGCGATGAGGACATATGCCTTCAACATCAAAACAATTTTTCTAGGCAACAAGATCATAGAGGAATATGACAGTGAAGTGGAAATCACTGATGAAGTACTTTATGAATGCTCCCAAGATCCAAAATTACAAAAACTTATGGACAAGATGATTGGGAAGGATCCTAACACATATTTCCTTAAGCTAGCACAAAGTGGGGCCAAGTTGCCCATAGACTTCAATGTTGAAATCCTCAAGGATCCCAACCTCATCCCTTTGGGAGACCAATCATTCATGAGACAAATACCCCCAAAAATGGTAAATCCCAAGATACCATCATTATTCTCCAACACATATACCAATGACCAATCTTTTCCCCAAAATGTGGAGAACCCATTGTATAGACATCCATCCCAAATTTAACAAGCGATGGTAGCTCAACATACTCGAGAGAATCCAAACCTCTTGACAAATAAAAAAATTCCACCACAAAATGTAAGCACAATGGGGCCCAACGTAGCTAGGAATCAACATGATAAATCTTAGATCAACCAACAACAAGGTCCTAGTATTACTATGCCAACCAACTCAAAAAAGTCCACCCAATATATTCATGATCCTCAATACCAAGGCATGAATCAAGTGAAAAATCAAGACCCAACATAAGGATAATACATGTTGCAAAAACCAACATAATATGATCCTTGAAACAATGCACAATATCGACAAGGGCAGCCACAACAAAATCCACAACATCAAGGTATACCCCAAACACAATATCAAAGTATCCCTCAAAATCACCATCAAGGAGCTCCCCAAAATCAAGGAGGTTTACAACATCAAGGTGTACCCCAAACACAATACCAAATTACTCCTCAAAACCAATATTGTATACATCAAACTCAAAATCAAATTCCAACTCCACAACATCAAGGTGTATCCCAAATGCAATACCAAGGTATTCCTCTAAATCAGTATCAATGACTTCCACAACATCAAGGCATACCTCAAAAACAATATCAAGGTACTCAAAATCAATATCAAGGTATGCCTCAAGCTCAAAATCAAGGTGTTCCTCAAAGCCAAACTCCTACTTCATGACCTCAAGGTGTACCACAAACACAATATCAAGGTGTGCCTCAAACACAATATCAAGGTGTGCCTCAAACAAAATATCAAGGAGTACCTCAAAATCAATATCAAAATGTCCCATAACATCAAGGTGTACCCCAAACACACTATACACCATAAGGACTTAACCTTCCCTACACGCAACATGTTCATCAAGGCCCCATGCCTACACAACATTCTTAATACAACACACACAACATTACAGGGAAACAAGGCTACAACATCTCTCCTTACCAAACGAACACACCTATTGACGATGTAACCTTACAACTACATAATCTCAACAAAAGGATATCAAACATCCAAATTAGAAAATCAAAGAAGAGCTGCGCTCTATAGGATATATGTCCATATTCTTCTGACCAAAACTTATCTATGATACCTTTCCCCAAGAACTTCAAAGTACCAAAATGTGACAAATATAGGGGAAGAGGGGATCCAATAGAGCACATGTGAGAATTCTCAGTACCTTGTATGGATCTACATCGTAATGATACTTATTTAATAAGGCTTTTCCCATGAAGTCTCATTAGGACCACTATCGAATGGTTCTCTCGTCTACCACCTGGTATCAAAACATTTAATGAGTTGTGAGACAAAATTTTCAACAATTTCTCATACAACATAGAACAAGATGTAATGGTCCCCGATCTGTAGAAAATTAAACAAATCCATCGGGAATTATTTGGTCCATATCTATAGAGATGGAGACATAAAGCTAGCAAATATAAATGGCTTGTTCCTACGAAATAGTTGATAAATATCTTTGTCATCAAAATACAAGCGAACATCAGTTACCAACTCACCATGTTGTGTCCCAATAATTTTGAGGAAACCATTGAAAAAGGGTTACTCATTGAAAGACCTCTCATTGCAAGGGGAGTCATCAAACTATATAACAATAAAGACCAACCTTCAAGTGTTGAAATGACAAACCAAAAAAATGGGAAAATAACAAAAACGTTATCAATGATGGAGTGGTAGATGCAAAATTCATACGAAATATGCAAACTCCTAGCAATCCATAAAATAATGTGCAAACAACTCAAGTAAATTACCCACCGAACAACACTAAAAAAAAAACCAGCTCACATATCCTCCAAACAATCAACAAACTAACCAAGAAAAAAATCAAGGGTATGATATTCAAAGAGGGCCGCCGAGGCAGAATAATCGGTTTAGGAGAAAATTCACTCCGTTGGGAGAAACCCTTGAGGTATTTATGCACAAACTTGTCCAAAAGACCCTTATCAGGCTTCCCAATCCTGATAAAACAACTTACGATGAACCAAACTTCAAACCCCCTTGGTACAACGAGAACAATCAATGTGAATTCCATAAGATCAAGGGGCACACAACAAATAACTATATGAGACATAAAAACATCGTACAAGACTTGATAGAAAAAGGGGAGGTCGACATAGAACATCGTCTTGGGCCAAGACATGGGAATATATAAGGATTCACTCTCGAATCATTCTAGGGGAAATTAAAAAGGAAAAAAGTCAAGATTACCAAAAAGCCAACTTCACCTATGACGAAGTCGTAGGAACCATCTCCCAAGCTGATCAAAATATCAATGTCGTGACTATACTAGGAAAAAACCCTGAATGCAATGTGACTACATGAAGAGGAAAAGTCACAATCCAAGGAGCTCCACTTCCAGCCGAAGCCACCATTAAGCCTTCCACTGGCCATAGCATTGGCAACCAGCTAAAGAAAACTCCAGCATTGATCTCTATCCTTGAGCTTTTAAAATTATCACAAGCACATAAAGAAATCCTAGAGAAAGCTTTCATTGATTCTTCGATACCTAACGATCTTAACACTGATCAATTTCAAGCCATGGTTGGCACTATCACTTCACCCATTACATGGTCTTTTCTAAAAGAGACCTTCCACAATGATCCTTCCACAATCAAGCTTTGTATCTCAAGGTTTGTGTCCATAAACACAAAATCAAGAGAGTCCTAATAGATGGAGGTGCAGGCCTAAACATATGTACCCGAAAAATGGTAAAGCAATTGGGGTATTCTAACAACTTGATTGACAAGAACAAGAGTATCACTATAAGGGTTTATGATGATATGGAGAGGAACTCATAAGACACAATGAGACTTCCTATTCAAGTGGGGCTAGCAATAGTGGAAACAACTTGTTATGTATTGGATCTTGATATTCCATATAACCTTCTCTTGGGATGACATTGAATCCATGCATTGCAAGCGGTCCCTTCAACCTTTCACCAATGCCTAAAATTTCCTCATGACAATAATGAAGTTACAATATACGCTAATCCTAAACCCTTTCATTACTTCTCAAACTTGGAGAAGTACAAAACACTCCTTCAAATACCCAACAATGACATTTCATTCCATTAATTTTTCTATGTTGATCCAACATCACTTGCCTCAACCACAACTCCATCTACTACATCTACAACTACATCCACATCAGCATCAACCCCATCTACATCAACTGATCCTCCTAAATCCGAACTCAAGATCTAGATTCTGACAAAGGCTGTGGAGAATATCACTTCAAACGATCCTTCTGCATTGGGGAGCTTTCCCCATCACCAAAATCCTACAGATGACCAAAGGAAATAAAGCATGTTCAAGCTATCACATATGAAATTAAACCCACTAGATCTTCAAAAAGTGGGGAGACATGAACAATGAAGTGGTATTTGAAGAGGACCTCTCATCATGGATCTACAAAGAGGAACAGGAGGAACAGGAACAACAACACCCCCTTCCTATGGATCTCAACAATAAAGGGTATTAGATAGCAAGAAATATGGGATGCACTGGAAAATATGGCCTTGGTCTACAAGAACAAGGCATAAGAGAACCCATCATCGTGGAAAAATGCAAGAAGAACATGGGACTAGGCTATGGTTCAATAGACGTGGTTAATCCAAGCATTGAAATTACCTCTTATTAGGAAGTAGCTATTTCTATTGATGAAGAGACATCGGATAAATACCATCTTATGGACAATGACCTAACAATCGAAGACCTATTCGAAAACTTTTGGCATAAATACCTTCACCTTTAGACCTGCAACCGAGGACTACCATATTAAAATAGACTCCAACGAATGTGAATGAGAGTCTTGTGCCTCAAGTGACTACAACCTAGATACCCTTTGGAACATGGTTAACTCTACTATCCTTACATTTTATCCATCCACATCCACCATAAGCTTTCATGATAACAATGATAACCTATTCTTACGCTACCCACAGTTGATCAATTGGGATCAACAACATCACACATTTGTTGTGGACTAATTCTAGAATAATGGAGCTATTGCAGAGTTCATGGGAATTCAATAGGGTCTCCATAAAGGAGATCACGTAGTTGGTATTGTCACATAAATAGAACAAAGAACATACTTTGGGGGGGATTGCATCCTCTAATTGCAAAATTGAAAGAAATAATCTAAAAGTAAAAATGTGATCCCCTAGGGAAAACCATAGTGTGGCTTTATTGGACTAGGAAAAGAGAAAAACAAAGGACTCGTCTGAGGGTGAAAACCTCACCAAGGCACCTGAAGATGGAGGATTCAATCTCCCCATTACATAGTATCAAGAGCACTCAACAACCTTGGTTGAAGGTTCAAAACTTGTCAATTTTGGAACAACAAAGGAACCTAAAGTGACATATCATGTAGCTTCATTGGATCCAAAAGAAGGGTCAACTTCACAACATTCATCATGGAACATAAGATCAACTTTTCCTGGACATATGCAAATATTCCTGGGCTAGATACAACATTAGTGGTAAACCACCTAACGATATTCCCCACATCTAAACCAGTTAAGCAAAAGATTTGAAAAATACACCCATAGATAACACTATTAGTTAAGGTGGAGCTTCAAAAACTGCTGGACATGGGATTCATCAAACCAATTGACTATCCTGAGTGGGTATCCAACCTTGTACTAGTATCAAAACCCACTGGGGGCATACAAATATACACAAACTTTAGAGGTATCAACAAAGCATGTCCTAAAGATGACTCCCCCCTTCCCAACATCGACATCATTATGGATTTAACTATTGGTCACAAAATGATTTCATTAATGGATGACTTCTCCAGGTACAATCAAATAAACATAGCCCCTGAAGATCAACACAAAATAGCTTTCACATGCACTTGGGGAACTTTTTGTTGGAATGTCATGCCATTTGGCTTGAAGAATGTAGAAGCCACCTATCAAAGAGTGATGACTACCATTTTCCATGACATGTTGCAAATCACCATGGAGGATTATGTTGAAAATCTATTAGCTAAATCAGTCACAAGACATGAATACCTGGATAAATTATCTAGGATATTTGATAGACTAGAGGAATACAACTTACGTCTAAATTTGAAGAAATGCATTTTTGGTGTAACATCAGGGAAACTCTTGGGCTACATTTTGTTTAGAAGAGGCATCGAGGTAGATCCCATCAAATTCAAGGCTATATTAGAAATGCCTCCTCCAAACATACTGAAACTACTACGAAGTCTACAAGGTAATCTTCAGTCAATCAGAAGGTTCATCACACAACTAGTAGATAAGTTTAATCTATTCACACACCTCCTCCATAAAGATGTAGCATTCAAATGGGGTGGAAGGTGTGACCAAGATTTTCAGTAAGTAGAGGACTATTTTCTCACTCCCTCGGTATTGATGCCTCCAATTTAGGATAAAGCAATGATCCTATATGTGTCCATAACACTAGTAGCTTTGGGAGCTTTGTTAGAACAACTTGATGACCAAAATAAAGAACATGCAATATATTACATTAGCCATTCCCTGGTTGACTATGAGTTGAATTATACCCCTATTGAATGACCATGCCTATCAGTGGTCTTCACAACATAGAAGCTTAGGCACTACATATTAAACAAACAAGTCAGTTAATATCCAAGATAGACCCCTTGAAATATCTTTTGGCAAAGGTAGCCCTTATAGGAAGAATCACTAAGTGGGTCATGATACTTAATGAATTCGACATAGAATATGTTGATAGAAAATCCATCAAGGGACAAGTAATAGCAGATTAGTTAGTAGAATCCCCCATCGAAGACCATCAACCACTTGTAGCAAAGTTTCTAGATGAAAGCATCCTAATGACAACATAGTCAACCCGTTGGACCATGCACTTTGACGGATCCCACACTCAACATGGCTCACTCCTGTACATACCTGAGAATGTTCCTAGATAAGAATTCTTGGTAGAACAATTTCTTATACCAACATTCGACATCTTAGAATCCGAACTAGTGTGTGATATTGTTGGTCCTAACTCGCCTTGGTATGAGGAAATTTTTTCCTATATCCAACATAGAATCATACCACCCCATCTAACGTCCAATCAAAAGAAAACCCTCATCCATCAAACTTCCCAATTCACTATCCTAGGAGATACCCTATATCGCTGAATTATTGTACATTACTCTGATGTCTTAACACGGAAGAAGCAAACACTACCTTACAAGAAGTACACGAAGGTTTTTATGGATCTCACTCTAGTGGACCTAACCTAGTCCAGAAGATACTTTAAATATGGTACTATTGGCCATCTCTAGAGAAAGAAGCAATTCATCTTTCCAAGAGGTGTCATCAATGCCAACAACATGGAAATCTTGTACATGAACTTGTACAAGAGTTGCATCCTATCACTACTCAATGAACCTTCTCTTAGTGGGGATTGGACCTAGTAGTTAAGATATCAGCGACCTCATCCAATGGGAAAAAATTCATCATCACTGCAACAAATTACTTTACAAAGTGGATAGAGGCTATTCCTCTAACCTATATCACAAGGAAACAAATAGCTAAGTTCATTCTTAACTATTTAATCTATTGGTATGGTATACCACAAACTATTATAACAAATAATGGAACTTCATTCAAGAATCAAGATGTTCGCGATCTATGCTCAAGGTTCTCTATCCAACACCAATTTTGAACCCTATACTATCCTCAAGGAAATGGCTAGGCAGAAGCATCCAATAAAACCATCTTGAAAATCCTAAAGAAAACTATTAATGACGTCAGTTGCGATGGTATTTGCAGCTAAACCCAGCCTTAAGGGCTTATAGAACTGACATCCACACACCTACAAGTGCAACTCCCTTTTCCTTGTCTACAGATTAGAAGCAATACTACCTATAGAGGTTGAAATCCCATCCTTGTGAGTGTCATTGAAGGATCTTGTGAGCAATAAAGAATATCGAGTTTCTAGACTCAATGAGCTTGAACTCCTAGATGAAAGATGCTTGAGTGCATTGAACCATCTACAGGCCTATCAAAATCAGCTCAAGCAATGCTACAAAAAGAAAATAATAAAATAAGAACTTTTAAGTTGGTGACTTGGTCCTAAAGGAAAATCAAAAGGTCTGGCTGAATCAAGATGGGAAAGGTAAGTTTGAACCAAACTGGCTAGGTCCCTACATCATTACAACAATCTATGGCTCTAGAGCATATAAGTTGGCTACACCTAAAGGAGAGCCGCTAGTTGAACCTCTTAATGGTAGCCATCTTAAGAAGTTCTACACCCGAGCACATCAAAATATCCCAAGCGAAAAATTGAAAATAACAAAAAAACAAAAAATCAAGAAAATAGTAAAGAGAAATAAAATGTCTTTTAAGTGAAAACCACCTTATGGCACTTCTAGATAGGTACCATGTAGTGAAAACCTGGTAAACTAGTGCTATGTTTGAATAAGACTTGCATCGTCGTCTATCAACACTATCTATCTACCGTCACATCCATTCTATCCATCACCATAATAAAACGTGCACCCAACCATGGCTCGATAACTAATCAAGTGTTGAACCTTGCTGCACTATCCACCTATCCCTAATAAAAAGTAATCCTATTCCAAATTAGGGGTAACTTCCTAAAATTAGTAGTGGAGTGGATCCTTGTTAATCCCATAACTTACAAACTATCAAAACAAAATAAAAAACATCCAGAAAACTCTCAAAATCCAAAACAAAGTTGTAAAACATCAAAAGTCACAAAAACATTTTATGCTTTGAGTCAAAAAGTTGGACTACGTGGCCTCTACGTGTATAATGTAGCAAGGATAATCTTTGAATATCCCTCGAGGCCCTAGGTCAGGCCCTTTAAATGTCTGTCATGGTCTTTAAACTTAATCAAAAATCCAAAAACATTCAAATATCCTTTGAAAATTCAAAAACATTCAAACATCAGAAAAATAAAAAATATACTCTTATCATGGTCAAGCGAACTATGAGCCTCTATGCGTAACGTAGGAAAGGCCATAGGTTAGTCCCCTTTAGGTGTCCCTCTTGGTCTTTAAAATCCAATCAAAATCCTAAAAACATTTGTAAAAAATAAGAAAACTCCAAAAATAGTGTCACCCAATATAGTCAAACTATGATGTCTTTGCATTCATGACATAGGCAATGCCATCATCGATGAGCCCCTAAGGCACTAGGTTAGCCCCTTTAGGTCCCCCTAATTGTCTCTAAATCTCCCAAAAACAACAAAAACAACAAAAACAACATCAAATAATTTAAAAAATCTCAAAAGTCCTATCTCCATTGTCACCTATCTGCAATAAACTTTCCATCTATAATAAACAATCATCACCTTCAACCTTTGACAAAACAATCAAAAATAAAAGCAAACATCAGAATCTAAAATTTCCAAGAAAAATATTGTGAAGGTTTGATCATCATCAGATTAAAACAATGCCTAAGTGTTCAAAGTACCTACCTATCGATAATTCATCATCAACATCCTGACGTATGTCTTAATGAATAAATCATTCCTACAATAGACATCACTAATGGATAACATCCTGAAACATCAAACAACTATGACAAGTGATACAACAACATTGTTTATCTTTTTATGATCTTATCTTTTTGATTTATCTTATTGTCACCCAGGATCTCTCGAGGATGTCCATAAGGATTTAGAGAGGAAGGAATGGGGCATTAATAATTGGTTTTCTATCTGCTCTATTTGTTGGATATTTTTGTAATACTATCATGGTGAATACTTGCTTTGTTCTGTGTGCGGAAGTCATTTTGGGAGAATTCTCGTAGGGGTTGCATATTAGATACTCCATTATGTGTAACTACTCTGAAATGTTTTGAAACTTCTCACCCACTCACTCTAATAGAGTTTTCGTATGTCTAGTATGAGCAAGAATACTCCTTGATTGTAGAGTCAAAGTCCATGTAATAGATATAAATCCGCCTTGGTTATTAATACCAAGGTGTTTCATGTCTATCTGCTATATCAATAAGGATTGCTAAAAAATATGTATTTTTGCATGAAAGAAAAATGGTAGTAGTAATAGTGATCTAGAATGCATATCATCACAACCATCTAAACACTTCTATCTATCTCTAAAAATCATACTAACATATCTTCTAACTAATATCCACATACTGCATGACAAAGTCATTAGTACCGCATACATCCTACATCCACAAACTAATAAGGGCATGTCATGTCCATCATATAATAACAAATCCTACATCATATAACACCATACATCATATAACATCATAGATTTGCATACATCATCATCATCCATATCATATAAATGCATCAGAAAAGTACAAAAAACATGAGCATATAATCGTAAATCAACTATCATAAACATATAAGCATCCATAATCATCCATACACATCTCATAACACATATATGCCATGAAAAAAAATGGTATATATCATATATCATAAAAAATGAGAATGTCATGTACATCATCGAACATCATTTGTGATATCAAAATATACAAAATATATATATGAGGCCTCAGGAGGGCCGATGAATGTATATACAAAAATATATGTCTACAAATGTCTTGGATAAAAGCATAAAGATCATGAATAACTAGAACATCAACCTTGTTGGCTGTCTCGAGGTGGGGATTTGTGTTGCTGCTAGTTGTGCATAGGAGATGAGTGAGGTTGAATAGAGACTATTGTGGTTGTCTGATAGATTTTCCCCCTAACTCGACACCTGTAGCAATGCTTGAATCTCCAAAATGAGGGTGTCTTTGAGCCCTTGGTACAAAAGCCTAGTAAAAAGTCTAGAAATATGTCCTCTTTCTCATAATTCAATCCCGCTCAACCTGATACTAAGCCAATGGAATAGCGAAGGCCAAGGAAATCTCTACTGCCAATCTCTTCCATCTCTTTGTTTCCAACCCTTGTCTTAGGGTGTCCCTCTTGGTCTTGATGGTATCCCACTTTGCGTTCAAAACAACAACCTATGCCTTTGCAACCTGTCATTGAGCAATCTCAGCGTCTCTCTCAACTACCCTGGCATCTCTATCGACTATGATCTACACAATCTAAGTAGCCATATCTCTTTGTGGGGGAGCTCCCTCTGGTCCCTACTCCTGATCCTGAGGATCTCAACCATCCTATTGATGATCGTCACCCTATCCATCTTGATCGTCCTGTATATACAGTAGTTGCTCATGGGAAATCATCAATCGTTGTCAATCTTGTCGGTTCCCAACGACACCTCCTCTCTTAACCCCCAAAACTGGAACTCCGTCTGCTCTTGTAGGGGGCATGGTCAATCTTTGTGGCCTACGACGGGCCCACCAACCTTCATAATCCCTCGTAGTCCTGGGATCAACTCCCCCCATTGCCCAACCCCATCCAAATGGTCTCAGGGCTCTGAAAGCTGCCACTATTATCTGTGAATCGACACGAGGCCCCCATATAGTTGCCTCCCATGTGGTATGACAAAATATAGACATATAATCATCGACAAGGTGAGTCTAGTGCTCGTCGAACTGTCTGAGCACCCTATCTGCAAGGTACCTTTCAAGAATGATGTCTACTAGCCAACCAATAAGGAACTGAGTCTACTAATGATATACCAATTGCTCCTGGTCATCTGATCAAGCCTCACAATCTAAGTATGAGCGCCATGGGAATTCAGTCATATCATTGAACACTTCCCTCCAATGCGATAGTCTACCAGGTTGAGTATAGTGGAGGTAGTCATAATACTGATAATCATAGGGATAATGGGTATCCTTATCTCGTATACCCTCTAGTTGAGTAATAGTTATCCTCTCCCAGGCCTAGAAATGGAGTAGGCCAACACTAGATGAAATGAAGCTACCACCTTTGTAAATTGGCTTGTGCATATCCCTATAAAGGTGGGCCAACACGCAGTGAGCCCAAGCATACACTATCGCATGCTCCATCATCTGCTCAATAACTATCTCCCAGCTGACAAGAAACCTCTTAACCCTCCTATCGGGCATTAAAGGTCCACTAATCACACCTACCAAGACAATAGCCATGGGGTCTACACCATCAATGTAGGAAGCTAAATTGATCTTAGAATAAACAACTTGCAGTTGCTCCAAACTAAGTAATTTCTCCATAGCTACTCTACCCCTTTAGACATCATAATCAATAAGCTCCCCATGGATGGGGATCCTCAGAATCCTCCAAACATCCTCCAAAGTGACCTTGCACTCTCTAGTCAACAAATGAAATGAAGAGGTCTCTCAATTCCACCTCTCCACCAAAGCAGTCATCATTGCTCGATGAGCTCAAATCTCTGGCATATAGGCTATGTATTGCAAATCAACAACATCAAGGAAGTATCTCTTGAGCTCCTAAAAATCAACTAACCTGGATCCATAAGTTGAGGTTTCGACTCTGGCATAAACAATAGCCACTATCCATGGCGATAGCGAACTTGTTCAAAAGCGGCCATGTTTTACAAAAGCGACTATCCCTAACAAAAGCGACTCAATTTTTCAAAAGTGACTATCTCTAGAAAAAGTGACTTTTTTTTTCAAAAGCGATTATCCCTAGCAATAATGACTAAAGTTTACAAAAGCGTCCATTTTTGTCAAAAGTAGCCAAAACAAAAAGGTGATAGCATCTGTATCACAACAATAGCAAACTTTTCTTAAGATTACCATTATCACCTAGCTAAAATTTACGTATTAATTACACAAGCAAAAAAATGAATCTAGTTATGTGTCAAGTTATATTCATGAAAAGCTAAATTATTAAAATTTATATTATATTATAATTATTATTTAACATATTTTTTTTTATTGAATCTTATCATTCTCCCTCTGTCTCGCCCCCCCTCTCTCCCCCCTTTCCTTTGAGTCCATATTATTCCCAAAAACTTCCTAAAACTATGGGGGCATGAATTTTCAACTTACAATTCAAATTGGAAACATGAGCTCCAAGTTATTAAAGATGAAAGAATTCAACCCTAGAAAAATGTGTCAAAAGGGCCACCTACTGAGTTGAGCTTAGTTGACAATCCAAACAACTCCTAATGCATCTCCATATAAAACTAAGCTCAAATAGATATTCAA
>VDFB02281492.1:549224910-549400176 GCA_007258455.2 Sequoia sempervirens
TTGATTGCTTTGTTGGCACCAGCCTACATTTATTTATTCAAAATCAATCTCTCAAATTTAATTCACTAAAATACGAAGTGGAAAATTCTCTGATTTGGATTTGCTTGTATAACCTTCCTAGGAACTTTGGTTAATGGATGCACTTTACATTATTGGCAATAACTTGGGAACTTGTGGTACTTGATTATATGTGGTCACAATATACAAACTTTTGAAAGAAATTAACCTTATGTGCACTTAATGGAGAATGGGTGTAATCAATTGAGGCTGAAGAGAATAAATTATTTTTAATAAAATGTGGCAACTGCTCACATTTCACAAAATATTGACCCAAGGATCAACCCCAAAAATAGAAACAAATATGGGTTTAAAAAGACCAAAAAATTGATTCTTGGCCTAGTCCAATTACCCACAATGGTTGAATTAGACCGGACAAAAACTAGGAAGGTATGTACATAATCATGCTATATTTGTTCCTTTTAATGAGACAGTTTCTAGTGTAGATACTTTGGAGGTTGAAGAGAAAATGAGTGTAGAAATATATTTTTAAATTATATGATGGGTTAGGAATCATGAATGTAAGATACATCAACCAATCTATGACTAAGATTTTGAAGGCCAATATTGATTCTAGGAGGAAGAGGGAGAGGAAAAACAATAAGAAAATAGCAAAGGATTTTTCTTTGTCTAGAGGACAACCTAGCACCAATCATTGCCTACTTGGATCTAAGGGAGGAAGCCCCTCCTTTATAGGGAAATTAAGATTCCCTCATGAATATTAGGGGATTGAACACTCGTGACAAGAGCATCACATAGAAATAATAATGGTTAACAATCACCACAAGGTAAGTGGTCCTATCTTGAGGAACCTCTTGATAGATAACACCTAAAACTTGGTTTCTTCACCATGCACATACACTTATTCCCATGTGTAGTAGTGTCCATAGTCAAATTTCAAAAATTCAAGTTTCCTACCCCTTCCTATCTTGGAACATACTATGTTTTCCATGATCATTTTGTTGAAAAATAAGTATAGGATAGTTTGCAAACCTCTTTTTCTCTCCAACCATTCATGAGATACAAATTAGAAAACTTGTTATCATCATTCATCCTCCAACACAAGTTAAATTATAGGATCATCATAAGACAAATAAGGCAACAAGGTGAGTGTCAAAGATCTAAAGGTGTGGATACCCGTTGGAGGTACCGAGCCATGGATATTTTGTGGTTTTTATTCCCCTCAACTATTTAACACATTTTTATTCTATTCCATCACTAGAGATCCATTAGGAACCCACTTCTCTATTCATAGCTAAACCTTTAATCTACAAAATCACTCTATTTCCCTCAAAGACAGACCTGGATTCTTTTCCCTCTCTTGAAAATCCTCTTATGCCCATTTTTTATATTCCTTTGTATCCATCACATCCTCATACACCACTTTTTCTAGTTTTCTCGCCAAGGTTTGATATAGTGACCATCATTTTTGCACACTTTGAATCTATCTAATAGTGCTTTGTGGAGGCTAGAATACTCCTAATAAGGAACACACACAAAAAAATGTCCTATAAAACACTTTTTCACCCTTTTCATCAAATTCATCTCAAATTATCTCATTGTCAAGAGTCAATGTCAATATTCTACAAGCAAGAAAAAGAATAAGAATTGGAGGCAAACACATTCGAAAATTTATGGATTTGTTGGAGACAAAGACACATTTTCTTAGGACCTGGGTTGTATTTCCCAACTAAAATTAGCAACATACACTTTATAAAAAATATCTGACAATGTACAAAATTTCACTAGACATGTTTGTCTCCTCATCTCATTTATGCAATCAAATTAATCACATACTAAGTGCACACATTCTATTTTCAGTTCTTTTGTATACTTTTTTATTCCAAAAATCCTATGTTATTTTTTATAGATCAAATCAATACATATTTATATTGTGTGATGTTTTAAATTTGATTTAGTAATGATATTACAAAAGAAAGAAAACTAGCTATCTTTTAAGCATTCACACTTAAGGGATGGCCTATTATAACCTTCCAAAATTCACATTCACATGGTGAATATGGATATATTTTCACCATGGGATTGGGATAAAGATGGCCTATTTTGGAATGATGATTTTACTCATTTCTTGGGTTGATCTCTTATAGTGCATGTTAACACTATGAGGCCTAGCTTTATGCGTGACTCTTGAAACACCTTTATTATTGAAGGTTCTATATATAGTACAAACTAGTTGAACTTTTTTTAAGCCTTTTCTGAGGCCCAATCTATATTGGCAAGTTCAACTATGCCAATGAACCTCTTATTATTTTGATACTCCATGATTGATTTCACATTATTAGGTTTTGGACTTATGAACTTGGTGATTTACAATAAAAGACATTTATTTCATATGTAGAATAGCTTCAATTTCATATGGTTTTTGGAATGATCTAATTTATTGATGGTTACGTATATTTTGATTTTATGTGATGAATATTTTTTACATTTTCCCATTCTAATTGACTTTTTTTGAAGTTGAAATATAGTTTCAAGTAGGATTTGAATTATTTGTGTTAACCTAATTTGAGTTGGAGTTAATAAGGGTTATCTATGTATAGTATGTTAGATATTATCCTATGTTATAAAATTAGAATTGAATTGATATACAATATGATGTAAAATTGATTACGATCGTCTTGTGAGTCATGGCTTTGTATAGTCTATGATTATGTATGCATCCTGAATTCAAGTTGCTTTAGCTATTATATTGGACAGATGAATGGCTTTTATTAAGCATGTAATTAATTTTTATGGCCAATAGAAACTAGAATTCCCCTAAGAAAACTATAATTATGTTATCCCTAGAAATGTCTTGACCTTATTCCATGATGAAGACTAAGGCCTTTAATTGTAATTAACGTTGTAATGTGATTTCTTTTGCATTGTAAAATTTATATTTTATTTTCCTAAGGTATTTGAGAGTTAGAATTTGGGATGAGGGGATCCCAGTTGGAAAAAAATGGATTTTCCTTTGATAATATTTTCAAATGGTCTTTAAAAGTCTTTTCCCTCTTATTTTTAATGTTTTTAGGTCATTAGATCAAGTGGGGTTAGCCCACAATACTGTGTCCCACTTTTTCGCCAAAGTAGGACCTTGAAATCAACATTTTTCACCAAAGTTTGAATTTATGAAACCTATAGCAACTAAAATTTTAATAATTTGGAGATGTTGTGAACTACTATTTTGTGAAGATTTGTGTAGATTATAAATATATATTTTTAAAAATTAGAAATAAATTGTGAATTCTTTGTGTAACTTTTAATAAATTTTTTATAGTAAACATTTAAAAAAATGTTGTTTGTTTCACAACACATAAATATTTTATTGAAAGGATAAAATTATAATTTTTAAAATATAAATTTGTAACATCAATATCTAGTGCATGGATATTTTTTTATAACTTTTTGTTGCATTTTTTAAATTAATTTTGGAAGTCAAAGTAATTATAATTTGGACATAGGTGTATGTCATAACACATAACTTGTTTTTTATGTATTAAAATTATTATTATCATTATTTTCTAAAATAGGGATATCAATACCTAATGCACACATATTTTTAGAATTTTTTTCTCTATTTTTCTATATTTTTGCGTGTATGAAACAAATACCTTGATGTTTGGTGAAAAACCTACATTCAAAAGAAATAAAATATAAATATAATAATAAAATAAAAATATTTAAAATTATAATTTTTAGAAAGCTTATAATAATGGCTACATACTTACAAAACATAATTTCTAAATGGGTAAAAGTACAAAGTAGTGTCACACTTTTATAAAGGAATTAGCCAAGACAAACAAAACTTCTCAACTTTAACCAAATAAAAGTGGTTTTTATGTTTTGAATTTTAAAATGATGTAAACTAATGAAATGTAGAATTCTTGATAAAGTTTATTCCTATAATTTTTTTAAATTAAAAAAAAATTTGATATTTTTTTATAAATTTAAGAGTAGATTTTAATTGCTGAAAATTTAATGCGAGAGCAAAAATATACTTGTGTCAAGAACAAAAATGCATTTAATGTGGGAGCAACTAGGGCAGGTATTTCTCATATTTTCTTACAAAACCCTAGTTTCAAAAAGAGTTATCATGGCTACAACAAGAGATTGGGAAAGATGATTGAAAGCACAAATGTTAAGGTTGATGAAGATTTATGTCAGATCTCACAAGAACTAGAGGTTTGTGGATATAATATACCTCCCTACATTGAAGAAGAAGAAGAAGAAGAAGAAGAAGAAGAGAAAGAAGAAAAGGAACAAGGAATAAAAAGGGCCCTTAAGACTCTAGAAAAGTATGTTAAAAAGAACCATTCAACATATTAGATCATTCAAGATAAGAATGAAGGTGTGAAAACTAGGAGACGGCTTGTAAAAGCAAGTGAGCAAGTGAATTTGTGCTTACTTTCAAAGGTAGAGCCCAAGACCTTCGTTGATGCTAGCAAAGATGAAGGATGGATGAAGACAATGGAAAAAGAATTGAATCAAATAGAAAAGAATTGGACATGGGAATTGGTTCCCAACCTAGTTGATGAGAATGTTATAGGAACAAAGTGGGTGTTCTGGAACAAGTTGAATGAAGATAGTGAAGTTTTGAGGAACAAATCCAGATTGGTATGTAAGGGTTATTCACAAGTAGAAGGTATTAATTTAAAGGAGACTCTTGCTCTAATATCTAGAATGGAGGCAATCAGAATGTTAATTTCCTTTGCTTCTCACAAGAATTTTAAGGTCTATTAGATGGATGTCAAATCATCCTTATTGAGTGGTGATTTAGAGGAAGAGGTCTACATTGAGAAACTGGATGGTTTCCATCCATTAAAAGATTTGGACATGGTATGCAAGCTCAAGAAATCTCTTAGAGCTTGGTATGCTTAATTGGATAAGTATTTACTTCAACAAGGTAGTAATCTTTACATTAAGGTAGAGAAAGATAAGAATTTGATAATTGTTGTATATGTTGATGATATCATCTTTGGTGAAGATGATAATATGTGTCAGAGGTTTGTAGAAGAGATGTAGAAATATTTTAAGATATCTATGATTGGTGAGTTGCCTTTCTTTCTTGGGCTTCAAAATTCTCAACTTGATGATAGTATCTTCATTTCTTAGGCTAAGTATGCTAGAGATATGTTGAAGAAGTTTGGCATGGAGGATTCCAAACCAATAAGTACTCCTATGGTTACCACTTGTCACTTGAGAAAGGTTAATGAGTCATCCGAGGTTGATTAGACTCTTTATAGGTCTATGATTGGAAGTTTATTATACTTGACTAATTCTAGACTTAATATTATGCATGCAATATGTTTGGTTTCCATATTTAAAGCTAATCCTAAAAACTCATGAGAAGGCAGTAAAGAGAATATTCAGATATTTGAAGGGAACTCTAGATTATATTTGTGGTATAAGAAGGATGATAACTTTTCTTTGAGTGTTTATACTGATGTTGATTAGGTAAGATGTGTGGATAACCAGAGAAGAACCACTGGAAGTGAATTTTCCTTAGGAGACAGATCGATTCCTTGGTTTAGTAAGAAGCATGACTCAATATCCTTATCCATAGTAGAAGCTCAGTATATTATTGTAGCATCTTGTTGCACCCAGGTGCTTTAGATGAAGCATACTTTGAAGGATAGAAAGGTGGTGTATGATGAACCCATTCCTATATTATGTGATAATATCAATGAAATAAACATTTCTAAGAATCCAATGATGCATTCAAGGACCAAACATATTTCTATCCGTTATCACTTTCTAATGGAAAAGGCTATAGAGCAAGAAGTCAGATTGGAGTATGTTCCTACTAAAGATTAGATAGTAGACATCTTCACTAAGGCACTTTCAAAGGATACTTTTGGGTATCTTCAACAAAAGTTAGGGGTTATTGCCCTTCCTTCTTCTAACTAGATTAATAGATAGTGCATCCATCTAGGGAGAGAATTTCATGTCATATCCTTTTCTCCTGGATTGATGTAAACTACATCTCAAGGGGATAGGTAGTTGGTTGGTTGTTGTTGAAAGGGGGAACATGTATAATTGTTTGAAGGAGAAGTGTAGTTGTTGAGAATGTGTTGATTTAAATGAAGACCTTGACCCTTTGTCCTTGATGTCAAAGGGGGGTAATGTGTAGGTGTGTGTTTCCATCAATTCCAAAGGGGGAGATTGTTGCACATGTGTTACCTATGTTTGTAAGTGATGTCAATACTTAATTTGAGTTGGAATTGATGCTTATATTTGTTTGTTGATGATACACTATGATGATGTGATAACAAGGTTTTTGTTGATGTTCATGGTTGGATGTCATGCATTATTTGAGGTTAATTAAAGTAGCATTAAGTACGTTTGTTATCAACAGAGATGATATCATGATGATATATTAATATGAGGATTAGAAGTAATGCAGATGTTGGGGATATTCTGATAGTCTTTAGTATGTTGTATGCTCTCTCTTGTTGTTTCTGAGGAAGTATGTGTCGCTACAAGAAAGTTCTGGTCTATGGATTTTGGTGAAGGTTTCTATTGCAGGAAGTTGCTTTGTAGATTGATTGGGAGAATGCTCCACATCCCTCTTCCTTTGAAGATATAGTATTGTGGTTTTGGATTCAATTCTTATTTTTTGTGGATTTTCCCTCTTATCTTTATAGGTCACCAGTGTTTCCAAGGAGGTCTTTGGTAATTGCAGTGGCTTGGAAGTTTGGTTGCTTGTCAGGACTGGTTAAGAAAATGCTCCATATTTCTTCACATTATTGTTTCTATTATTGTATCTTGGTGTTCATGATCTTAGTGTTTGTGTAGTGTCTCAGTTCAACTTCCATGTGATGAAGTTTACCACAAGTTGGTTTGTAAATGTTCTATCTCATGATTGTGTCTTCTGAGATTTTGAGATGAAGTGCTTTGTTTCTATTTTATTTGTGCTAGCTATTTTTAGCTTGACAGTATTAAAGAAGTATATGGAAGTGTTACTAGACGTTCATGGAATGTCTCTTTGTGGTCCACACATCAATAGTTGATCTCTTTGGTGTTGCATATTGTTTGAGTTGGTTCTCTAAGTGATTTATGGATGTCTGGCCGTTAGGGCTTGTTCTCTTGCTTGCACTATGTGCTTGGGGTTTGCGCTAGCAATTGAGATTGTGTTAAGATGATTTTGGGTCTTTCCCTATCCCGTTGAGAATCACATTGAGTAAATTTAGATGGAAGATGTGTTTTTGGGCTGATTGGTAATGTTGCTAGTGTTTCTTCTACATGTTTCCCTGTTGTTGACTTGGGATGATGTGCGCCAACATGTTTAATTTTTGGGATCACATTGGAAGATGCAATTGTTACCCATTTTTCACCTATGGGCTCAATTAGGCAGGGTAACCCATGTTTTCAGAAGTTCTCGAAGACCAAATGGAGGAACACTTGCATCAGGATCACATTTTTCTAACTTGTTTGCTTCTTGTGCAGAGGCAAGGGAAAATGATGTTTTAATTCAACACGTGGATTAAATGTGGCTCCCAAGAGGGTTGAGCCCAGCATGCAGGTCTTCAGTTTCAGGTGGTCTTTCTTTTTATGTTTTTCCTTGTCTTTTCCTCGTCTATTTTGCTTTCTTTTTTCCTTGTTCTGTCGGGAGTGGAACCGGGACCGAGACCGAACTCAGAACTTTTCCAAAGTTCCAGTTTCCATTTTTCGTTCCGGTCTCGGTCTCGTTTCTGTACTTGTGTGCGTCTCGTTTTATTCTTTGACCTTGTGTTTGACCATGGGGTGGTTTTTTCTCCTCTCTTTTCTTCCTTTCTCCTTGTTTTTGTCGGAGGCGGGTTCGGGCCGGAACCCGAACTTGGAACTTTTCTAAAGTTCTGGTTCCTGTTTTCGTTCTGGTTCCGGTCCCGGTCCCAGTCCCACTCTTTCTTCTTTCCTTTTCTTCGTGGTCTGGGGATGTCTCATCCTCAGTTCCCCCCCTTTTTTTTTTCTTTCTTCCTTCATCCCTCGTATGTTGTCGAGGGCGGGATCGGAAAAAAATCCAAACCTGAAACTTGAAGAAAGTTTCAAGTCCGGATTTGGTTCCGGTTCCGGTTCCGCTAGCTCTTGTTTTTCCCCCGTTCCAGCCCCGGCCCCGTTTCCGCCGGCCTTTTCCCTTCTTCCTTGTGTTTTGCCAGGGATGCTTTCTCCCATTTTCCTTCTTCCTTTTCATCCTTTCCTTCGCTTTCTTTCGAGTTTTTTCGGGGGCGGGATCGGGTCGGAATCCGAACCTGAAACTTGAAGAAAGTTTCAGGGGTGGATTTCGTCCCGGTCCTGGTTCCGCCGGGATTCATCTGTCTTCGCTTCTGCCCCCTTTCTCCCCCTGGTCCCGGTTCCGGTTTCATCTTGGCCCTGCCCCTACCAGTTTTGAAGGGTCTCAGCGATAATGAAGTCTCAGCGACACGGCAGGAGCTCGCCGAGAGAAAAGTGATCTTGCCAAGATGTCTCACTGACGGGGTGAACTCTTGCCGAAGTGGAGTGGTCTCGGCCAAGGAAAGAAGTTTCGCCATGATGTCTTGGCGAAGGCATAATGTCTCGCCGATAGAATGGGGGGTCTCGATATGTGTTTTTCCTTTGGCAGGAGTCTCGCCGACAACAAAAGGACCTCGCTAAGAAAGTTTGACATCAGCAAGAGGTCATGCGGATATAAAGATGTCTCCCTGACCGAAGAGGAAGTAGCTCATCGCCGAGAGATAAGGAGCCCGACGAAAAGTCTGGCTAACAGGCCAATGTCTCACCGGCAACAAAGGGTCTCACCAAGAGTCTTCCCGAAATGAAGAGTTCGCCGAAGGAAAAGGAATTCTAAAAGATGTCTCGGTGAATGAAGGTGGTCTCAGTGACGGAAGCAGGAATCAGTATGACTGTTGGAGCTCGCTATGACTTCTCCCTGACATCCAAAGTCTCGCCGACATACGATCCTTCCGCAGGGCAACCCTTGACATTCAAGAATATGTACAACTGGGGTGACGGCTCAGGAAGTAATGGCGTTGAATCAAAGGTAAATCTGGTGTTGTTCCTCAGAGATGGTCGACCAGTGGTAGCCGTGAGTCACGATAGCAGCTGGAGATGACAGCTGGAGGAGCAAAGAGGCATTAATGACCATGTCGTAGAGCATTCAAGGCGACTCTAACAAAATCTTAATGGTAGACTCAGAGGCTGCAAGATAATAACAACGGGTGTAAAAGATCTGAAGGCCATGCCCAGGGACGAGCTTTCACCGACATGAGCAGGGGATGCACATTAAATTCTTCATTGACTTCATTCCAAAGCACTTCTAGGGCCGACGTGTCCAGGCACCGAGATATTTTTGAAAACCCTAAGGCAAGGGCCGACATCTTCTTGTATATAAGGAATTTTTGCCTCTTTGTAAAAAAGTTTGGATTATGCATTTTGGAGAGTTAGTGATTTTCCCTAAAATCCTTTCTCAACTAGTGTAGATTTTGTAACTCATTTGGAGTTTTCCTAATGCTTTTCTAAAGTCTGTGACTTGTACAGTCCTCTCTCGAATTAGCAGAATTCTGTAACTCGTTTTGGAGCATGATATATAAAATTTACCTTGGTTACCCTTGATGGTTCAATTTTCCTTCTGGTTCTTGCAAAAATATTGTGCATTTTCAGGTGATTGATCAAGCTACTTTGTGAAATCTTTCTTTTCCTTATAGCTTTGTCTCATGTTAGCATGCCTTTCTTTGCAAAAGTAGTATTATGTAGGTTACAAACCGTGTTTACTTAATTGCACATGAGCCTTTTAATTTGTTAAAAATATGCTTTTCCTTTTTGAAAGTGTGTGCATGTCAAACCTATTTGTGAAATACTTATGCATAATCTACAGAAACTTGTTGTGCAGTCCCATATCCATCATCAATATTCGAGTGTAACTTGAGTATCTCATGGTTCTTATCAATTTGGTGTATCACCTTAGGTTTTAGCTTTGTTTTATGCTCTCCTTCTCCCTTTTTCTTTCCAAATTAGTAGTTCTAGGTGATGACCCAACAAGGAAGCCGGCCTTCTCTGGAGGTTGACCTCTGTTTACAAGAAACCCACATCTTTAGAGGTCTTCCCATGTTTCACCAAAAAGCTTAGTTCTTACAACTTCGCATAGGGTGCATTTCTTGGTGATAACAGTTTTTGGCACGCCCGGTGGGACTGAGAACAGTTTTCAGTCTCAAATCAAAATTATCATACTGCTGTTTGGTATGTGCAACAGAAATTGCAGTCTTAAGAAACAAATGTTAGCATACTTGGCGACTCCGAGCTCAGATTTAGCAGTTCCAGTGCATTACTGCTCATGAGAACAGTGCAGACTAGGAGTAATTCATCTGTTTTTGAGTATTTGCAGTTGTCCCTGCCTAGAAGGAGGGGGAGAGAAATCCAAAAGGTCTAGAAGGCAGTTTTTTATTTTAGAAGATCCAAGTTGAACCCAGTTGTTAGAGGGCATACTGTTGTTCCTGTTGTTATTACTAAGAGCATCCCAGTGACAATGATTCCAATAGTGAGAAACCAGCCATTTGTTGCTTTTAACCAAGGAAGCCCACTGAATCTGACTCAACATGATGACATTCCTATCGCTGCCTTAAGAGGTTTTCCATATTTTTATGGGGAGGATCATACCACCCCAACAGAGCATATAAAATATGTTGCCAACCTGTGTGTTGTTCACCATGTGATTGAAGAAAATGTTGCACTCAGATTGCTGGCGGCATCCTTCAAAGAAAAGGCCTTACAATGGTTCAGAGGCCTACCTGTCAACTCTATAGCCACATGGGATGAGTTAGGCAGCCAGTTGTGCAAGTTTTTTGAAGATAAATTAGACCACTTGTCATTGGTGGAGTAGCTATCTTCAATCAAAATAGCTCCACATGAAGACATGTCAGATTTCAATCGCCGGTTCCAAAGGACATGGGATAGAATCCCACAATCAGTAAGGCCTACTGCTAATCATGCATTCTTATACTATTTAAGAGCTTTAAATAGTGATATTTCTGTGATGATTCAATCAATGGGAGGTGATACACTTCTTGTAGTATATAGTGTAGCTGTCAGAGCTGAAAACAACCTTATACAGGCTGGTAAAATTGCCCCAAGACCACCTATGCCAATATTTCCTGCTTTTCAGTCTCTGACCCCTATGAAAGTTCCCCCTTTAGCTGTTGTTCCAAATACACCAGCATTGCCAGCATCTGATACCCAGCCTAACGGTCAATTTAATGCATTTCCAGCTCAGTCTAACGAGCTGCAAGAGATTAAGGGCCTTCTAACTACCTTTGGGAATGAGATGGTTAATTTAAGAAAACAACAAAATCAAGGTTTTAAACCTTATCAGCCCTCATTTCAGTCTAATTACCAACAGAATCAGACCAATAGACCACCCTATCAGCCTTATAATCAAGGCCAAAAGTTTGCTCCTAATCCAAGGACACATCAAGCTTATGACTCCAACACTGCAAGCACTTCCAAAGAGCTTGCGCCTATCCAGAACAACTTGGTTCAAGATTACGAGTGGTGCTTTCTGTGTAATCAACCCCATAATCAGGGTACCTATGTAAATGGGATGCTTAACCAAGCCTTGATGGTTCAGAACAATAATGTGCCTTTAACAACTGAAGTACAGCAGCAAGAGCAACAGGCACATGAGTCTACGTTCCTAAATTAGCAAGGGGAAGAATTTTGTGGAGTGGTCCACGTTGATTCTTCGATTGCAGACAATACACGCAGCAAGAAGAGGGCAATAGATGAGGGACATCAACCTAATACAGTTCAGACTCAATCGAAACAAGGGTCAGACTAGAATCAAAGTACTCCTAGCTCGTCGAAAGCTGACCAGATCTGAGTGCTACCAAGGGGCTAGCCTTTGGTAATCAACCAACAGTTTGATTTATCAGCTCAGGCTCCTTCAGTTAAAGGTAATGCTATTCCCCCTAAAGGTCAGGTTAAATCTGCTGCATCTTTTAATATATTGGAGCATATGAAGAAAATTAATGTACCCATGTCAATATGGGATTCTCTGAGTATTCCGGGTCAAAAGGACTTGCTCCAATCTGCTTTATCAGGTTTAAGTGTCTCATATGAGCCTAGTGTAGAAAAGGAGAAGGTTACGTTGGCTGATACTACTGTTGGTAATAACGAACAACAAGCTGCTAAAGCCAAGCCACCTCCCTTTTATTTGTCATTAATCATAGGAGATCATCTGGTTCACAATTGTATGATTGACTCAGGGGCTAGTAGTTCAGTTATGCCCAAACAAATTGTCGATAAGTTGGGAATTGAGTATGAGCCACTAGAAAAGGGGGTAGTGCAATTGGATGGTACGGCGGTGAACACAGTAGGGGTTGTTAAAAATTTGAGTTTAACTCTACATGCCTGTCCCAATTTTGCAATACCACAAGATATATACATTATTGAGTTGCCCCCATACTTTTCCCTTTGTTTATCTAGGGATTTTATGGCCAAGATAGGTGGTTACCTATCCTCTGATTGGCCTCACATGCTTTTCAGAACTAGATATGGCACTAGAGCTACAATGAAATCAGAACCCATAGCCAAGATTCATGTTGAGCCTTACAACCCGCCCCCTATCAATGCCAACTTGGTTACAAATGAACAAGTGGAGCAGCCTGCTGTTCAAGAGGCTGAGATTCAAATAGAAAGAACATCAGATGTTCTTCCTAAAGAGTGGGCACCTCAAGCTCATGAGGCAGATACGGGAAAGAAGTTGGAAGAGGTTGACATCGGTGTTTATATGATGCATGAGACTGACTCTTTTGTGCCTAATATTGAAAAGAGTAAGGAACGACATAGTGAGCAGCATGAAAATGATTTATGGGAGCTATATTTTGATGGCTCAAGGAGTAGAGTAGGTACTGGTGGTGGATGTATGCTGATATCGCCAGAAGGATAGAAGTACTATCAAGCTTTCAAATTATATTTTAGCTGTTCCAATAATTCTGCTGAGTATGAAGCTCTAGTCCAAGGTTTGGAGTGGGCGAGACAAAGAGGTATTCGTTGTCTTAAAGTTTATGGTGACAGCGAGTTGGTTGTCAATCAGGTGAGAAAGCTAAATGTTGTTAAAAATGAGATGCTCAAGTCTTATAGGAATAGGGTATGGGACCTCTTAGAGGGATTCGAGGCCTTTAATCTAATTTCCATTCCTAGAGCTCAAAATAAACATGCTGATAGATTAGCTGCTGTAGGAGCTGAACACGATATTCCAAAGGAGATTTGCAGTGATAGAACTAATCAGCATATTAAGATTGTGGTTAGGCCTACTGTGCCTGATAACAATATGCACTGGCAAGTCTTTGATAGCGACCAGCAGATTGTCAGCTTTTTAAGAGAAGAAGTCGAGTTCTCACATACCAATCAGGAAAAATTAAAGCACCAATACAGTGACCAGATTATTTAGCTAAAAACCAACAAGTTGCCTAAAGGCCTGGTCACTTTAGAATCTATTTTTAATACTAATGATGAAGCTAGAAAGTCCAAGGGGAGTATTCAAGTTCAGCAAGATCACTACGAAGAAGTTGAAGTCTTTAAAGAAAAGATTCTTAAGTTAGGCAAGGTATGAACAACTGAAGAGAAGCATCTTTTTATTCAGCTTTGTCAAGAATTTAACGATATCTTTTCCTAGCAATATAGTGATTTAAAGGGATTTAATCCCCAGCTTGCTCAACATACTATTGAACTTGAGCCTAATGTCAAACCTGTTAGGCAAAAGCAGAGGCCCTTGAATCCTAAGTTAGAACCTTTGATGAAAAAGGAACTAGATAAGTTGATTGAAAGCAGCATCATTTTTCCCATCAAGCATACCTCATGGGTTTCAAACCTAGTGCCAGTAAGAAAGAAAAACAGTGAAATAAGACTCTGTGTAGATTTCGTGATTTAAATAAGGCCTCCTTAAAAGATTGTCATCCTCTGTCTTCTATGGAACAGATACTTCAGGTAGTTTCAGGGTCCGAAAGGTTTTCCTTATTAGATGGCTATTCTGGTTACAACCAGATATTGGTGAAGAGGGAAGATCAGTACAAAACAACCTTCACCACAAAATGGGGAACCATGGCCTATCTGAAAATGCCCTTTGGTTTATCTAATGCCGGGGCAACCTTTCAAAAGGCTATGGATATGGCCTTTCAGGGTTTAATGTACAAGATAGTCTTAGTCTATCTTGATGATATCACGGTTTTTTCTAAAGAGGCTAAGGATCATTTGAGTCATTTGGGGCAGATTTTTGAAAAGTGCAGGGAATTTGGGATATCACTTAATCCCAAAAAATGTGTGTTTTTTGTTCATGAAGGAAGATTGCTCGGTTATGTGGTATCTAAATAGGGTATTACTATTGACCCTGAAAGAATAAGTGTCATTTTAGCTCTTCCTTTACTAGCGCATAAGAAATGTTTACAAAGTTTTATTGGTAGGATTAACTTTGTTAGGAGATTTATCCCTGACATTGCTGATTTATTAAGTCCACTAACTCACATGCTAAGAAAGAATGTACCTTTCAGCTGGACTAAGGATGGAAGAAGAAGTTTTGAGCTTATAAAAGAGGCATTGGCAACCACACCTACACTTCTGAATCCTGACTTTTCTAAGGATTTCAATTTATATGCCTATGGAAATATTGATTCGCTTTCAGCCATACTTGTGCAGCAAAATGATGAAGGATCTGAACAACCCGTGGCGTTCTTCAGTCAGGGACTCAAAGATTACGAGTTAAAGTACACCTTTGTAGAGAGACATGTTCTTGCTGTCATAAGAAGCTTAAAGAAGTTTAGGCACATGCTCTCCAATAACAAGATTATACTGATGGTTGATCATCCTTGTGTGAAAGAGTTTTTATTGAACAAAGATTTGAGTGATAGAAGAGCTGGTTGGGTCACTAAGGTGATGGAGTATGACCTTGAAATAAAGGTTACCAAACTAATCAGAGGGAGAGGTCTCTGCGAACAACTTACTGAGGATAGCAGCAACAGTGTGGCGGAGGAGGAAAGTTCTGTTTTAGCACTCCAAGATGGACAACAAACTGCCATACTGGCTCCTATTGGTTGGATTACATAAATGCCACATTTTTTATTAACTAGTGAGTGCCCTCCTGATCTGACTAGATCTAAAAGAAGGTATTATCGACTGCAATCCATACATTATGTTCTTTTAACTGGTTTGCTGTTTAGAAGAGATTTTCATGGTGTCTTGTTAAGATGTATTGAAGTTGATCAGGTTGATAGAATTTTGCATGAATTCCATCAAGGATCAGCTCGCGGAAACTTTTCTATGAGAGCCACAGCTCTTAAAATAATGAAAGGAGGCTATTACTGGCCTACCCTATTTCAAGATGCTCATGCATGGGTAAGAAGGTGCAAAGAGTGTGCTATGTTTGCTGGAAAAGAGAAGTTGGCAGCCCTCCCATTGCAACCAGTTCAAGTTGATCAGCCCTTCATGAAGTGGGGTTTGGATTTTATTGGGGTTATAAACCCACCATCAAGTGCAGGCCACAAATGGATACTCACAATCACTGATTATTTTTCAAAATGGACTGAGGCTGTGGCACTCAAGGAAGCTAATGAATTTGCTGTCTTGAATTTTTACGAAGAGCTAGTTACTAGATTTGGTATCCCAGATTCTATTGTATCAGACAATGCCCTGGCTTTTGTGAGTGTTAAAATTTCTGACTGGGCTGTCAAAAACAATATATATCTGAGTACATCCTCTAATTATTATCCGTAGGGCAATGGATAGGTTGAGTCCACTAACAAGAACCTCCTAAGGATCATTAAGAGAACTATGGAGGACAATCAAAAGGCCTGGAACACCAAGCTAAAATCAGCATTGTGGGCTGATAGGATTACGTCAAAAAGGTCTACAGGACTTTCTCCATACATGTTAGTGTATGGAAAAGAGGCAAGACTGCCCATATCAGTGGAACTCCCAACCCTCGATTTGGTAAACCAGCTTGATATAATTGAGGAGGAGCCTATGACAGCAAGGTTGGCTCAGTTGATTGAGCTTGAAGAACTCAGAGCTGAAGCAGCGAAAAGGATGGAGCATTATCAGGCTCAAGTGAAAAGGTCATTTGATAAAAAGGCATCTCCCAGAGTATTTCAAGAAGGTGACATAGTGCTAAAGTGGGATGAATTTAAAAGTAGGCCTGGAAGACACTCCAAATTTGATGCACTTTGGACTGGGCCATATATCATTACTGAGGAGAAACATCATAATGCTTTCTAGCTATCTAGGTTAGATGGTATAGTGGAACCAATCCCAGTGAATGGTATTCACCTCAAACATTGCTTCTGAGGTATGGACCTAAATCTATACATAACTGTTAAATTTCCTTAGCTTAATTGTTGTTTCATTCCCTAAGTGTTGTTTCAACACATGTAAATAGTTTCACTTTAGTTTCTCCTGTCTTCAATAAAATTTTCGCGGCCTGCTATGTCCTATGAGTCTCAAATGAGTTATAGCCATACGCGAGGCTATTCCAAGTCTTTTCTGAGTTGTCCCAATGACTCCATGCCCAATGGATAGGCCTAGGCTACTGGTCTTCATGTTTAGCAGGCAAACATCTAGCAAAGGTCGCTAGAAATGTTACCCATTTTTCACCTATGGGCTCAATCAGGCTGGGTAACCCATGTTTTCAGAAGTTCTCGAAGACCAAATGGAGGAACACTTGCATAAGGATCACATTTTTCTAACTTGTTTGCTTCTTGTGCAGAGGCAGGGGAAAATGATGTTTTAATTCAGCACGTGGATTAAATGTGGATCCCAAGAGGGTTGAGCCCAGCGTGCAGGTCTTCAGTTTCGGGTGGTCTTTCTTTTTATGTTTTGCCTTGTCTTTTCCTCGTCTGTTTTTCTTTCTTTTTTCCTTGTTCTGTCGGGAGCGGAACCGGGACTGAGACCGAACTCGAAACTTTTCCAAAGTTCTAGTTTCTGTTTTTTGTTTTGGTCTCGGTCCCGGTTCTGCGCTTGTGAGTGTCTCGTTTTCTTCTTTGACCTTGCGTTTGATTGTGGGGTGGTTTTTTCTCCTTTCTTTTCTTCCTTTCTCCTTATTTTTGTCAGAGGCGGGTTCGGGCCAGAACCCAAACTTGGAACTTTTCTAAAGTTTCAGTTCCTATTTCCGTTCCGGTTCCGATCCCAGTCCCAGTCCCACTCTTTCTTCTTTCCTTTTCTTCGTGGCATGGGGATGTCTCATCCTCAGTTCCCCCTTTTGTTTTTCTTTCTTCCTTCATCCCTCATATGTTGCTGGGGGCAGGATTGAAACAAAATCTAAACCTGAAACTTGAAGAAAGTTTCAGGTTCGGATTTGGTTCCGGTTCCGGTTTCGCTAGCTCTTGTTTTTCCCCCGTTCCGGCCCTGTCCCCGTTTTCGCTGGCCTTTTCCCTTCTTCCTTGTGTTTTTCTAGGGATGCTTTCTCCCGTTTTCCTTCTTCCTTTTCATCCTTTCCTTCACTTTCTTTCAAGTTTTTTCGGGGGCGGGATCAGGTCGGAATCCGAACTTGAACCTTGAAGAAAGTTTCAGGGGTGGATTTCGTCCCAGTCCCAGTTCTGCTGGGATTCATCTGTCTTCGCTTCCGCCCCCTTTCTCCCCCTCGGTCCTGGTTCCGGTTTTGTCTTGGCCCCGCCCCCGCCAGTTTTGAAGGGTCTCAGTGATAATGAAGTCTCAGCGACACGGCAGGAGCTCGCCAAGAGAAAAGTGATCTTGCCAAGATGTCTCACCGACGGGGTGAACTCTTGCCGAAGTGGAGTGGTCTCGGCCAAGGAAATCAGTTTCGCCATGATGTCTTGGCGAAGGCATAATGTCTCGCCGATAGAATGGGGGGTCTCGATATGTGTTTTTCCTTTGGCAGGAGTCTTGCCGACAACAAAAGGACCTCGCCAAGAAAGTTTGACATCGGCAAGAGGTCTTGCAAATATAAAGATGTCTCCCCGACTGAAGAGGAAGTAGCTCATCGCCGAGAGATAAGGAGCATAGTGAAAGGTCTGGCCGACAGGCCAATGTCTCGCCGACAACAAAGGGTCTCACCAAGAGTCTTCCCGAAATGAAGAGTTCGCCGAAGGAAAAGGAATTATAAAAGATGTCTCGGCGAATGAAGGTGGTCTCAGTGACGAAAGTAGGAATCGGTATGACTGTTGGAGCTCGCTATGACTTCTCCCCGACATCCAAAGTCTCGCCAACATATGATCCTTCCGCAGGGCAACCCTTGACCTTCGAGAATATGCACAGCTGGGGTGACGGCTTGGGAAGTAATGTGCTGAATCGAAGGTAAATCTGGTGTTGTTCCTCGGAGATGGTCGACCAGAGGTAGCCATGAGTCATGATAATAGCTAGAGATGATGACTGGAGGAGCAAAGAGGCATTAATGACCATGTCACAGAGCATTCAAGGTGACTCTAACAAAATCTTAATGGCGGACTCAGAGGCTGCAAGATAATAACGACGGGTGTAAAAGATCTGAAGGCCATGCCCAAGGATGAGCTTTCACCGACATGAGCAGGGGATGCACATTAAATGCTTCATTGACTTCATTCCAAAGTGCTTCTAGGGCCGACGTTTCCAGGCACCGAGATATTTTTGAAAACCTTAAGGCAGGGGCCGACATCTTCTTGTATATAAGGCATTTTTTCCTCTTTGTAAAAAAGTTCAGATTATGCATTCTAGAGAGTTAGTAATTTTTCCTAAAATCCTTTCTCAACTAGTGTAGATTTTGTAACTCATTTGGAGTTCTCCTAATGCTTTTCTGAAGTCTATGACTTGTACAGTCCTCTCTCGGATTAGCAGACTTTTGTAACTCATTTTGGAGCATGATATATAAAATTTACCTTGGTTACCCTTGATGGTTCAATTTTCCTTCTGGTTCTTGCAAAAATATTATGCATTTTCAGGTGATTGATCAAGCTACTTTGTGAAATCTTTTCCTTATAGCTTTGTCTCATGTTAGCATGCCTTTCTTTGCAAAAGTAGTATTATGTAGGTTACAAACTGTGTTTACTTAATTGCACATGAGCCTTTTAATTTGTGAAAAATCTGCTTTTCCTTTTTGAAAGTGTGTGCATGTCAAACCTATTTGTGAAATATATTGCATAATCTATAGAAACTTGTTGTGCAGTCCCATATCCATCATCAGTATTCGAGTGTAACTTAAGTATCTCATGGTTCTTATCAGTTCGGTGTATCACCTTAGGTTTTAGCTTTATTTTATGCTCTCCTTCTCCCTTTTTCTTTCCAAATTAGTAGTTCTAGGTGATGACCCAACAAGGAAGCCGACCTTCTCTAGAGGTTGACCTCTGTTTACAAGAAACCCACATCTTTAGAGGTCTTCCCATGTTTCACCAAAAAGCTTAGTTCTTACAACTTCGCATAGGGTGCATTTCTTGGTGATAACAGTAATAAATTGTTTTAGATCCTCTTTGTCTCCTACATAGGGCCACTTTCACCATATTCATGTTTTTGAGGTTAACTTGTTAAGGTCATTGCTTGTATCCTATTATGGCCAACATAATTTGATGTTTTCCTTACTTGTTGAGGATATAAATGCAAGAAAAAATCAGTTTCAAGTTCTGCGAGAGTGGAACAATGCAATAAGTAATGTGAGTTGTGGAAAATATAAGTTAGATGACCTTTAATGCCTCAATTAATAGAGTGTATTGTTGACATATGTTGTAAATTGAAATCTTCATGTATCTTGCTCAAAGATAGCGAGTCTTCATAGTAGGTCCTTGTATCTTTCCCTAAGGTTGTGCACCTCAATGTGCAAGTCCTTGTATCTTCCCCTAAGGTTGTGTTCCTTAGCTTGCAAGTCCTTCAAGGAGCATTGTGTTTCTTTAGGCAGTGAGCCTTAAAACAAACTGTAATCTTATTCATATTTTATGAGATTTCTCTCGATAGTTTTTTCCTTAGATTTTCCACGTATTTCTGGTGTTATCTTGTGCATGTGTGTTCATTGCTTTATCTCTCATTGCTGCTGATTTGATTAAGAGTTGATTTTTTTAAGGGTTGTTGATCTTGTTAGAAGTATGAATTTACATTGTGTTGAAGGGTTTACATTTTGAAGATATTGATTCAACCCCCTCTCAGTATCCATGCATGTTCAACAAATAGTATTTAAGAACTTTGTGGCTGGTATCATAAATTCTAGGTTTCAAAAGTAGGTATATTTTATAACCTTATTTTTCAAAATGGTTTCCAAAATACACCATCATTTGCAACCTCAACCGACTATAACTATTACAAATAGTTAACATTCAAAAATTTAGTGCATTGTCTATTATAAGAAAGCATTTATTTTTGAAACATATAAAGAAATTTAAATGCAATTTTTACTCTAATTGACAGTTGTGATAAATTTTGAAGGTGACTTTCATTGCATTTTTACTTTGATAAGAAAAAAAGGCATTCACTACATTCATGTTGCCTATGAAATTGTAGGTTGCGAAACACTCGGTCTTATGAAACCTATAAGCCACAAACTATTTTTAAACAATAAAACATGTAAGAAACCAATTGGTTAGTCACCCCTCACCTCACTTTAGTTTTCTTTATGTGTCCCCACTTGTAACTCCTCCTTGAGCTCTCCACCCTTGAGCTTTCAACAAGAAGAATGAAATAAATCACAACCTGGATTGTGTTTTCAAACATGCAATTATTTTGTGCATTTATTTTTAATTATATGAACAAATTGAAATACATTTTTTAAGAATTCATAAGATAGTGATTATTTTATTAAATATCAAAATAGTTTTACATTGATGTGGGTGCCTCTACAACCCATAAGCATTTACCCTCCCATATATATAAAAAAAACCAACCATTATCATGGTTGAGCCATTGATTTTGTAACAGAGATTACCAACAAAAAATCCCCCCATAATCATCGACCACATAGGGTCTAAGATTTTACATTCAATAGTTGAGATTTCCAACCTTTTTTATTCTCTGGATTGCAATTTGATTCAAACATATTATAATTCAGGCACATCAATTTTTTTCGTTGCTCTCTAAAAAATTGATCATCATCAACATATGGTAATGTGTTTGTCCAACTCCAACCCTTAAATGTTGTAAATACCATTATTTCCTCCTCTGTACAAATTTTTGGCCACCTTCAACCACCCTTCAAACATCTCTATTTGCAATAGTTTGTAAGAAATTCACAAATTCCTCCATCCACTCAAAATTTTGGTATGCCTCCAAGTTCAAATAGTGCTTCAAACATTTCTAGTGCCATAATTAGCTTATATCCTATGTCTTGACAAATTCACACCCTTAATGTCCAAAATAAACAAGTACCTCTTCACCCGTGCCCCCGAAACAAGCAACATGTGGAGATCATGTAGATGAGGGATCCCTTCCCCCAAACTTTCTCGTACTAAAATGTCCTCCACCCCAAAGAGAAATTCAAATTTTATGAGAAGTCTCATAATTGCCAAGATCACTCCTTTGGATTCCTACAAATCAAGCAAAGAAGAAGAAAAATATTGACTTTCATAATTAACTCTATATCGTTCACTTCCATTCATGTATTTCCATCCCAAAATTAGTTTGATAGAATCCATGTTAGTGTATATATTGCATACACATGCCTTTAAGCCTACTTAGGTGTCCATTGACACTTCCCACCTGCCAATTTGGCACTTTATAGGAGTGCTTTTGTAAATAGTCCAAACAGGCTCGTTGGAAGTGTTGTGAAAAAATAAGAACTTTACAAAAATTGAATCTCAATTTTGATCTACCACCAATGGCTTAGAATTGAGATTGTTTTCCCCTCTCCTTTGCTGCTACCATAAGCCCTATGGTAAAATTTGACATCACTGAAGTTGCATAAAAAGGGAGGTGAACAATAGTGGTCTTCCTTCTATCGAATTTGACAACCATTACCACCAAGAAAGAGACCCAATGTCATGCCCCACTTACCTTGGATCTATAAGAAAACAAGTCGCAAGTCTCTCTGAGAAATCACAGGTTTCTGAAAAATGCAAAGGGCTTTCTTCACAAAAATCTCCGTAGGCTTCTCAAATGCCAAACATGGTCACCAAGTTTGAATGTGCCTAAACTCCTAAAAATTTCCACACAAATGGATCATGATTAAATCACGATAGAGATTCCTCGCGGCTTTCCACAAGTGATTCATGACCTATAAATTCACTGAAATTTGGAAAAGATTCTTCACGACCTACCAAAGATGATTCACGACCTATATATTGTTCGATTTTATGAATTCAAGTGTTCCTCCATAAATGAAACACAACCTCTATGAAGAAACCATGAGGGTTTGGTTGCACAGGAGAGGTGGAGGTATCTTCCTATATTTGGTGTCCCAAAATTTCTACCTCCTCCTCTTAATCATGGCTTACAACCAATGTAAATTGTAGAGTCTAAACTAATGTATTGTAAACTTGGTAGAATATACATAATTTAGAGGTTCATACAACTGAATAGTCCACTAAACATTGCAAATACTCCATTAAAATGTCAACCCAAGGTTTGTAAAATTGTGATGGTGCAACATTGTATATGCCTTCAAAGACTTAAAGCTACTTAAACTATCTTATTCAAATTACTCTACTTGATGGAAATTCACAGGATTGTAAAACAGTAAAAGACATAAACCAGAACTAGTGGCCACAAGTACCTACAACTTAGACTGTAACTAAATTGTTGCTAATAAAATATTACTATGTCAACTCAAAACTGATAAAGACTAATGACTCGGCTAAATTAACCTCTGGAGTACTACTAGTTAACCATTACATGCATGTTCATGAACATTCATTAACAATAAGCAAAGTATGAGATTATAGTTTACCTTGCATAAATTTCATGAAGTAATGATAAACATGAAACAGCCATTAAACAAAAATAAATAACTAGAAAATGAAGTGAAGAACAATTACTTTGAGTGGCTTGCTCAAGTGGTTGTTCTCACTCTAACTAAAACCAAATCTAACTAATAGATTCTATGCATCCAATGAAATTGAATTCATACATTGCATATCATGAAAGGTTTACACAAGATCTTTCATAGATTGTACTCAATCATTATGAATATCAATCATGTCTTGAAACTAAAAATAACTGATAATGAAAGACTGAAAAACCAACTAACTATTCTATGGATTCAACCATCAACTATATACAAGCTTGAGGGAATCTTATTCAAAATAACAACTAACCACAATCATTAACTCCCACTCCTAAATATCAAAGTGTATAGTTAAGACTGAATTGTTCAAACCATAACTAAAAGGAAAGAAGAATCCTAATAGGACTAAAAATTTGTAAAACAAAAATTGCATGTAAACACACAAATATTTGTCAAAATCCTATCAGTAAAGGAGTCCTTCCTTTCTAGTACATATTAATTTGTCATAATAATGCATATTCAACTCCATCAGGTGTCTTTAATCAGTAATCATCATGTTCAGCTTAATCTCAAACTCCCCTATTTTTTTTGTCCTGGTCTTCCTTTTGCTGCGGTTTTAGCCTGCAACTGCTACATGCTACAATTCCTCTTTAGCTGCAAAAAGGTTAATTTGCAAAGCATGTACACAAGACTAACTATCACAATTAAAACATAGAATTCCATCCACATTTCATGCATATCTACATATAAACCATGCAATACTATTATGTCATAACCATATTTTCCATCATTATATTTTAGGTCCAAGTCTGCATAATAAGTATGAAAAGGTAGTGTAATATGAAGGTATTGTCTAGAAAGTATATCTAAAATTATCTAAAAGTATGTATGAAAGTAACAAAAAACAAGTTAATAACTAGACCCATCACTCCCCCCAACTAGACCTTTGCTTGTCTCCAAGCAAAACAATATGGGTACTGATTATACTGTTATAAGGTGATCTCCCTCAGGTCCATAACAACATTAAATCCCTAGGTCTATTTCAAATAAAAACCTCTGTACTCTGAAAGTTGACTCATTCTAATATGCCTAGCTCTCTCACATTCCTCACCTTTTTCCCCAGTCTAGTGTGGAACTGGATAGAGCAACATAGGTGGGTGAAATGTAAGTGGCACCCAGTAGATTCCTCTATCAATACCTGTCGTTATGTACCTAAATTGTACCCTTTGAAGCATGGTTGTTAAATTATACATTGAGTGAGGTTCCTTCTTCTGTAATTCAGGAGTTAGGATGTTCTTCATGATTTTCTTGTCCACACCCTTATGATCAATGAGCTTTATCCATTCATCAATGACTGCATCAAGGTTTTTAGCTTCCTTTCTTATAGGGAGATCAATTGATTTCTTCTTTTCCTCATATTCCTCCATTATTTCACCCCTAAGTTTTTTGTTTCTATAATAGGATGCAAGTGCTCTTACTTGAACATCCCCTACAAACATCAGAGGATTCCATTATGTCTCATTTGGCACTACATAGTTGTGTAAATAATATTCACACAATTGATCTTGATCTTTAGGGGTGAAATCAGCAAAAGCATTAAGAAAGTCAAATTTTCTACTCATACCAACTGACTATTTACTAATTAATCTACTAAACTGAAAACATAGAAATCTTTTCTGTAGAAACAATGTGTATGTCCTTGCTGGTGATCTACATTTGATGATCTATGCAACCTTGTATGCTACTTCCTCCAACCTAACTACTACTTTGCTTAAATCCACGTCTCTCTTTTCCAGTTCCTTTGCATGTTCTTCAATCAAGATTTCCTTTTCTTTCTTCCATTTCTCCTTTTCATGTGCAAGATCAACAATTACCTTCCATAATTGGTGGTCAAGTGACAAGGTTATATGGTGATTAGGAGTTCTGATGGAAGGGGGTTTCTGATTTGGCACCGCCAGTTCTTTATCCCTTATCTTAGTTATGGCTAGTTGTGCCAACAAATCAAGTTTAGTTCCATGGCCATACAATTGCAATTTTTCCTCCATTTCCTGCATTTTTTCTTCTCTCTCCTTTTCTTTTTCTTCTCTCTCCTTTTCCTCCAAGTGTTTAATCATGTCCAAGGCTTCTTGGAGCTCTTTCCTCGCATCTCTTTCTTCTATGTATGTTTCCTCTGTATCCATGAACTATTCATTACCTCCCTCTTCATAGTCTCCATGAATGGGACTATCTAGGGTTTCTTTCCATGTTTTCTTAGCAGTAAAAAGATCATCTGGTTTTGAATCAAAGGTAGTTATCACATATCTTTTCCTTTTTACAGGTGCACTTTTATTACCGGGGATATCTCCCTTTCCTTCAAAGTCAATTTCTACAATCATGACATCTTCTTGGTATTGTTCTTTACTCTTCTCTTCTTCTTCAGGTTCTTCTATATTTTCCCTCATAACACCTTGTTTCTTCAATCTTCCTGAGCATCTAGGTGTGATTATCTCTTTCTTCTTTTCCTTATTAACACCCTTCTTCTTCTTTGGAACATCCTCTTTCTTCCTTTGAGTATCCCTTTTTTTCTTTGGAGTATCCTTCCTTTCTTCTGGTTTAGAGGGCGTAGAAGAGGTGGATGCACCGACTCTCCTACTTTTGGATCTTTGTGATCTTGAAGAATATTGTATTTCCTCAATTATAGGTGCCTAGACTTTGGTTCATTAGGTTCCTCATGCTCACCTTGGCTACGGGTAGGTGAATACATATGTGGGACATGAGGGATTTCTCCTACAGGTTCATTTTGGGGTTCTACATTCTCAAGTACCAGAGGTGCATCCAACAAGTTGTTAATATCTATGCACTCCTTAAAATCCTCCCAATTCACTTGTAGGTACTAAATCCTTAAACTTCTCTTTATCAACAAAGCAATTAAATAGTGATGAGATATAGAAGCATCACTTTGTTTTCTTTGGTATTCTGATGCCATCTGTTTCAAAAAATTGTAAAGAAAGTTTGGGACATTCACTAACTTATTATTCATGAGGTGACCGAGTAATTTGAAATGAATTATATATAAGAGGTTTTTCCTACCATCACAGGTGATATATCTAACAATGTAGGAAGCACAATTCACCCATAACTGGGGAAGAGAGAGTCTCTTCATACCTCATGATGATGAGTCTAATTCCTCTCCTCATATACAAAATTCCTCCCTAGTTGCAACTATGTCAACTCATGCTAGAAATTCTACTCCAGTTCTTGGTAACCTAGTGACTTGTGCAATGTCAGTCTCAGATTCATCTACTATCAGTTCCTTCACCATAGCTTCATCATATTCAAGAGTAGCTGCAAACCTTCTTGTCATATCATCACTGAATTATGTTAATTTCAAAAAATAGTCAAGCCAACCAACCCTAGTAAAAATGGGTAGAACCATTGCATCCTCTAGAATTTTCTTATGAGATGTGGGCTCCTTTCAGATGACATCGCCTCCCATTTTGGCTTACTTCTTTGCTTAATGTGTTCAATTTAGTCTTGAAATTTCAGCCCAATTCACTCTACCACCTTAAAAAACCCTTCTCCTTCTCGTTGTTTCATCATATACATTTACTACCATACCGGACTACAATTTTCCTCTCTGGGTTTGGACTAAGCTCAAGTTCTTAGGGTTTGTACTTAGCAATTGGAAATGGTAGCAAAATTGAGATATAATTAGGGGGGTTTCGCATGTTGTTTTTATCTATTGAATTTGATTTAGGTGGCATATTTTGAAAAGATTAATGAAAAGACTGACTGAGTTGTACCCTCCCCCCAACTTAATTGCTAAAGTGACCTCACTTCACGTTTGTTATTTGGAGGTCGTTAAAATATGTAATAATGGAAATTATGATATGAATAGTTCACATGCATGAATTAATATGAAAGACATAATGAAAGTTTAAAGAAGACTACATTAATCATGATAGCATACCTGAAGTACCATTCAGAAGAGATAACTATGTGCCATGTGTGTAAACTAAAAATAATGTATCTAATTTTTGATTTGATGTGACAGAAAATAACTGCAAGCTAATGAATTGTGGGGTGATGGGTACAATTGATGGGATGATTATTACAAATATGAGTTGATGATGTGACAACTCAAATAGTTGAAATGCGAATTGGTAGCAAAAGAATCATGTTGCGGGTAGTTATTGTGAAAGGATTGATATTACATGTGGGTATTTTGAAATGAATGCGTGTGAACTTACAACGAATTTGACACCAATTAAATTTCATTTCATATTCATTGAACCTAGCCTAAACCTGATTTTCATTCCATATTCATTGAACCTATCCTATTTACTTATTGTGAGCTCAACCCAAAAATTGATTTTTTTGGCCAATCTCTCAAGGGGGCAACCTACCATCCAACCATTATCCCATTGTCTACTAGGGCACAATGGGGCATATTATTATTATTTTTTCATATTGTAAGCATGTCCTTGAAACAATGCAACATGGTACATTGTCTCAAAGAGGAAAAAATGTAGACACCTATAAATATTTAACACATTCTTCTAATTCACTATTTCATCCCTCATCACCCCTTTCATCACTATTAATTAAATAATTTTTAATTATTTGATTAAATTAGCCTATTTTCTATTATTTAATTATTTCATCATTTTCCCTTCATCATCTTTAATTAAATATTTTTTAATTAATTAATTAATCATTTTCTCTCATCCACCATAATTAAATAATTTTAATTAAATTTTTTATTATTCTTCCATCTCCATAATTTTTTTTTATTATTATTTAACTAAATTTTGCATTATCCTTCTATCCACTTAATTAAATAATTTTTTCTTATTTAATTAAATCACGTGTTCTTCTCATCTCCCATAATTATATCATTTTCTAATTATTCTTCTAAAATTAAACAAACTATTTAATTTATGTAGTTTGCACATTCCTCTAAAAATAAATAAATATATTATTTTATTTATTTTCTAATTATTTCATTTCCTATCTTTATTCTTCCAAATATTAAATTTAGAGACCAAATCTAAATTTAGTGACCTTTGCTAAAATTAGTGAGTTTATTGAACTTCAACCCTAATTCACTCTCACTCACTCCACTTCATTCCAACATTCAAGCGCACACACGTTCATCATGATCTCTCATCAATTCTCATTCGTTAATCTCATTTCACATCATATACCATTAATTTGATATCCTTTAAAGCTATAAACCATTCATCTTTTGATCATTCAATCCCTCCTCAAATCGACAACTAAACTATACTTATTTTTCATCACACTTTTGCTTAACACAATTATGCTAAGGTTTTAAGAGTAAGCCATATATCATACTAAATAGCAAGGTAAAAGTACAAACTTGTGTCACACTTTTATAAATGAATCAGTCAACACAAAGACAAATTCTCAATTTCAACCATATGTAACTTTGAATTTCAAAATGATGTAAACTAATGAAATGTCTAACTCTTGATGAAGTCTATTTTTGTAAATTTTCAAAAAATTTAAAAATATTTTGATATTTTTTTTTATAAATTTAAGAACAGATTTTGAGTTGTTGAAAATTTTAAAAAAGTGATGTTGAGTTGATGTCAAGAAAAAAAATAGAAAAAAATTATTTTCCCCCATTTTTTTTCCAAATAGAAAACTTCAATATATCTAGTGCATGGATAAAAAAAATGAAACTTGTATGTATATTTTCCTTGTAATAACATGTTAAAGTCAAACATACCAGTATTTGATAGTTTCCATTTGACGTCAATTATTATTTTTTATCCTTTAAAAAATTTATACCCTTTTGGAGAAGATTCTCTCCTCTAGTGCATCATATATTTTTCAAAAAATTTAATATGTTTTAATATTTTTTAATTTCTAATCAGCCTCACTTTTTATTTCAGCAACCTACTTGCATTATTTAAAAAATATATATATTAAAAATAATCAAAATATCAAAAAATATATATATTTGTGTTCTTCACTTCGAGCTCTATAAAAGGGTATTTTTAGTTTTTTGAAAAAAATCATCCAAATTGAAGAAATATTATGTTCAAGTTGAAAGTTTAGAAATTTTTGAAAAAAGATGAGGTGGTTGCCAACAAGGATTCCACATAGACAATTTTGGGTGAAAGGGTTTCGATTGAAACCCTTTCAGGTGATCCCACAATAGTGGTTTACAATTTTTGGCCAAACTGGATACTGAAATAATTTTTTCTAACTAAATCTTCACTTTCGGGCACCTATAGCGGCTAAACTGTGAGGAATTTGAAGATGATGCAAACTAGAGTTTCGTGACATTTTGTTTGTAGATTCTAAATATATTTTTTTCACTTTTTTTTGGAATTAGATTGAATCTCTTTTTCCATCTCCCTCGAAAACTAGTTTTTTTTCATAAAACAACATTTTTAAGGAGTGAGGCTCACCGTATAACGCATAACTTTTTTTCCATGAAGGATAAAATTCTAATTCTTTCGAATTTATATTTGTAACTTTGATATCTAGTGCTTCCACTTGGTTAGATATTGTTTTATTGAATATTTTTTCCTTAATCAAGTTTTGAAGTCAAACCAATTACAATTCAGACATAGGCAGATCGTATAACGTGTAGCTTTTTTTGTATGTGTCGAAATTCAATTTTTTTTTTTTTTTGGATCAAGGACTTCAATATCTGGTGCACTAATATTTTCAATTTTTTATAATCTTCTATTTTTCCACATGTAGAATAAAAGCTTCATTTTGTGAAAAACCTACATTCACAAGAAATAAAAAATAAATATAATAATTAAATTAAATTTATTTAAAATTATACTTTTTGGGAAGCTTATAATAAGGAATACATACTTACAAAAATAAATTTTAAATGAATTCATTTGATCCCCAAAAGGTAAATCAAAAGTGGTTTTTTATCAGTATTTTGATAGGTGTAAAGGAGACTCCGTTATAGGTATGGTTGAAAACTAGCGGGGTTCTATCCAAGGGGGTTTGATCTAAGGTAGTTTGATCAAACCCTTTTCAATTGGAATGCTTTAAATGGAACTTTTTAAGACTTAAATCATTATATTTTCTAAAAATATGTGATTTCAACAAAAATTAGAATCTCCCAAAAATTGTAAACCAGCTTTGTGGGATCACGAACCCAAAACCCTTTCAATTGAAAGCTTGTATACAAATTGAGTCACATTTTAAAGAAACAAAGGGAATTTTTTTTTTTTTCATTTCGGGTGAAAGGGTCTCACTCAAAACTCTATCCGCCACATAGTTTTGAGTGAAACTATTTTGCTTGAAACTATTTAGGGCAAAACTGTTTTGCTCAAAACTATTTTTTTGGTCGAAAGTGTGACACAAGTTTGTGCTTTTACCCAACATTATTTTTAACTTTACAATGGATTAAGGCTAGATGTTTTTAGTGGAGGTAAAGTAAATTAGATTAGTTTTATTACAATCTTATCAATTTCTTTCATTTGGATTGTGTACATGCTCTACTGAGATCATGACTTGTTGATCACTTGAATTGGGTCAGTTTGATTTCTTATTGTTTTGATTTTATGTGATCAAATTGATCCAAAATTCCCTATTCACGATTAGGAAATCATAATATAATACATGTTGTGCAAGATTTTATTGTGTAAGAATAACACAATACTTCCATTTTGAGAACAATAGATTAAAATTATGTGAAAGTGGTATTGTGTGAAAATGATATGAATTGGCATCATGTGAAAACAATGTGAATGTGCTATCTTGTGAAAATAATGTGAAATTAACATCATGCAAAAATGATTTAAAAGTATCATGTGAAAACAATGCACAAATAACATTGTCCAAAAATGGTGTATAATAGTAGTAGAACATGAAAGTGATGTAAATTTCTAGAATTATGTGAAAATGATATGAAATTTTTCCTTGGGATAATGATGTGGAGTGTTATCTTGTGGAAATGATTCAATGACATAGATGCTATCATACATAATGTTATTGTGTGAAACCAACACAATGAATAACATTTAAGATGAATGTTTGTGAAATATCATTATAAGTATGACAATTTGAGATGCAATCATGTAACAATAAGCCAATGAGGTGCCAAAAAATATCTTAACATGTACAATGCGACAACTACCATGTGCATTGTTGCTATGTAGGCATGATGGCATGATGTCATGTGAGAGCAACAATGTGTAATTATTTTATCTTTCCTTCTAGTGGAGATGAAGTAATTGGCTTAGATTAAAGTATTAAAAATGCTCCCAAATGATGAATCCAAGTATTATGGTGTGTGATGATTGCATACACTAAAAATATTCTTCTAAATTTCAACTACTAATCCTTATTATATCATTAATTATTCTTAATCATTTATCATTTATCTCATTTATTACCATTATCCATAACTTATCCATTAATTAAATAATAATATTTTATTATTTAATTAATATGAGTTAATTATTCACTTTCAGTAAATAAATAAATAATTTTTTTATTGACTCGCTAGTTATCTTTCTCATTATCCATTTAATGAATTAATTTAATTTATTATATCCTCGTAGAAGTTCAAAATGATAAATTTTCATAACCAATTGAGTTATCTCCACCTTCTTAAGTTGACTTCTCAATCAATTCAATTAAATCTTGGTCTTTGATCTTATCCTCATCATTCACAAGGATCCAATCTCTTGGAAATCTATAAATACCTCATTCCTCTAATCATTCACAAGGATATGATCTCTTGGAAATCTATAAATACATCATTCCTCTCATCATTCACAAGGATTAACTCTTTATACAAGTCCACCCTATCAAATTCCATTGTCAAAAATAACATAGTGTTACATATGTTATTAATTTGCATTCACATCCATTCATGAGAAAGTTGTCACAATATGCTTGATCTTGAGGTTTGCAGTAAGATTTAGTAAATAAAACTTGTTTATTTATGTTTCTATGTTATTTTAAAGTCTTTATTTCCACTTTTTAATTTTTTAGTGCATTCAATGATGAAAAATGCCACGAGTGAAGAAAAATATGGGCTAAGGAATTATAAAATATCTAAAGGGGGGAGGTAATGGCTATAGAGATGTGAGAATAAATAAGTGGTAATGACAAGGTCCATATACTTCAAAAAAGATTGAACATAAACACAAAAAAAAAAATAGTTAAGGAAAGGGATATTCAAATGTAAATAAAAATCATGTATATAAACTTTGTGAACTCAAATCCAAAGTTAGCTATGCTTTTCTCAAAGAATAACAAGTTCCTTAAGAACACTCATTTCTTTCCATCATACCAAATTCATAAATAAAGAAGTATAAAGTTAAATAAAAAATGGATATAAGAGGTTGTAAATGAAGAAAGGGTACATGAAACAAAAGGGGAATGTTCATGGAAACTTGTTCCTATCCCACATTGTACATAGACATGAAAAATTAAATTATTTTGATTATTAAACAACCATAACACGCTCATTTCACTCTATATATATGATTGAGCAATAATGCACACTCATTGATGTTGCACATGTGATGTTACGAAGGGAAAACTACATGAGGTGAAGGAAGGGAAAAAACAAGTAGGTGTCATGAATCCCATTCCACACACATTTCAATGATGAGGGTAATGGTAACTCGGTTAGGTTATGACATATCTACATGGGATACCTCATGGGAGGACCTCCAAAAGATATAAACCCCCGCTAGGTTCCTAGGTGATAGTGGAACGATCACACCTCCAAGATGCAACCTAAATCAAATAACAATTTAATGCATGCAAATGCAACTAAGACTTTATATACAATTCAAATTGAACTATTTCAAGAATTGTAATTTATAAAAATAAAAAAATTTAATCTAATATGAGATTATGTGAAAGTTCCTATTTATGATATTTAAAATACAAAATTTTTTAATTTAAAAACTATAAAATATGTACTGAAATTTTAGCTAACAAGAATTCTTTTTGTTTCTATCATAATAAAAAGTTTGAATAAAAAAGTACACTACAAAAAGAAAAAAAGTTCCTTTTAAAAGAGCATTTAAAATGTCTCATTTAAGTTAATTTTTATTTAAATAAAATTACTAACTAAATGTCTGATTTAACTTTATATATGGATTAAATTTCTCAATCAATTAAATGTTTTGAAATTAATTTAATTGAAGGACACATTACATTAATGAAAAATAATTAAATCACAATACAATAAGAACTTCCAAAATATTAAACACAAATTAATCTCACTACTAACTTTGAAAGTTTAACCACTCCACATGACTTAATTCACTCCAAATGTCATTAGGACTCTTAACGCATGTAGGATAATTATAAAACCCCAACAATCAACTTTAAAGCAACAATCTCTCTTGCATTCTCACTCTATCCAAATGCAAGTGGTGAGAGAGGCAAGAGAAAAAGAAGGGGTCAAGAAAACCCCAAGGAAACACAACTTTTATTTTTATTTTCTTTAATTCATATTATATTTCCCTTTTTGAAATAATAGGACTAGGATTTCACATTTAAATATATTATAATAAATTATTTCTTTCAAGGAGTAAACACAGTATAATATTATTGTATTATTATTGTAGTTAATATAATATATCTTAATAAAGAAGAATCAATAAAATATTTTTTAATTATAAATTAATGCATTCTATATATATATAAAACTAACTATTTGTTTAGATGGGTAATTATATGTTCATTGATATTCATTTGTTTTTTTGGAAATACAACACCTACTAGAGTGGAGGCTGATGCCCCATGCTTGGTTGGAGCCTTGTTGTGGTAGTAGTGAGAAGCCATACCTAGCTACAACCTACAGTTCGGGGATTAGGGATGAGACCCTTCTCGCCTCTCATTTTTTTTTTTTTTAATTTCAAAAATCTCTCTTCATATTTTTATTTTAAATCTCTTTTCTTTTTGAAATTTGTCTAAAAAATTCACTCAAGTTTTCATTTTTTATTTTTTACAATAAGTAAAAATCTTACTCAAATTTAATAAATATAATTTTATATATTTATTATATATAAATGTGCATAATAAATATATTATATTTATTTATAACAATTACATTATACATATATATTAATAAATATACATTTTTATATTTTGCTAAATCATATATATATATATATTCCCTTAGTAAAAATGTAACATTTTCATAAGAAAGAAAATATATATTGATGTATTTTTCTCAATAATGTATTTAAAAAATGAACTAAAAGAAAATTAATGGAACACACATATTTGTATACATTTTTTAAATGTTAAAATGAATCAAATGTAATTAATTTTTTTTTAACATACATTTATTCATAAATTCTCTCCAAATTAAATATATATTTATACACATATATATGTACACTTTTAATAATGTTTTGAGAAAGAATTTATAGGAAAACATATATTTCATGCACATGTATATCTATATATTTTATTTAAAATAATTGCAATATACTTCTTTTCAACATTTCTAATAAACTCATTTTAAAACTAGATTCAAAAAATGTAGTTATGTTTCTATATATCATAATAGTATGATGCATAAACTATATATGGAAATAAACTATATATAAACTATATATGGAAATGAAAAAAACAACCTACTAAAGTGTTAATGTTATATATATCCACATACATGTATCAAAGACAAATTCTAAAACATCATTGGTTTGCATAGTATTGACACATTAAAATTCCTACTTTCACTATATGTATATCCATATCTCTCCACTCTATTGAAGGCTTAACAACTAATATCTCCTCATTAGATCTAACAAATTCGATGGTAGAGGCATACCCATCATTGATATGGAATCTAACACCTTACGTTTCTGATGAGGGCCACACCACCCAAAACCCACATAAATCACAACATATACCAACACAAAAGATGCGAGACAGAAAAATGATTCACTTCCAATTATTTTCAGAAAATGAAATTACAGTTTCAAAACTTACATGCTACAGCCTTGTTGGAGCCTAAAATTTCATGCAAATTTTAGGTTCCCATGTTCAAAAATTTGATTTTGGCACTCAGATGTACAGTTGAAAAATCTGCTCAAATGACCCACTTTGAAAAATCACAAAATGAATCCAATTCATTTTCATGCAAAACCACCTTTCAGACATGTTTATCTAACATATATGAGTGTGCACGCCAATTTTCAGCTTCATACGATCAGTTTTGACAAGATTTCAAAAGGCCAAGTTCAAGGGTTCTGCAGAGGTTTGCTGTCTACACAGTAAAATCTGTTAAAATGACCAACTTTGAATGATAATATTAAGCAACTGGAAGATTGTCAAGATAAATCAGTTGGTTTCCTAAATTCTCCTCATAAAAGTGTACTCCCATGTCAGTTTCCAGGGTCAAATCATGTCATCTGCTATTTTTTCAAAGCCAAAACCAAACTGATTTTGCACAGTTTTGACACTGGCATTTCCAGAAAATTCTCACAGAAGGTAACTTTGACACCTTGTATTTTGCAAAAGAAAAGGATTGATGAAAAATCATTGTGCACACATGCTCATGGATCCCAAATGAACCAATCTCCCAAATTATGGTTTCACAAAAAGTGATTTGATATTTTTACAAAATTGCAAATTGGTGAGTTTTAGCTAAGTTTGACAGTGGCAAGTTTCAAAAATGCCAAGTAAGCTACTTTGACCGTTGACAATTTTCAATCCGTTGACAATTTTCAATCCTGATGTGTTGACAATTTTCAATCTTGATGAGCTCGTATGAAATCATTCTACAACCATACTCCCTTAGCATAAGTCAACATACTGGTAAAATTTTGTGGCTCTAGGAGAAGTTTTGAGCAATTTTCCAGACTCATGTTGAAGGCTACTTGACCCATTTTATCAATGAAAAAAGGTCATAATTTTTTTTTCTGCTGACTACCCACTTCATTTAAGATGCATATTGGATCTTTGAGGGAACAATTACAAAAGATGAAATTTCATAAGGTTATGCTCCCAATGTCCTTATACACTATTTATGGCCGAAAGATCATGTGAGAACCAACCAGGCCTTTGACAAGAGTAAGATTACATGTGTGTAATCAAAATCTTACCATGCTGTTAACTAATGGTCTCTGTAGGGAGGATAGTGTGGAGGAGGTAAAAGAGCTATTACATGAAATGATGGAGAAGGAAAAAAAAAGAAAAGAGACAAGAGCTTTATTCCGAATGCTATAACCCATAAAATCATAACTCAAAGCCTCTGTAAAATAATGAACTAGACAAAGCCTTTCAGATTATGGAATCAGTGCAACTAATGACAACCTCAATGTGGAGATTTCTTTGGGGCTAGTAAATGAAAATAAAACTGAAAATTGCTTTCCTAACGCTGGCACTTATTCCACAAGAGACAGATTTGGGCAATTTACAAAATTGGTTCAAAATTCACATCCAAGAAGAAGTCTAAAGCTTTCAAAACCCTTTTGACACTATGATAAAAAATAAAGGAGAATGAAGCCCAGATTCCAACTGGTACTTTGTGAGCAGATAGTAGTGGAAAGGTTACATGAAAAGGATCTGATGATATCATGACCAACATGATATTAAGCGTAATTTCACCAGTGGCTATATTCCTAAAGAAAATAGAATGGAAACTTTATGGCATTTACAGCACAAGTAAAGGATTAGTAATGAATTTGATATGAGGAATACGAGCAAAAGTAGAGGGCAAACTATTTCATCTTTGAACTAAAATGCACAAGCAATTCGAAGAGGAAAATGGGGACAAAAGGAGTTCGTGGATTCTTTGCAAACTCTCCACACTCTCCAAGATCATGGTACATTCTCACTACTGTAGGCATGATTATGTCTGAGTATGACAGGCCGAGCTCTATTGATGATCTCTGTCAAGGACCAAAAAGGAATAACGCGGTAAGAGACTCCTGCTATGGACACACATGCATTAATTATTTGGAAGTGTTCATTACACAATTCATGGCAAATATGGAGACCCCTTCGCATACCTTCAATTATTGCAGATTTGCATTCTCAAAAAACTTATTTTCACAAAGGGAATTGTCCATTCTTTCATCACTCACAAAACAAAATGAAGCCTCATTGAGTAGACAAGCCAAAAAATCGAAAGGTAACCTGTGTTAAAAACAGGAATAGACAAAGGGGCGATTGGCGCAGAATTTGGTCATTCTTGCAAGAAAAAATGAAGAACTAAAAAGATTGAGATCTGTGTGGGTAGCAAACAGAGAAGGAAGCTGCGCGCGTTGGAAGAGTGGGCGATGGAATTGGAATAAAACCCAGATTGGAGAAAGTTGAGTCCTGTATGAGAGAAATTATTAAATACAGTAACAATTGCAGATGTAACAAGGAAACAAAGACTTATATGGTGCATTTGACCTCTTCAACAAAGCTCAGCAAAAACCGCGCAGTAGTGATGATCCAGGGTCGTTATTTGAAGCATTGTGTGTAAGAGATATTTTTAAAAGATTGCCAAAATTTTTAAAGATTGAATAGCGGCATATCTATCTGGTTGAAATGAAAAGAGAGTTAGGGCAACGATGGATGAAGGATGTCTTGTTTCTCCTCAGCAATACGATGACAAGCGAGGGCATGAGTGATAATGGCTGCGCAAAAGAAGAAAACTCTTCGCTTCTTTTGAAAATAAGTGAAAGAGAAACCACTGAATTAGAGGGTCGAGCTAAAAGAACTACAAAATACTCTAAATTCAATGATGTATTAGTAAATATGTTGTAGACATCCAAACACCAAATATTGAATGCTGTGATGTAATATGATAAGGCCGAAGGAGTCCTGGAGCTCTGCGAAGGGAAATATTACCATTTCATTAAAGAACGAGTGAAATAGCTATCGGTGGAACGAAATAGCTGGTCCGATCCTCGGACAACAACAAATATGAATAAATCTTTGTGGCGGGCACAATAGATTTAAAAGAAAATTTATTAATTTGTTTCCCCGTGAAGATTATAATTGGATAGGTTTTTAGTGCGGCTGGCTGGGATACTGTGGAGCATTATAAGGTGGCGCAGCATGATGGTTTGGTTTTACGTTTTCATTGGAAGCACCCTTCTGAATGGCCTCCAGGAGGTTCTGAGTGGCCTCTAGGAGGGTCTGAGGGGGATAGGCGTGAGCTTTCCCAACTTTTGGCTTCCCGTGCTTGTAATTCTTTGAGAGGACCTGATGTCTTGGCTTGGGATGGTTCAGACTTGTCTGTAAAGTACTCTGTGGTTGCCGGTTATAAGCAGATTGGTAGGCAATTGTTTGGGAACATTGAGGTCCCTTGGTGGAAGCAAGTTTGGCACAAGTTGTCATGGCCCAAGTGCAACTTCTTTATGTGGTTAGTGGCTCAAAATCGGTGTCTTACTTGGGATAATTTATGTAAGCGTGGTTTCCAAGGCCCCTCTATGTGTGTTTTGTGTCGTGGCTGTGAAGAGAGTGTCTCCCATATCTTCTTTCAATGCTCCTATGTTAGGGAGATTTGGCACTTATGGTGGGGGGTGTGGAATACGGCCTGCTGGCATGTTTCCTCTTTGGTGGAATTTGAGGAACGGTGGGGCAGGGCCCCTGTTTCTACTTCCTTTCTTCAGACTGCTTGGGCTCTTGGGCCTTCCTTTATTATCTGGAACCTTTGGTTGGAGAGGAATGGGCATATCTTTCAGGATTCGCGGCTGATGGCTCCTCACCTTTAGAGGAAAATTTTACACTCCTTAAGAGAAACTATTGCGGCTAAGTGTGATATGACTATGCGGGTGGACCCTCGGGATGTTGATTGTTGTAATTGTCTTCATCTTCCTCCTCCGCAACGACAACTCATGCGCAACAGATGTAGACATCCTACCCCGAAGGTGAATAGGGATGGAAGATGGACCCCTCCTCCCTTGGGAGTCCTAAAAATCAACTTGGATGGCTCTTTTCGTGGTAATCCTGGTCATGCTGGCATAGGAGGTGTGGGCCGTGATAGCTCAGGAGATGTTCAGTTTTTTTTCTTTGTGTATAAGGGTCTTCATACGAATAATCTTATGGAGGCTCAGACTATTTTAGTGGCTGTGGAGCGGGGCAGTCAGTTGGGATGGCGAAGGATCATATGTGAGTCTGACTCCCAGATTGTGGTGAACTTACTGAAAAGACGGTACATGGATAATGTGAGCTGACAATTGGCTTTGATTGTTGAACAAATTCTCACTCTCTGTGCCTCTTTGGAGCATGTTACTTTCAATCATATTCCCCGTAAATGGAATGGTGTGGCTGATTGCTTGGCTAAATGGGCTTCTGATCATATGCATGATTGGAATTTGGTGGATTGGGGCCAACTACCCCCGGATTTGTCTCATCATTTGGATCACTTGGTTGAACTTGATAGGGCCATTTAATGCCCTTGCTTTGTAACGTTTCCTTGGTTTAATAAAAATTTTACCCCTTTATGTTAAATATGAAGTAAAGTTGTAAAAATATTTTCACCAAGGTGTGAAATATTTTTCACCAAGGAAGTGGATGATTTTTTCAAAGCATTTTATCACCCAGGAGGATAAAAGAATATAAAGTCCACGGAGTGAGTAATTATTTTTACTCAAAAACGCATTTTTCAAAGTAAATGTGTGAACGAATACAAAATGGAAAAATATAAAAGGTGGAAATTTATGGAAATAACCACACGAGCGAATATATTATTGGATGTTAAGCGAAATTACGAAATATTTTATCTGGAAGTAACACATCTCTCACCGAAGTAATTAAATAAGCAAAATGGGTGGTTACTTTTTATTGGAAGTACAAAAGTTACCACTAAAGGATAATTACCAAAATTAATTTTTCACGAAAATGCAAAATGAAGATTAAAGTTAAAATATTTAATTTGCCAAAGACAACTAATTAAAGGAAGAATTACACCAGACGGATGCTGTGAAGGGTTGTAACCCAAAAAAGACAATGTATATATGCAAAGTGAAATTGTATCATCAAACATCATTAGAATTTGGAGTTAGGTAGGAGATATACAAAATATACTTTTAAAATGTTTATCATATAGATTATATAGTGAAGACCCTGATGCATGCATGAAATTTTGGAGAAATCAATGAAAGATCTTTGATTTTGTGGCTTCATGTTGGTATCAATTGTTTGTTACTTGAAATTCCGACCACAAAAAATCCTAGTGAACCCAAAAAGAGGAGACAAGCAAAAAACAAATTGCTTATTTTTCGAGACCCTGTTATGGGTTCTATCCAGATCCATTTGGATCGACGATTCATAACAAATTACGTCCTATTTAATTCGAGGGATTGAACAAATTTTCACTCCCACCCCGAAGTCATTCTCATAAATTGGCTATATTAATAAACTAGCCATATACATATAAGCATTTAAAAAATAGTATTATATCTATAACGATTTTATTATTCTTCTTTTCCCATGTTTTTTTTTTGTCTGTGCTTTTTTTAGCATGGAAGTTTTGTCCTTAACTTATTGATTATCAAAATGATACTTCATTGTATCAGTCAAATAAAAATATCAATCTCTATATTGAAATGTCTATATACACATATTTTGAAGTATAAGTAAGAAAGATTTATTCTTTCACACACGGGTCTGTATACTATGTATTATACATATTATACCATATACATTTACATTCTATCCATAGATTGTTATTTATCATATATATGAATAGATCTAAATAAAGAGAAATATCTATTTAGATCTATTTATCAAGGTTTTATCTTATATTAGAAAAAATCAATATATATAGGTATATATATATTGATCAGATTCATAGAATTTCGTCATTTTGAATATAGAAATAAAGAAAAACCATTGTAATTGCTGGAAAAAACAAGCCCACCAAAGGCACGAAAAGAGAGGGTAAGTTGTTCATTATTATATCAAAAGTATATTAAATAGTCTTTTTTTTTTTTTTTATTACAAAGATAGATTATAAGATCAAATGAGTGATAGGACCAAATAAGCGGGCGTGCCTTTCTTCGTAAAATACCTAATTCATTAAGTCTTTTGTAAAGTAATTTATTACTTTACTTTGTTTGATACTTGTTTGATACAAAACAAATGGGACCAATTTCCACATTGTATATTGGTACATATAAATGATAAAATATATCCGCTTCTCAATTCTATTTTTTGGTTGTCTCCAACTTAATATTTTTTTATTATTTAAATTGGTATATCAAGTATATATTCAATTTATCAATGTACATTTGTTGTACTTGTGTGATATGATTAATTGGTTTCCCCAAAGGAATTAAAATATTTCTAGTCAATCATAGTAATCTATGAGTGTTATTTGGATCAGTAAGAAGGGCCATATAATTAGGATTGTCATTCTTTCTCCAATTTGGTATCATTTGTTGTTCATGTGTGATTTATTCAATTGGTTCTTTTAAGCAAAGATTAAAATCCTTTTGATAAATCATAAGTAACTTGGTTGTATTAGTTGGATCCATAAGTAGAGTTTGTCAATTACTTTCCTGCACATTTATAATACAAGATATAAACCAACATAAGTGTGCCAAACAATTTGAGTTATTGCCAATACAATTCATTTGTCCTAGATTTTCATTTGACTTCGTTCACTCTATAGACACTCAAATTTTTCCTCATAATTCTCACGATATTCATTTATTGATTAAATAGATATTATTATTTACTTAATCAATTCATTCAATACTTTCTTCTATTCATGCATTTCATCAAATCATTAAACCGTCTCATGCTTGTTCATCATCCATTTACATAAATCATTTCACTTTGACTATTTGCACGATTATTCATTTGCATTAATCATTAAAATGCATTCATATATTTCATTAAATAATTTATCCATTTACATAAAATCATTTCACTTTGACTATTTGCATGATTATTCACTTGCATTAATCATTAAAATGCATCCATATTTCATTAAATAATTTAAAGTTCATAAATCAAATTCCATGAAATTAGCTTAAAATTGCACATTAAATTCATAAATCAATTTCCATGGAATTAGCTCAAAATTGTACAATTTGAGCTTCCAAACATGAATCATGGCATAAATCACTCCACTCATTTCTCATTTCTCATTTTCACATTATGCATTCATCTATAAAAACCTCCTCCTTCTCACTTTTTGGGGATACACATATTTATTTAAAAATCTGAGAGCATCAAATGCATAAATCAAGAATCATGGTGAAATAGGAAAACAATGGAGCTGATTTTCCTTTGAATGCATTTATGTTAGTTTTGCATAGTTTAGTTTGCATTTTGCATTTGTATTCATTTGGAAAGGCTTTATTGATGATATGCTGAAATTTTGATTTGAATTTATAGATTAAATCATTCAGCTTCTTCAGTTTTCAGCATAAACAAAATGGTGAACTCGACGTGAACGCTTGGATGAATATTTTCACATTTTGCATGCACACTGATCTGCAGAAAAATTGAAAGACAAATATGATATGATCTACATTTTGCATCAACTTCTTTGCATTTGATATGATCTACATTTTGCAGAGCATCGATTTCTTCACATCTACAACATATCAATTTCTTCACATCTGAATATGATATATATTTTGCAGGATCAACAACTCCAGATCTGATATGATATACATTGTCTCATTTAAATTAGATTTTTAGTTTTCAACTTTTAAATTAGATTTTAGTTTTTAGCTTTTAACTTTTAATGTAAAGTTAGCTTTTAATTTTTAAATTAGATTTAGCTTTTGTTTTTAGCTTTTAGCTTTTAATAGCTTTTTCTAAATTAGATTTTGCTTTTTTTAATTTTGATTTTTTTAAATTTAGTTTTATTTTAGAATGTAGATTTAATATAGATTTATTTCAGATTTAATTTAATTTAATCTAGTTGAGATTATTTTTTTAATTTAGATTAATTTTTAGAACTAGATTAATTTTAAGGCTTAGATTAATTTAGATAAGTTTTAATTAACTTAGACTAATTTTTAATTTAGTTTAGAGTTCTAGTTTCTAATTTAATTTAGATTTTTAATTTTTAGATTTACTATTTAATTTAGATTCTTAGCCTTTTAACTCAGATTTAATTCAGTCTCTAATTTCTCATTTAGTTAGATTATTTTTAATTTAGTCTAGATTTTTAGTTACTCATTTAATAAATAGTTTAATTTTTACTAATATAGTTTAGATTTTAGTTTTAGATTTCTTTTCTTTTAGTGTGGATTTTAAAGTTAAAATTAAATTAAATTTAGATTTTAATTTAATTTAGAAGTAATTTAGATTTAGATTTAGATTAAATTAATTTCATTAGGATTTATGTTAGTTTTCATTTTGGTTAAGTTTTGGTTTTGTGACTAATTTTGTTAATCTGGTTTCTTTTGCTAGGTTTGTTTGGCAAAAAATTGAAAATTAAAACATACGCTTGTCAAAGAAAGGAGGCATGAAACTACTAATGAGATTTTGATGCAGAACGTTCATCGAAGACATGATTTTGAAACCAATTGTCTTTTAGATTAGAAAACACTTCAATTGGTGCATTAAAAATGAACAATTGTCTTCTCTCACGTAGATCTAACTAGGGGGTGAATGAACACTGTTTGTTGTGCTTGAGATGGTAGGGAGTATGCTCTCACCTTGTGCAGAACTTGGTGATCAGAAACTAGACCCATCTATTTTATGTGTCACCCCGACTCAATAATCGAAGTATCATCTCCCCTTGCGCACTTGTGCGATCCTGGGTGCAAGAGAAATAGTTATTGACTCTAGGAATTGGGCCTTCCTTGGTAGGAAAAAGTACTCACCCCAAGGAAACTCAAATCGGCAACAGAGCTCTTTGGTTGAGCTACCTCCAATCGGTATATAAATGTGAATCCTAATGGAAAACTTAGGATTACGAGTACAGATGTGTCATACAGACTAAGTAGTACTCCCCAAAACCCTGTTGAGCATAACCTCTTCAGGCTGGAGTGCCTCCTAAACGAAGATTAATCTTGTGCCCCATGTATGGCCACTCGAACAGGGGTCCCGAATTAAACACCTTTGCGTAGTAGCCAACAACCTTCTATTTGCTAGCCCAATACTGGTTGGTGTGAAGGCATCCACATCTTTGCAGTTTTTAGTAGAGGTGATCAATCTGCCATGGGAGTTTCATGGGGGTTGGAAGCTTGGTTGGCCTGAGAAGTGAGTGCACTATAAGGGGGAGCTCGTGTGGCCAAGCTTCTGGATTCACACGCTAATAATATGCGGCTGGGGAAACCCACGTGGAATCTAGCAAATATTGTCCTTTCCAACCTTAGGATTTGTGCTTGTATTGCAAAAATTCACGATTGAAAACAAACTTAAAAACACTTTGTCTGCTATGTCTTGTGTGTGTGTTCAAAAATAGACATCAAACAAACATCACACCTAGTAACTTGCAACACCTTAAAACATTTCCAAAACCATCAACCAAATATGTCTAATCGTTATCCTCCATATTCATCCACGACCTATGAACGAAACCAAAGGATTGAATATCTTGACCATCGTTTGAAAGAGCTTGAAAAAAAACTTGAATCCCAACATTTGAATGAAGTGATGCAATCATCTCATAAGCCTTTATCCTCACCCAAAACTACATCATCCAAGTTCAATGTCCATGAATTTCTGCAAAGGCTAAATGAGAAACCTAAATCTATGTCCTTAAACAAAAATAATATTGAGCAATCATACCATGTCATGCACCTATCTTCATCTCCCATAAGTCAAAATAAACCTCATGAGTCTTTCACCCAAGTTAACAAATCTATCCAACCATCCTCTCTCATCATACCATCTCCATCCAATGAGTCATGTCAATCTATTAGTCCAAAGCATGCTAGCATAGACTCCCCTACACATCAAGTTCAAGTATTCCTTCCACTCCATCCAATGATAACAAAATTCAACAACCCCTTCCAATCTTTGACCAAGATCCCATCTCCCAAGAACCTCACGATGATCCCATTATCTCTTTTTGTTTCATCCAAGATGATCCCCTTCCATCTCAAGAGAAAAGTATCCTTCCAAGTCCTCCTTCCACCCCATCTAATGAATCCATACCATCTCATGATTCTGTCATATCCAATGATCAATATATGCTTTTCACAAAATATCAGGATTCCCTTCCTCATCAAGATCAAGATATACCTCCATTCAAGGATACCCTTTCATTCCATGATGATGTTCATCCTTCTCGTGATCAAGACATTCCTTTCATACCACTTCATGATGATTCCATATCTAATAAAGAGCAATCTAATCCATCTCCTACACCTCGTGATCCTTTTCCAAGTCAAGATCAAAGTACCCCATCATCCCCATGTCAAGATCCTATCACCCATCCTAATTCCCCTCATGATTACAATCCTCCACAAGAGTCTATCACCCCTATTCAAGCTATACATGAACACATTACCTATCAAATGGGTTCCCTCACTTTTATCCAAGGTGGTTTACTCCAAGATCTTTTTATTCCTTCAATATCACATCCACCTCATGATAGACTTGCATCTTGTTTCATAAATAATACATACCTCATTGGAAAACGAATGTGTCAAAGTATGAACTACAAAGGAAAAGGATTAGGCCTTCATGAACAAGGTATCCTAGAACCCATTTATATCCAAGAAAATCCATATTATCATGACCTTGGTTATACACCTCATGCTCAAGAAATTGGTAACCATCGTAAGCCTAGATTCCATCAAAATAAACCTAAGTATCCTAGTCCATCAAACCTTCCATCTATCCTAGGTCCTTATCATAGTCCATCAAACCTTCCATCTATCCTTCGTCCTTATCATCCAAACCCTAGTTCATTAACCCTTTCGTCCATATTGGGGCCCTACATCCCTCCATCTCCTATTCATCAAGAACAACAAAGGCACACATCCTTGATGCCCTCTCAAAATTCTACCTAAATTAACCCATCCATAATACCTCCATATCATTCATCTCCATCCACCCATCCCATTGATTTTGGAGGTAATTTGGGTGCCAAATGTCAAAAGCTTCCATATCAAAATCCACATATATCAAAGGATCAACATATCTCCTTGAAGAGACATGCAAAAATAAAAGAAAATCCAATCCAAAGTCAAAAGAAAAAAATTCAAAGGCCACAAAGGCCCATAAATCAAAAAGAAAAAATTCAAAGGCCACAAAGGCCCATAAATCAAAAATGAAAATTTCAAAAGCCACAAAGTCCCATAAATCAAAAAGAAGAATCTCAAAGGCCACAAAGGCCCATGAATCAAAAATCAAACTCAAAAGCTATGTGGATTCCTAAAAGTCTCGTAGAAGCAATAAAATCTAAATTGGCATCCAAATTTGCTAATCCAAAAGCTTCCTCCTATCATCCATCTAAAAACCTATCACCTTCCAAATTCATTTTTTCCTCCATCACTCCACCACCCTTCAAGGTGTGTGTTGATGTTGATCTTGTCGTCCTTTCTGCCTATCCATCAACCAACCTTCCAAACTCCTATCCATTATCCAACATTCATCCCCCATTATCCTCCTTTAATCCAAACCTTTGCATAAGTCCTTAGCTTCTTCCATCACACCATTAATCTACCAACGTTTATGAGCCTAATCCTCATTTCCATGGTTTATTAGAGCACACATTCGAGGGATATTAGTTGTGAAACTTGATGCTTGAGTCCTTCCTCCATCTCCCTATCATGCATATATTACCTTCCATTTTCATTTATCCCTATCCATATCATATCTTCCATATTCCTCTTGCACTATACACTTGGGGGCAAGTTTCATCCATCCTATCATTCATATCCATTATCCTCTTTATGTTCATCCTTTACCTTTCCACCTTTGATCTTGACAAGGTTAAGGATCCTCTTAAACGTCATACATCTTATCCTATACACTTTATCCATATCTTTCATATCATATCCTTCACCTTATCCATATTCCATCATTCTATCTAAATACATCCTTTCTTCCCTTGGTCTTCATGAGAAATAGGGGAAAAATACTTAGGCATTGTGTCCATATCTTATCTAGTTGATCTTGATCATCCTATTCATTATCCTTATCCTTTCATTATTCCATTCCATATCTCCTAGGTTATCAAAATCCATGTCTCATTTCCTTCCTTTGTTCTTGATGAGATTAGGGGCAAAATTATGAATGCATGCTTTCGATTTCCTTTCATATCCTTATGCATTACCATTCCATCATAGTTCACCTCCTTATCATTTATCCATGATTAAATTACCTCCAACACTGGCCATCATGTCCCTTTGCAACCTTGAATCTTATCATGAGGCTAGCTGAAAAATATTATCCAATCCTCATATCTTTTGTCAATCAATTATATCAAACAATCATCAATCTTATCGTACTTAGAGAAATCAATGATCCTAAATACTTATCATCATCATGCCTTATGGAATCAATCATTTCTAGCATCTTAATCAATCAACCATTATCATCTTTTGACAAGAGATATGTTGCTTGTGTGACATGTTTTGCAGTGAATCTTTCATTTTGATCTATCATTTTTCAATGGTTGCACTACCTCTAGTGTGGGGCATCTAGTTTCTTTAATCAGTCATATCACATTTCATCTCACTCCATCTTTAAAACTTCAAAAATCCAAAAAAATCGTAAAATGTCCTTAAAAAATCCAAAAAAATTGTAAAATGTCCTGAAAAAGTCCAAAAAAATCGTAAAATGTCCTAAAAAAATCTAAAAAAATTATAAAATGTCTTGAAAAAATCCAAAGAAAAAACGTAAAACTTCAAAAATCCCTAAATGGTGACACTTTTAGATCATCACACAACTTTGAACTTCAATCAAAACACATCACAATTGACAATCAAACGAACATTGCAACATATCTACCAATCTATCTGGTAGACCCACACAACACGCCTAAACTATGATAAGCGTCAGTTTTACAGTAAAGCATTATGCATGTTTATTTGTTTCTCTTTGATTGTTTTATGATTTTATCTTTGGTGACATGTATTTTAGCTTCTCCAGGATGTCTTGGACTAGAGAGGCGAGGATGGGGCATGTTCACTTGTTTTCTGTCTGTGGATTGTTTCTTATTCACAAAATGACTCATCTTAGGACATGGTTGCCTAAAACCATCGAGGACCTATGAGTCTAGTGTGGGTAAGAACATTCCTTGTCTGATAGTGTATTCCATGCAATAAGTATTTAGGTCATCTAAGGTTCTTATACCTAGATGCTTATACTTCATTACTAAATAAAAATGCAAACAGTATTCAGATCGTCTAGATGTTCATGTTATCTAGACGCTTATACTAATTTGCAATATAATAAGCTTGATGATGATAAAATCACTTAAAAGGCACAAGAGGCTTCATCACCTTCATTCTCTTCCATCTTGCATTTCATTTTCTTCATCTTTCTTGTCGCAGAGAAATCCATGAATTGCTTAACTCACTAAAATATGTCTCTTGAATCAAATCAATAAATCAATCAACCTGCTTCTCGAAATTTCATGCCCCCTTAATCAATCAGTCAATCCATCATTGCAACACCTTGTCTTGCGTAAGCATCATTCTAAATTAGCTTAATCAGCTCAATCAACTTCATTAACTCATCAACTTGGCTATACTGATCATTTCCATCAATTGTTTAGTTACGCCCATCAATTGTGCATTTTCATCAAAATGTACATCATCGCTTTATCACTTGCTCAATATCAGGTATCTAATCATTTTCTAGACATCTATCGAGAGATTAATATTCTTACAATCTGTTCGATCAATCTCTCGAGGGGGCATATCATTCTTATCATAATCCTTACTAGGATATCTCTGGGGAATGTATCAATTGATCAATCTTTTTCTTTGAAACAACGCGACAAGCTGCATTGTCTCAAAGAGGGGCAAAATGTAGACACTCAATTTTTTCCTCATAATTCTCACGATATTCGTCTATTGATTAAATAGATATTATTATTTACTTAATCAATTCATTCAATACTTTCTTCTATTCATGCATTTCATCAAATCATTAAACCGTCTCATGCTTGTTCATCATCCATTTACATAAATCATTTCACTTTGACTATTTGCATGATTATTCATTTGCATTAATCATTAAAATGTATTCATATATTTCATTAAATAATTTATCCATTTACATAAATCATTTCACTTTGACTATTTGCATGATTATTCATTTGCATTAATCATTAAAATGCATCCATATTTCATTAAATAATTTCAAATTCATAAATCAAATTCCATGAAATTAGCTTAAAATTGCACATTAAATTCATAAATCAAATTCCATGAAATTAGTTTAAAATTTCACATTAAATTCATAAATCAATTTCCATGGAATTAGCTCAAAATTGCACAATTTGAGCTTCCAAACATGAATCATGGCATAAATCACTCCACTCATTTCTCATTTCTCATTTTCACATTATGCATTCATCTATAAAAACCTCCTCCTTCTCACTTTTTGGAGATACACATTTTTATTTAAAAATTCAATTTCAATCTCTCTTCCACTCATCACAGCTTTTTGTTTCACTTGTGCTCATAAAAATCTGAGACCATCAAATGTATAAATCAAGAATCATGGTGAAATAGGAAAACAATGGAGCTGATTTTCCTTTGAATGAATTTATTTTAGTTTTGCATAGTTTAGTTTGCATTTTGCATTTGTATTCATTTGGAAATGATTTATTGATGATATGCTGAAATTTTGATTTGAATTTATAGATTAAATCATTTAGCTTCTTCAGTTTTTAGTATAAACACACTCAACAAGGCACTGGTCTTACCCATTTCATCATTTAATTTAATCAAACTTGTTTTCAAAACGTTACATCTGTTAACTGAACATATAAATAAACTTCACCTTGATATTGCTTATACAATTTATACCAAATTAGGCTTGCATCTTTCCACTCCCAATTGCCATTGTGGATAGATTGCTCAAGTAGGAAACACGTAGTTCAATTTTGCTTCATTTGCATAGGTACACCCACCTAGGTCTGACAGAGCCTGAAGAGAAGAAGATTCAAATACACCAATTGGCCTTGTTCGTTAGCCTAAAACGTACCAAGAGTTTGGCAACCTCTTGAAGTTTTCCAACCAATATTTTTGAGAACTAGCAAGCCTCATGGGCTTGATTCATTACAACAAAATCAACTCTGAAAAGAAAATCTACTATTTGGAGCCACAATTTGCACTATTAGGGCCCCTTCTACAACCCCCATTTAACCCTTTTTATTTTTCCCAATAACTGCCCTAGAATGTTCTAGGAAGTTCAAATTTCTCCTTCTGTTTTGGTGCCAAAAGTCTTGCCATTTGATTTCTGGCCTAGGGAGAAATTTTTATGTTCACTTTTTAGAGGATCAACATCGTAGGGCCATAACTTTTGATCTGGGTGTCCGATTTGCTATTATTGCATATCGTTGGAAAGCTCTTGACGAGCTCTACAACATGTGAGTTGCCTATAGGTCGATTTGACCACTTTTTGAGCTATTTCGGGGCCTCTAAAGTTTTCTATCTAAATTTGAAGTTGCATTGGAGAAATTTCTCGGGATGGAAACTTGAATTTCTCCCAAACCGTGCAGGGTATTGAGGTGATTCTTTCTCGATCGGAAATATTTTTTAGCTCTGCTCCTTGGGGTAAATTTTCACGTCCATATGAGCTCATTTAGGTCGACTTACTAAAAATAGTAAGTGCTCGTTTTTCACTATTTTTGACGCCTGATAGTCTTATACCCCTTAAGTGCCATCATGAGACTCAAAAAAACTAAAGAAAATAATTTAAAAAAAAAAAAACATTTTTTTTGGGTGATGCAAGATTGCCCTACACCGCTGGATGCTCTTGCATCAGTTTCCTTATTTTTCTTTTGGTTTTCCACTACATTTTTATTAAATATTTCTTGGAACTCTCTACAATTCTAAAAAATTTTGAGATATTGAAAACTGATTGTAATACCAAGTGTCCCTGTATCTTATTTCTTCTTTGTTGACACACAATGTTCCACCACTCAACAACTTCATGGACTTAAATCTTGAGATCTATATAGTCACAATAACTTGCAAAGCAACATTAAGTAATATGAGTGTTTTGAAGAATCAGTAAGTGTCCTCCTAGACCTGTTAAATTTTTCCTCATTTCTTTCCTTCCATATATTTCAAAATATTTTAGTTGAAAGGAAAATCCCAAACAAATTATATTCTTTATCTATTTTTTGGTCCCAATAAGAATTTTTGTAAGGCCAACTTGTCAACTCCCTATAATACATGTAGGGATCTTCTAGTATGTGATAACATTGGATCTCATGACATAGAGTTCATATGGTTTATGGTATATTTAATTGTTGATTATAGATTATTTACCTGCATAATGATAATGGATCTAGTAAGCATAGATTCCATACATTTGCATGTACGTTTCTAAAGACTTTTTTAAAAACCATTCTATACATATCCTACAATTATTGTTGTCCATGAGATCTCTTTTGTTCTAGTGGCCTATAGTAGTATTAAATGTATATAATTTAAAACCTATATGTATAAACTTGGTTATTGTTTGAAAAGTTGTTGATTTCACTATGATTAATGTAAACTCTTGATTGGGTCTTGGCCAACGAATATTGTATTATGAATAGGACTGCACTAAAGAAGTTAGGGTTTCATAACATACCAACAATTACATGTCATAATTGCATTTAATTTTAATATTAAAACTTAATATTATATTGCTATGCTGAGAAAAATAAAATAAAATATATAATTAGAGAGTTTGATCTTATCTTAGTTGTATGGATCCAAAATGGTTAGTTTATCTTATTTGTTTTGTAATTCTAGAGATTTGTGTGAGCAAACTATTATCAATTATATATTTGATATAAATCTTATATGTGAAGTCGAATCAAATCTGTGCCCAAAATCAAACTTCAATATTTGTGACATTCACCTTGTTGCCCTATTTCTCTTATGATGATCCTATAATTTAACTTGTGTTGGAGGATGAATGATGATAACAAGTTTTCTAATTTGTAGATCTCATGAATGGTTGGAGGGAAAAAGAGATTTGTAAACTATCCTATACTAATTTTTCAACAAAATGATAATGGAAAATAGAATGTTCCAAGATAGGAAAGGGTAGGAAACTTGAATTTTTGAAATTTGACTATGGACACTACTAGAGACATGGGAATAAGTGTTTGTGCATGGTGAAGAATCCAAGTTTTAGGGGTTATCTATCAAGAGGTTCCTCAAGATAGGAACACTTACCTTGTGGTAGTTGTTAGCCATTATTATTTCTATGCGATGCTCTTGTCACGGGTGTTCAATCCCCTAATATTCATGAGGAAATATTAATTTCCCTCTAAGGGAGGGGGCTTCCTCCCTTAGATACCAGTAGGTAGTGATTAGTGCTAGGTTGTCCTCTAGACAAAGAAAATTCCTTTGCTATTTGCTTATTGGTTTTTCTCTCCCTCTTCCTCCTAGAATCAATATTGGCCTTCAAAATCTTAGTCACAAATTGGCTAATGTCCCTTACATTCATGATTCCCAACTCATCATATAATTTAAAATATATTTCTACACTCATTTTCTTTTTACCTCCAAAGTATCTACATTGGAAACTGTCTCATTAAAATGAACAAATATACCATGATTATGTACACACCTTCCTAGTTTTTGTCTGGTCTAATTCAACCATTGTGGGTAATTGGACTAGGCCAAGAACCAAGTTTTTAGTCTTTTAAACCCATATCTGTTTCAATTTTTGGGGTTGATCCTTGGGGCAATATTTTGTGAAATGTGAGCAGTTACCACATTTTGTTAAAAACAATTTCTTCTCTTCAGCCTCAATTGATTGCACCCATTCTCCATTAAGCACATGTAAGGTTAATGTCTTTCGAAAGTTTGTATATTGTGACCACATATAATCAAGAATATAGTTTTGAATTCTCCACCAACCATTCCTCATCAAGTACCGCAAGTTCCCAAGTTATTGCCAATAATGTAAAGTGCATCCATTAACCAGAGTTCCTAGGAAGGTTATATAAGCAAATCAAAATCAGAGAATTTTCTACTTTGTATTTTAGTGAATTAAATTTTAGAGACTAATTTTGAATAAATAAATGTAGGTTGGTGCCAAAAAATCAATCAATTAATGCATGATCACAAAGTAAGGAATTTGCATCAACAACCACTGGGACATCAAGTATAATTTTGGTAGATGTCGAACTATCCTCATCAATCTTTTGAGTAACAGATAAAGTCCTATTTGGTGTGCATGAAGGTGCATGATAGAATCAATAGAAGCGAGTCACTATAGTAAATATAATAATATACACTATTTTATAATTTTGTAAAAAATATATAATTTATTGTATATATGAATTCAAAAATATCATATTCTATAGTATATATATGTAATTTTATGATGTCAATTATAGAAGTGGATTAATAATCTTAATAGAGTTCCTCATAAATAGTTCAAGGAGGCTACTTAAGAGTTATTTTATTTTATTTTATTTACTTCAGAGTTATTTTATGGTTTTAATTTTTTTAAAATCTATATTGACTATATTTTTGTTTTTATGTATACCATCAACTCTTAACTTAATTAGATTGGAGAAATATAAATTATTGTAAACTATGAATTATAAATTATGATAAATTATAGAATTTTCAATTAAATTGTAAAACTAGATTATAAATGATTGTAAATTGTAGAATTATAAATAAAATTGAAAATTAAAGCATACAAAGTACATTTTAAATCATAAATTAAATTTAGATTAACTTATAAATAAAATTGAAAATTAAAGATTAAAGCATACAAAGTATATTTGAAATTATAAAAATGAGAAAGCAACGGGATTTTTTTTATATTTATGAAGTCATAATGGTCCTCCAATACTCTGCCATTTCTCTCACGCTCTCAATTTCTACACTTTGCAATTCCGCTTTCTACAGCGATTTTTTGATTGATTGACGATTTGAGATTTTAGCAGATTAGATCTTATTTCTTTAAGATGGGTGCTGATGAAGGCAGTGATACTACTGTATGTGCAGCAAGTATGGGTGTTGATCATCTTATTTTGGAGATACCCTTTAATATCGTTGAAATTGTTTCAGCTCAAAACATGGAACTTCTTGGCATTCTGGGCTATTCCTATTGAGTTTTTCCCACCTTCCATATCGAATGACATGGCTGATGCCACTATGAAACAAAGCCTTCAGAAGTATGGAGATGAGATAACTTTCTAAGTTCCTCTATGCCAAATTGTTCTATCAGGCCTTTGAAATATATCTAGTTTGTAGATGATTGTTTAATGTCCAGTTTTCAAATTGATTTTTCCAGACTTTGTTTAAGATCTCATGTTTTAGATTGTGACTGCAAAGTCTTAGAATCAGGTTTTGTGGATCTGTGCTTGTGGATAGACCATTCACGTAGGGGACATGATTCACTAATATTTGATTTTGTCAGTAAATGATTGCATATGATGTTCTTTTCTTCTTCCTTCTTTTCATGGATGCCTATTTTGATTTAGATAATGTTTGCAAATTACATCTGCCAATCTGCTACACATATGAGCTTCCATAGAGTAAGATTGTTTTAGCTCAGTAGGTAGGGTTTCTTGGCATTTGAATTGAGTCTTATTGAATGTGTTTGTCCTATGTAGTAGGGATTGTATTAGGGCTTTCCTGATATTTTTTCAGCATACATTCAAAGCATAATTATAAAATATTATAAAATGGGGATTTTGAACTATTTCCCAGAGTTGTATGAATCTCGTTTTGGTGATTCATGAAAATTTACGCTACACAACCCTGTCTATCATTTTAACAATGATCTTGTATAGAATATTCATTGAAAATGATCCTTGTGTTTGTCAGGGCATTGTTTGGAATGAGGAAAAAGAGCAATTGTTAGTCCTCAAAAAAATAGTCTAGTTGGATCTGTTTGGTTCTTCATTCTTATTGTCTATACTTATATAGAAATCTCTACCCATTTTTTACATATTCGACTCTATTCAAGATAGTATTGGCATGCCTATCAACCGAAATTTTAAATATTTTTTAGTTCTATTTATTGCCCATTTTTAAAATGTATTGCAGATGTTATTCAAAGTAGGATTAGTATAAGATTTAATCAATTCTATGCTGATATTTTAAAAATATTTATTTCTTATGTAATAAAAGAATTAGCATGGTAGATATATATTTAGTTATTCATCATTAGTATGGTAGATATATATTTAGTTGTTCATCTCTGGATTTGTGTGCTAAATAGATTAATTGTTCACTTTTGATATAACAATTCTTGGAATGGTATTGCTCTTTTAACATCCATAATTTTTTGAAAGTTGTTCAACATATGATGCACTAAGTGTGCGCTCCTTTTCAAATTTTCTGCTCTGTAACCTGATGAATCAGCCTAGCGGGGGCCCCATCAGGGCTCCCCCACCTATGAACCCTGCTATCTCCAAGAATGGTGCATCTTCTTTTCCTGGGGGAACTAAATGTACGCTTGGTAATTCACATGCTTCCTCGCCTGGGGGTTTGAACAAATCTATTTCTTCTTCTGGGGGGAAGGACATTCTATTAACTGGTGAAACTTCTGTGACGTCCCAGATGCAATTGTGAATGATGCCTTGGAAGGTTTGAAGCTGTCCTTGGTTGGGAAATTCTTTGTTGGTCATTTGAATATTGACCAGGTACGCAAGTGGGCCACTGACACTTGGAATCTCAAGGGTAGTGTTTCTATAAGCGCTATGCCTAAAGGTCTATTTTTCTTTACCTTTGTTATCCCTAAGGATATGATTAAGGTACTCATGGGGGGCTAGTGGGCCTTTGATAAAAGTTTCAAGAATATATTGTCCATGTGTAAGTGGAAACTAGGGTTTGATGCCTCTACTGATCTAGGGAAAGTCGCTCCGACCTAGGTTCAACTTCCTGGCTTGCCTCTGGAATTCTGGCACTAGAATGTTTTTAAGGGGATTGTTGATTCCTTTGAAACTTTGGTTACGGTGGATAAAGTGACCCTCCTTAAATCTCATTTGGCTTATGCTAGGATATGTGTAAATGTGGTTGTTAACACAGTTATGCCCACCTCTGTGACCTTAAAATGAAAATTTGGAAGATGGGTTCAACCGTTGGAGTATGAAAAAGCTATGGTTTTTTGTCAAAGGTGCAATAAATTTGGGCATTTGTAGGATGCTTGCAACCAAATCCCTTTGGATTCTAGAATGCCCCAAATAGAAATACAACGAAGCTCTCCTTTAAAGAATGTAACTCCTATGAACTTGATAAAGGAGCCAGGTTGTCCTACTCCCAACAAAGGTTTGTTGCTCTCAGATATAACAAAGCTCCATCCTCAAGAAGTGCATGCTATTATGAAGAGTGTTGGTGGGCTTTCTTTGGAGGAAGATGTGAATGAGTTCTTCTCACCCTCTGGAAATAAACTTCTTGAATCAGGAAATGAAATGGAGGATGACTTTTTTTCTCAGGATTTAGTGGGTGAAGAACAACCCAATGAGCCTCTTGAGGAAGGAGAGTTTGTCAGCTAATTGGAAAAAAATCTAAAGCCTACACTTGAGCTCCCTTCAACAGAACTAAAGCTGGGGGATGGCCATACGCCAGAAGGTAATATGAAGAAGGAAATTCATGAGGGAACCAGGAAAAGTAGGTTAAATTCTTGCTCTCCTCAAAAAGATGGTGTGGTAGATGGAGAATGGATTAATATTAAGTCAAGGAAAAAGAAAAAAACTAGATGTAGGAGGAAATAACAAAGTGGGAAGACCTCAACTAAAAGAATCAAGGATTAAAGAAACATCAAGAGATGTGGTTGCGGGTAAGCAACAAACTCTTGACTCTTTGGCAGGGAATAAATCAAAAAAGAAGTAAGGGAGTTTATTCTCCCACTTGGAGTAGTATCAACAAATACTACTTTTTTTGTCTTGTTTTAATGCGTATATTATCTTGGAATGTTAGGGAACTTAATGGCCCCTATAAACATCATTTGTTGAAGGCTTTTTTAGTTGACGTGAAACCAGATATCTTAATGATTTAGGAGACTAAAATGAAAAGAGAAAGCTTTGAGAAAGTTATTAAATGGCTTTGGCCTAGTGCGGGTTTTGAAGTTAGTGACGTTGAGGAAGCCTCAGGTGGGATTGCAATTTGTTGGAACTCATCAAGGCTTGTTGGAAGGTTGGATTTAAATAACACAAATAGTCTCTTAGTTAGTTTAGAAGACAATATTACCTTAGCCAAATGGAATATGGTCAACATTTATGGCCCTAATTCCAGACTTGACAAGATTGATTTGTGGAATATGTTGGGTGGAATAATTTCCAATAGAAATGATGAGTTGTGGATGTTGGGAGGAGATTTTAACTCCCTGTTATACCCATCAGAAAAAAGTGGAGGGATAACTTATTTTTCTGACAGTATGTTGGACCTTTCAGGTTTTCTTAACTCTGTAGGTCTAATGTATATTCCTCTGATAGTATGTCTTTTTACTTGGTCTAATAGGAGACAGGGCATTCACCTAATTCAAGTCAAATTGGACAGGTTTCTTATTTCTTCTAATTGGAATGTCTTGCAAAACCTCTCTTTGACTGCCTTCCTAAGAATAGGATCAGATCATAGTGCTCTCCTTCTAGAATGGGAGGACAAAATGACTAAAAGGCCTTACCCTTTTAGATATGAGATAATGTGGTCACTTCACCCAGACTTCAAATCCTTGATTGAAGAATGGTGGAATCTACCTTGTGATGGTACTCCCATGTTCCAATTAACTCAGAAGCTGAAAAGGATTAAAGAAAACGTCAAGGGTTGGAACAAGTATTCATTTGGGAACATTTTTACTACTAAGACTTAAACTTGACGATTAAGGAGATCCAAGATTTAATGGAACTGGGTATGTTGGATGATGAGATTTTCAATAAAGAAAGGGAGTTGAGAGCTCAATGGTATAAAATAAACAAAAAGGAAGAAATCTTCTGGAAACAGAAATCAAGAATCCAATGGCTAAGAGAAGGGGATAGAAACACTAAGTTTTTCCATCAATCTACTTTGAAGCATAGAGCAAGAAACAGGATCAAATTCCTAACTACTTCTGATGGGACTAGACTGGATTGTGAAGAGGACATAGCTAAAGAGGCTATTTCCTTCTTTTCAAATTTTCCTGATCTGCCAAGGGTTGATAGTTCTAAATGGAATGATTTCTTGAAGGTCATCCCCAATGTTATTACTAACCAAGATCTAAAAGAATTATCTAAGGTAGTTTCTTTGAAGGAAGTTAAGGATGTTTTCTCATTTGGTGCTTTTAAAGCGCCAGGACTGGATGGATTTCCCCCAAGTTTCTTCCAAGTATATTGGGACATAGTCTCTCAAGAATTATTTAATGTAGTGAAGGAGTTTTTCAGATCGAGAAAGCTTTTGAACTAGATGAATACCACCTTTATAGCTCTGATCCCTAAGAATAGTGATGTTATTTCTATGAATGATAATAGACCTATCAACTTGTGTAACACCACTTATAAGATTTTCTCTAAAATTATGGTCAATAGGTTGAAAGTGGTTTTAAATAAAATGATTGCTATGAATCAGAAGGGATTTGTACAAGGAAGAAAAATATGGGAAGCTTCCATATATACCCATGAGGTGCTACATTCTATGGACCACAACAAAAAATAGGGTATGGTTCTAAAGTTGGACATCTCAAAAGTATATGATTGGGTCTCTTGGAATTTTATTTTTGTTATTCTTGAAAAATTTGGCTTCAATGGAAAATTCCTCAAGTTAATTAGATCCTTTGTCACTACTCTGAGGTTCTATGTCCTGGTTAATGGGATTCCTAATGGTTTTTTCTCTCCAGGTTGTGGTCTTAGACAAGGCGATCCTTTATCACCCTATTTGTTTGTTATTGTTGATGAAGCTCTAGGCCGCAATATACAAAAATAGATTGCTAACAAAACCTTAAAAAAAAAATTGTGTTGCTTCCTCATTACCCCCTACCTCACATCATCAATTTGTAGATGATACTATTCTTATGGGGGAGGCATCTATTATTGAAGCCAAACAATGGAAAATTACTCTTGATCAATATGCCAAGTTATCTGACCAATTTATCAATTATTAGAAAAGAAAAATCTACTTCTTTAATACAAGCTAGATTGTTAAAGACAAAGTAATAAATATCTTAGGGTTTCAGGAAGCGGATTTTCTTGTTACCAACTTGGGTCTTCCCCTAATCTCAAAAAATCCCAACATCAACTATTGGAATTGCATTGTGGAGAAGATACAAAAGAAATTGGATGGTTGGGAAGGAAAATTGCTAAGCTTTGCTGGGAAGATCAACTCCTAAAAGCCTCCCTACAAAATATTCTCGTTTATTACCTTTCTTTGTTCAATATCCCAGCTTATGTTGTAGAGAAAATTGAAATGATTCAAAGGAGATTCCTATGGTCAAGTGTGGAAGAGAGGAAAAGAATGGCTCTTGTTAAGTGGGAAGTTGTTTTTAAACCAAAGAGAGAAGGAGGCTTTGGAATTAGAAGAGTAAAAATGTTAAAAAAAGCTCTTGTGGCAAAAATGGGCTAGTTTCTCTTGGAAGGTACAAAAGATTGGGTATAGATCCTAAGGGCTAAGTATTTAAATAATAAGGTGGCTTGTGGTTTTCTCAGGAAAAAAGAGCTACCTTATGGCTCTATCTTTTGGAACAATCTACTAAAAATCAGAGGAACTCTGAATAAAGGAGCAAAAGTTAGGATTGGTAATGGGCTTAGAACATACTTTTGGGAAGATGCTTGGTCCACATGTGAGCCCTTATCTGCTAGAGACGACCTCTAGCAAATCAAAATAATATTAAAAAGAAGCATTGGTAAGATGGTCTTCAACTATTTAGTCTGGGACAGGTCGAGACCTAAATGGATTGATTTCAAAGCCTTTTTGAATAAAGTTGTTCTAGGGGGTAGACAACTGAATTGGGATGTTGCTTTAGACTCGCTGTTAAGATTAATTGGGAATCCTGACCTCTTTTCAAGAAATATAATGGATGAATGGATTTGGACAAAAAATGCTATAGGGATATTCTTTGTTAATTCTACCTATGAGGCCATGGATATGCAACCTCTTAACAGGGGAATCTTTAATCAAAATATGGTGTTGAAAAAGCACCTAATCTCTAAAATTAACTATTTCTGGTGGGCTGTGATACATGGTAAGATTCTAACAATTGACAACCTTAAGAAAAGAGGATGGTACTTAGTTAATAAATGTTACCTCTACAATAGAGAAGAAGAAACTATTATGCACTTGTTCTTTCAGTGCTCTTATGCTCAAGAAGTTTGGGCTTTCTTCTTAGGGATGCTCAAGGTTGAATGGGTTTCCCTACCTCAGTTAAAATGTTTGTTGAAGGGTGGTGCTTGTGCCCTTTCTCTCATAATATTATTCTTGATTTATGGGGACAAGTTCTCTCATTTCTTACCTAGGGATTATGGAAAGAAAGAAATAATAGGGTATTTAGGGATGTTGCTAAGAGTAGTAAGGAGCTATGCATGGTTATAAGGAGATGGATTCAAGAAAACATTGAAAGTTGTAAGTACCCCCAGTCTAAGCAAGGGCCTACTTATCAAGAGCTAAGAATAAAATAGAAATGGGAGATTTCCCAGGATCTAAGCAACGTGAACTGGGCTAAACAAATCTTAAGAAAAATCATTGTCTGGATTCCTCCTGATCCTAGATAGGTGAAATGTAATTTTGATGGATGCTCAAAAGGAAATCCTGGGCTGGTAGGAGCAGGAGGAGTGGTTAGGGATGAAAGAGGAATCTACCTTGCATGATACAACAAAGGATTGGGAACAACAATGAATAAATTTGTTGAAGCATATGTTGTTTGGGTTGGAATTGGTTATCTCAGAGACAATGGGTACAAGAGGGTTATTGTGGAGGGTGATTCTAAGATTATTATTGACTACCTTAATAATATGGCAGATGCTCCCTGGGAAATTAAAGACCTTTTGGATGGCTATAAAATCATGTTATAGTCTTTTCAACACTACAAGATCTACCATACTTTTAGAGAAGGTAGTATGGTGGCAGATGCAATGGCTAATCTTGGTTTAAGATAGGAAGTTTTAAAATATTGGGATTTCTCTAATCTATCTAATCAATTAAAATAAATATTTCCTAAGGATAGATTGGGAAAAATTGATGGAATGAGAGCTCAGACTAATTATGGATAGAGTAGCAATAATTAAAATGATTGCTGGAGATAGGAGTCCTGCTGGCATGAGGAATCATTGGTGGCATATTAGTAAGTTGACAAGATGGACTAGGTGGCACGAGGGAAAAGGTATGCCGAATCCCAAAGTAATAAGAGGATCAAGATGAAAAGGGAAGAGTATTTGGATCACTTCATAGTTTGAAAAGGAAGGCTTAAATGAGGAAATAATGAAAGTAATAAGCACCACAAGAAATAGAAATAATGATCTCAAAAATGACATCTTGACATGTGCTAAGGCGCACAGAAAGACAAGTAATAAATTAAATATAATCATGACTAAGAAGGGTGGCAGAGCTGGTAGAATTAATTATAATGGGGCTCAAAAAGGTGATTTCCAACTTAGCTTGAATTTCAAACATCCTATCAATTATTTGGAGCCGTTATTCTCTCAAATGAATAAACACAAGGTTTTCATCCAAAATAAGTTTATTGAGTTGCTTGTTGCCATTTTCGAGAACGATGACGGGAAAAGAAATGATTTTCTTCTCTTTCCAAAAAATCATCTTTGCAAAGAAAATGCCATAGGAGGCCTAAGGAAGAGAATGAAACCGAGTAAGTATGAATCACTACGAAAAAATTTGGAGCTATGGGGGTTGTTTGAGAGAGTTGGGTTTACCTCGTACTTTGTTGCCATGGAAGGGTGTAATGAAAAGTTGAGCTATAAGTTTTCCAATGCCTAGAAGGATGGCGAGGTGCAGATGGGTGGTCTCCATTTCAAAGTGGATGTGAAAATTATTGCTAAGGCGATGGGACTAGCCTATGAAGGAAAAAAGGTGGCAAAGGTGAGTACGGTAAATACCTTGATTATTTAGAGAAATTTTTTGAGGATAAAGAGAATGCTAAGAGATTATACAATGGGTACGCAAGGATTTTACTCCCTCCCTCGTACCACAATGTGTGTTATTTTGTGATGGAATATTTCATGCCTGAGGGTCACTTCTACTTAGTCCATGGCTACCACTTCCCAATTCTTAACCACATCTAACACCTTGAGAAGATTAACCTGCCTTTCTTTCTTTCTTTTTTCTTCTCAGAGTTAGAGCTTAACCAATGGAGCAAACCTGCTATTACATCAGGGCCTAACTCGTGCTATCTGTAAATACGTGTTGGCCATGTCCCCGCAATGTAACCTTTCCATCAAGATAATTGAAAACCTTACCTCTAAGAGCTCTGTGAAAATTAAACTCATTGAGAGTTGCCCTCATACCCCATCTAAAAAGTTTGTGAAAACTCCTCCTAACCTTGAGGACCCGTTGTGGTTGGAGCTTCTTAAAGCTACCACTTCCCAATTCTCAACTAAATTTAGTTTCATATTTGTTGGCATTTCATCTATCCTCCATTTTAAAATTCTAAACCTCTTGATTTAGTTATATGCTAGGTTGTGGAAAACACAAAAGTCCTTATTTATATAAGAGAATATTTATGCATGTTCTAACTCTCTCTATCTTCAATATAATCAAGTTTGTTTCTAAGGTGTTAAGAAAGAAATAATAAATAACATTACATTTACTTTCATATTTTGTGGTATATCATCCAACCCTCTTTCTCAAAATTTTAAATCTTAGTTCGAAGTCATATGGTGAAGTTATTTTTTGTACTTAAGCAAGCCAACCTCCATTATTAAAGTATTATAAGGAGTTGGAAAGCCTTCCCATTTAACATAATACATTTTATATGCCCTAGATATTATACCACCCAATTTGATATCCACCACTCATTTAATATTTTTCTTATCTAGTGGGTGCTAGGTCCAATTGTTGTCTTCCTTATCACATTGATCAACATTTATCTATTAATCAATTATCCCAACATTATGAAAAGAAGTTAGCTACATTCAAAATAGGACTAATGCCCAAATCCTTAGGAAGTTCAATCAAATAATAATAAAGAGAGGGGGTTGGAGAGAGAGATATGGAGAGAGAGAGAGAGATGCGGGGGGAGGAGGAGGGGGAGGGGGAGGAGGGAGTAGGAACTATGAGGGAGAGAGGGAGAGAGAGGGGGAGAGGGGGAGGGGCAGGAAGAGAGAGAGAGAGAGCGGGGGGGAGAGAGATGACATTTCTGTTGCTTTCTCCTTTCTTTTTGATTTTATAGGTTTCATGTCTATTTTGATGGATGAACCCGAATGTTGTTTATTTGTATATGTGCTTATTGCATAGATTACGTGGATCCAAATTTTAACTAACTCTAGATACATAAGTTTACAACATTTTTGCATTGTGTGTTAGTGGAATTATGTTTAAATAAGAACAGAGTTTCAAGATACTTCTCCACCCTAATCTGGATACATATATCCATTTTTTATATTCATGGGTGTGGATGAGGAGAAGATAAAGATTGATTCTTCTGCTTCACCACAACACCCACTGGAAGAAATTGCAGATAGCAGGGGCCACTTGCTTCTACTCAAATTGTGGCAGAGAGGATGAAATTGTTGCTCAGCACATTGAATCAGAAGAGTCTAGGATTGAGAGCATCAGATAGAGATTTTCCAACTTGCTTGCTTCTTTTTTGGTTTTTATGGAATTGTTCTGACTCTTCTATTTACTGTTGCCACTCAACAAAATGCTGACACTTGTACAAGATGGTGGATCCCTAGTACTATGCCATTTGTGACCTCTTTGGTTTTCATTTGTGTTGTTCCACACAAGTTTATTGGTTAAGGAAATGTTGTAAAGATCTTATTGAGGGACAAGACTGATTTGAGGGCTCTGAGCAGATGCATTCAATGACCTTTGATTTGTCAAAAGAGCCTCAACCTGCTAAGAGATGGAAGAGATCAAATTAGGCCCTCTCAGATGGTGCTCTCAATTTGACCTTCCCATTGCTTTGAACTTTATCTCAGGCCTCCTCCTATGGTCATGAAAGATAATTTCATGCAGCTAACTAGTTGGTAAGATGATTGTATGTGGGGTGATTTATGTTTAATAGTAGAATAATTTTCAACACATTTTTCTGAAGTGAGATATATGATTCGCTTTCCTGGATGTCTTATTGCTTTGATGGTTGTTCTTGAAAATATTCAATCCTCAAGGTATGTCTTCAACTTTTGAATGTAGAATAGTGTATTTCTTTTCAAATGAGGTGTTTGTGATAAAAAGGCTAGTTCACTCCATGGTTTGAAAAAATTAAATGGCAGAACATTGACAAACCTAAAGGTATACCCAATATAAGGGTTTTTTTCATTTCTTTACAATTGACTTTCAAATTGAGATTTAACTTGTTGTGAAATGTGAAGTTGTTGATATCCATGTGGTGTGTTTTCAAAGTGATATTTTATTTATTGCCTATGAATATGTCCTTATTTATATAAGAGAATATTTATGCATCTTCTAACTCTCTCTATCTTCAATATAATCAAGTGTGTTTCTAAGGTGTTAAGAAACAAATAATAAATAACATTATGGTAACATTACATTTACTTTCATATTTGGTGGTCATCTGACCTTCTTTCTCAAAATTTTAAATCTCTTAATTCGAAGTCATATAGTGAAGTTGTTTTTTTTGTAGATAAGCAAGTTGGCCTCCATAATTCAAGTATTATAAGGAGTTGGCAAGCTTTCCCATTTAACATAATACATTTTATATGCCCTAGACATTGTAGCAACCAATTTGATATCCACCACTCTTTTAATATATTTCTTATCTAATGGGTGTTAGGTCCAATTGTTGTCTTCCTTATCACATTGATCATCATTAATCCCAACATTATGAAAAGAAGTTAAATACATTCAAAATAGGACTAATGCCCAAATCCTTAAAAAGGTCAAAACGAGGAGAGAGAGAGAGAGAGAGAGAGAGAGAGAGAGAGAGAGAGAGAGAGAGAGAGAGAGAGAGAGAAAGACAGAGAGAGACACATAGATAGAGAAAGATAGAGACAAACAAAGAGACAAAGATAGATAGACAGAGAGAGAGATAGAGAGATAGAGATAGAGAGAGAGAGAGCGAGGGGAGACAAAGAGAGAGATAGAGAGATAGAGATAGAGAGAGAGAGAGCGAGGGGAGACAAAGAGAGAGAGAGAGAGAGTCAGATAGAGACAAAAAGAGAGACAGAGATAGAGAGACAAAGAGATAGAGACAGAGACAGAGATAAAGAGAGAGAGACATAGAGATAGAGATAGAGAGAGATAGTGAGAGAGAGAGGTAGTGGGAGTGGGAGAGAAGGGGAGGAGTGAGGGAGAGAGACAAAGAAACACAGAGACAAAGAATGGTACTGGAAGTGGGAGAAATGGAGAGGGTGAGGGAGAGAGAGGGAGAGGGAGAGGGAGAGGGAGTAGGAGTGGGGAGAGAGGGGAGAGGGGGAGGGAGAGGGAGAGAGAAGGAGAGGGGAGGGAAAGGGGGAGTTAGAGGGTGAGGGAGAGGGGGAGAGAGATGGAGAGGGGGAGGGGGAAAGGGAGAGAGGGGGAGAGGGATAGGGAGAGAGAGTGGGGGAGAGGGAAGGGAGAGGGAGAGAGGGAGAGGGTGAGGGAGAGAGGGAGAGGGCGAGGGAGTGGGAGTGGGAGAGAGGGGGGAGAGGGGGAGGGGGAGGGAGAGGGAGAGGGAAGGAGAGGGAGGGGGAGAGGGTGAAGGAGAGGGGAGGGAAAGGGGGAGCTTGAGGGTGAGGGGGAGAGGGAGAGGGGGGGAGAGGGGGAGGGAGAGGGAGAGGGGGAGGGGGAGATAGATGGAGAGGGAGTGATGAATGGAAAACTCACATAACCCTCACACAAAATTATTCAACACCACCAACAACAAACAAGATGTAAAATTTTACAACATAATTAATCTTCTCTATTTAACATGCAAAAAAGTTTCTCAACTTCAATAAAATCTGATTACATAAGTTTTTGCAGCCATACAAGATGAAATAAATCAATACAAAACATATTAGAATATGCTATGAGACAACAAACAACCTCAGAAATCAAGCTACAATTTTTCTTCTTCAAATCATTTCCATGCACTGTGAAACTAGCTCTCCAATCTACAATATTCAATCACCATCTTGGTGATTTTCAACCATGGATTTCGTAATCCATTTACTACTGAAACAATCTCTCTCAGACCTGCAAAATCATGGCTTCTACCTTTTTGCTTCAAAAATTTATTCATGGGAAGCATTAGCTTCAATCTAGCAACAACTCCTAAAAATGATGAAAATAAAGTATATAAATTAACTCCTTCACACCTTTCCTGTAACTCCCAATTTTCTATGCTTGGAAAATGGAAAATATGCTTTAAAAAATGTAATTAAAATCATTATATCTGAAAAGAAACCTTTTGTAACCTCCATCCATGATTGGCCAAGAAAAACAACCACTTCCTCACAAATAGGAGCCTCAGAATAGAAAAAGCCAAACCACTTGCTCTTGGGCGTCCAAATTCTTCATGCAAAAGTTAAGGAACATTAAATTAGCTGTCACAACTTGTAACTCCTTGAATCCCATGCCCAAGAAGGTATATTTGAACATTTTTCCTTGAAAAAGCCACAAAATCAGCCCAAATCACCATAAACTGCAACATAACAACTTGGCCAAATATTTGTCAAATATTTTAGGCCTTATTACAAACATTTATTCACCTAGAATATTTAAAGAGAAAACTAAATAAAAATTTAAAATTAGATATTTTTTTGGTTGATGCAAGATTGCTAGTCATTTGTGGGAGAGAGGGAGAGAGAGTAATAGGGGGAGGGAGAGGGAGTTGGAGTGGGATAGAGGGGTGAGAGAGGGGGAGAGAGGGGGAGGGGTGAGTTGGAGTGGGGGGTAGGGGGAGAGTGGGAGAGGGACACGGTGTTGGAGAGGGATAGGGAGTTAGAGTGGGAGTTGGAGTGGTAGTGGGAGTGGGAGTTGGAGTGGGAGAGAGGAAGGGAGAGGGGGGAGAGAGGGAGGGGGGAGGAGAGGGACAGGTCAAGGGGGAGGTGGAGGGGTAGGGGGAGAGGGAGAGGTAGTGTCAGTGGGAGTTAGAGAGGGAGTGGGATGAGGGAGTTGGAGAGGGAGAGGGAGAGGGAGTGGGAGTGGGAGAGGGGGAGGGAGAGTTGGGGAGGAGGGGGAGAGTGGGAGAGGGAGAGGGAGTGGGAGTGGGAGATGTTGGAATAGGTGCCTCAATCCTTACTAGCATATAACTCTTGAAGGGAAAATTCGCTGTGACATTATTGATGTCTGGCCGACAAGCTATTCTAAATCTTGTTGAAATTCCCTAGTCGCTGTGACTTGGTTTCGGTCTTGCTGAATAGACCTATCACTATGACATGGAGACTCAATAAGATCTCTCGCCGACTGTTATTTCTCTCACCGATTGTTATTCACTTGCAGTTATCGGGGAGACTTGGGTTGTCAGTATGTAGTCTTGCTGATATGAAATGTCTCGACGACATTAATTGCATATGGTCATCGGGGTAACACAAAGGTCTCGGGAAGACCTCTCAGCGACTATGTAAAGTCTTGCCGATGAGTATACAATTGGTGCCTTCGCAGTGACAAAAGACTTCGGTGTGAAGTCTTGGCGACTTGGAGAGTCTCGCCGATAGTCCTTAGTAAGACATGGTTGCTCGATGTGAGGTCTTGGTGAAAGATAAAAGTCTTTCTGACTCGGTAAGACATGGGTGCTCGATGTGAGGTCTCGGCAAAAGAAAAAAGTCTTGTTGACTCGATATGACATGGTTTGCTCGTAGTGAAGTCTTAGCGAAAGACAAATGTCTTGCCGACTATTAGGTGCTTTGGTGAAACTTGAGGAGACTCGGTGAGACCTCTTGGCGAACGGTAAAGTCTTGTCGATGGCAAAGTTGAAATCGATGTGACTCATGAGCATCGGTATGAGTCTTGCCAATGAGGAAAACTCTTACCAATATGAATGAAATGGTTATTGGTGGATTCAGTATGACTCATGGTGTTCGCTATATCATCTTGCCGACTGGTGGAACCTATGCTGATATCGAATGCTGGCTGTGTTGGCATCGAGGAGACACGGTTAGTGTCTCACCGACATGCCAACATAGGTTGAACGCCCTTGACCATTTGACTTTCCTATGTGGCATCTCATGGACCAATCAGAGGAAGCGAAATTCAAATGGTTGGCGGTTAGATTTTTGCAATAGTTGTGACGCTGGAGCTGAACTGTATGCAAGGAAAAATATACAATGGAATGGAAACTTTCTATGATGGGTGATGGCGGATAAGGATGAATAGAGGATAGAAAATAAAATGTGATAATATTTAAGTGATTGATTTTGAGTTGGAAATTATCAGATTGTTGAGAGCATTTTTGAAAGAGATTGAACAGTGAATGAAGCTACTGTGAACTGATACCAGAGAGTTGTATCTCTGCATTGTATGTAATTGTTTGTTACTGTAATACAAAGAGATTCAGCTTGGTGTGGTGGGTTTTTTCCCGAAAGGGTTTTCCCACGTAAATCTGTTGTTCATTGTCTTTGTGTATTATCTCTATTTCTGTAAATCTTTCATGTGTGTCTTAATTGGATTGTAATTTGAAAATTAAAAGTACTGTCTGCATTCTTCCTTGTGGTTTTGACGTTAGGAAAGTTGCTTCCGCACCTCTACTTTCCTTACGAGTGGTATCAGAGCTTGGCTAGTTGTGTTATCCTTGTGAGTGGGTTGGGTTTTTTGTGTCAATTCTTTTTCAGTGGGAGTTTGTTAGAGGTCTGATAATTTAATTACAAATTAAGATGGCGAGCACATCTGGAAAGATGGAAATAGAGAAATTCAATGGTAGCAATTTTGAGTTGTGGAAACTCAAAATGGAAGATCTGTTAGTGGATCATGATCTATGGCTTGCTGTGTCTGGAATGATGCCTTAAGGCATGAAGCAAGAGGATTGGGATCTTGCAGATAGAAATTCTAAGGGGCTGATAAGGCTCTGTTTGGCAGACTCTGTTCTTCTGAACGTGCATGAAGAAAAGACTGCATCTTCCTTGTGGAAAAGACTGGCATTTATTTATCAAGGCAAGTCCTTGGTGAACAAATTGTTCTTGAGGAAGAAGTTGTACTCTTTGAGAATGCAGGAGGGAGGATCTGTTGCTGATCATTTGAATTCATTCAACATGTTGATTGCTCAGTTAACATCTATTGGTGTGAAGATTGAAGATGAAGATCCCTGCATGTTGCTGCTATGTTCATTGCCAGATTCTTGGGATCGTCTGGTGATGGCTATTGGAAGTATGACATCCACTTTCAAGATGGAAGATGTTGTTGCTTCTTTGTTGTCAGAAGAGATGAGAAGAAAATCTTCTGAGATGGCAAAGGAGGCTCTGGCTGTTAGAGGCAGATCGAAGGAGAAAGGCAAGAAGAAGGACAAGAAATCCAGATCAAAATAAGAAGGGAGATCAAAGTCTCTTGGCAAGAAGTTCAAGGTGAAGTGCTGAAATTGTGGGCAACCTGGTCATGTCTGAAAGGATTGCAAGGAGGAGAAAAAGAAGAAGAAGAAGACCTCTTCTGACAATGATTCTTCTCAGAGTGATGCAGACGCATTCATTGTAGCTTTGGCTACGCGGGCATCTGATGATGTCTGGCTGATTGATTCTGGAGCATCTTTCCACATGACATCTCATAGAGACTGGTTCACGAAGTATGAAAACTATGCTGTTGGAAAGGTGTATTTGGCAAGTGATTCATCTTTGGAAATTGTTGGCCGTGGAAGAGCCAAAATTCACCCTCGATGGAAGAGGAAGGAACCAATGATGTGATGCCTATACCAGTCTGGATCGTGAATTTACTTTTGTAAGTGTTTAATGAGGGCTGGAGCATGTCATTTCCGAGAAATGACTACAAGATGACTAGAGGATCTACAGTTAGGCAAGGTGCTAGGCTGGTACCTCTTGTATAAATTGGATGCATAAGCTGCCCAATGCAATAGTGTCTCGCAGTCACGTAAAGCACTCATGGAGGAAAAGAGAGGAAATGTTCTAGGTGCAAACCCATGGAGTAAGCAAACTTCCAGCCAGAAAAGACCATGCCTCCCCGGGCATCATAGGGCTAGGGCCAAGCATTGCGAAAGGTTTAAAAACCTTGAAGAAATAAAAACCCGGTTGAAGGGCTTGATGATTGTAACCTTGAATTCAAATTTTGTGAACATTGTATATATGGTAAACAACACTGTGTTTCATTTTATTCCAGTCCTCACAAATCTTCTGGTTTGCTTGATTATATATATTTTGATGTTTTTGGTCCAGTTGAATGCTTCTTCTTTATCTAAATCAAGATACAGTCGTTTATTGATGATTATTCAAGAAGAGCATTTGTATATTTTCGAGAAGTAAATCGTATGTTCAAATGGTTTAAGGAATTAAAACCTTAGCAGCCTAGGACTGGTAAATAAAATGTTTAAGGACCGAAAATGGCATTGAGTTTTGTTCAGATGAATTCGGAAGGTACTGTAAGGACCATGGGATTAAAATACATAAGACTACACCTTACACTCCACAAAAAAATGAAGTTGCTGAAAGGTTCAACAAGACAGTAATGGAAAGAGCAAAAAGTATGGCCGAAAAGGCCGGGCTGGAGGAGAAGTTCTCGGCTGAAGCAGTCTCACGCATGTCATTACGGTAAATCGCTCTCCCAACTCGCTTCTTGTTGAGAAGAGACGCCAGCTACGGTTCCGTAGCGTCCTCCGAGACATATTCATGTCTTTGTTGTGCCTATATGCATATGTGCCATTTGAAAAGATCTAAGTTGGAAACAAGTTGCAAAAGTGTATTTTAATACACAAAGAAAGCGTTAAAAGGATACAAGCTTTGGAATCCGGGAGATCGAGAAGTTTTGTACACAGAAGTATTCTTCATGAGCTGGAAGCCTCTACACTAGATCCGGGCAGCTAGAGGAAGAAATTAGAAAATAAAAGATGGTAGATATTCCCCATACCGAGCAAAAGAGGAAACTAAAATCAAAATGTACTGGCGCCGAGAAAGCTCAAGTAGCTCCGAAAGTTCAAGAAGATGAAGAGCCACTCCCCGCCTCAATCCCTGAGGAGTTAACCTGTGAAAGAAAGCAACTGATAGGTGGTGGGTTTCTTTGATAGAGTCTACTTAAATGCGTTTAATTTCAGCACTGGCGGAACCTAGATCATGAAAGAGGATTTAAATGTATGATTCAAACTCTTGGGTTGGAAGCCAAGAAATGAAGAAATGACACTGGCTAGAAAAGAATCGATACCCTGAGTTTTTGGTGCCACAAAGCAGAAGGTTGTAATGAAATGGGTATTTAAAAGAAATTGGTCCGATGGCAGAAAATATAAAGCAAGGCTGGTTGCAAAAGGTTGTTCTGTAGAGGGAATTGATTATGGAGAGATTTTCTCTCCTATAGCTAAGCTGAAGTCTATCAGATTTCTTTGGTCACTTGTAGCAGAGTATGACTTAGAGGTCGAACAGATGGATGTGAATACAACATTTCTTCATGGTGATCTTGAAGAAGAAATCTATATGTCCTAGCTTGAGCACTTTGTTGAGAAAGGTAAAGAGAAACTAGTTTGCAAGTTAAGAAAGTCTCTGTATGGGTTAAAGCAGTCACCTGGAATGTGGTACCAGAAATTTGACACATGCTTGTTTTGTCATTGGGATTTATAAGATCAAATGTGATCAGGTATATTACAAAAGCTGAAAGTGGATCAAGTTCTTATTATTGCTCTATATGTTGATGATATGATGTTCATAGGAAATAGTAAGATAATGATTTCTGATCTTAAGTCTCATTTGTTTGCAAAGTTTGAAATGAAAGATCTTGGTGCAGCAGGGTATATTCTGGGAATGGAAATAACCAGGGACGGGAAGAATAGAAAACTTTGGCTCAGTTAGAGTAAGTATATCAAGACTGTTCTAGAGAGATTTTGTATGATCGGACAAAGCGCCTAGTTGTTCCGAAGCGCAGGTGGAACAAAGTTATCTGCTGAGGATTGTCCAAAATCTTCTTCTGAGATGGAGGACATGACCAGTGTGCCTTATGCAGTGCGTTGGTAGCCTTATGTATGCAATGGTCTGTAAAAGGCCAGACATTGCCCAAGTAGTGGGAGTTCTTAGTTGGTTTATGGTTAATCCTGGAAGGACACATTGGGATGTGTGAAGAGAGTGTTTAGATATCTGAAGGGAACTCTCGACTATGCTTTGTGTTACCATGGTAACTTGGTTGAATCATAGAGGACTCTCGGATTCGAGGTTATGTGGATTCTGATTGGGCAGGAGATCCACCAATGGATATATTTTCATGATGAATGGTGGTGCAGTGAGTTGGATGAGCAAGCGGTAGGTCAGAGTCGCTTTGTCCACTATAGAGGCGAATACATGGTAGCTAGTACATGTCTATAAAGAAGCAATCTGGTTAAAACTTTTGTGTTCTAACATTGGTTTTGATGTAGGAAAAATTACAATTAACTGTGACAGTCAGAGTGCTATATGTTTGGCGAAAAATCCTACTTTCCATGCCAAGACGAAATATATAGATGTGCAGTATCATTTTGTACGGGATATGGTGGAGGATGGGAAGGTCTCTTTGGAGAAAGTGGATACTCTGGAGAATGTTGTAGATGCATTGAAGAAGCCTATGAGCACAGACAAATACAGATGGTGTGCTAGTTCGATGGGCCTCTTGGCCCATGAATTTTAGTAGTTTGATTATGCTCTGGAGGTGTTAGTAAGATCTTCGTCAAGTGGGAGATTATTGGAATAGGTGCCTCAATCCTTACTGGCATATAACTCCTGAAAGGAAAAGTCATTGTGACATTGTTGATGTCTGGCCGACAAGCTGTTCTGAATCTTGTTGAAATGCCCTAGTCGTTGTGACTTGGTTTCAGTCTTTCCAAATAGACCTATCGCTATGACATGGAGACTCGGCAAGATCTCTTGCCGACTGTTGTTTCTCTCGCTGATTGTTATTCACTCGTAGTTATCGGGGAGACTTGGGTTGTCGGTATGTAGTCCTACCGATATGAAATGTCTCGGTGACACCAATTACATATGGTCATCAGGGTAACACAAAGGTCTCGGGAAGACCTCTCAGCGACTATGCAAAGTCTTGCCGATGAGTATACACTTGGTGCCTTCGTGGTGACAAAAGACTTCGGTGTGAAGTCTTGGCAACTTGGAGAGTCTCACCAATAGTCCTCGGTAAGACATGGTTGCTCGATGTGAGGTCTCGGCGAAAGACAAAAGTCTTGCCGACTCGGTAAAACATGGGTGCTCGATGTGAGGTCTTGGCGAAAGACAAAAGTCTTGTCGACTCGGTATGACATGGTTTGCTCGGAGTGAAGTCTTGGCGAAAGACGAATGTCTTGCCGACTGTCAGGTGCTTCGGTGAAACTTGAGGAGACTCGGTGAGACCTCTTGGCGAACAGTAAAGTATTACCGATGGAAAAGTTGAAATCGATGTGACTCATGAGCATCGGTATGAGTCTTGCCGATGAGGAAAACTCTTTCCGATACAAATGAAATGGTTATCGGTGGATTCGATATGACTCATGGTGTTCGGTATATCATCTTGCCGATTGGTGGAACCTACGCTGATATCAAATGCTGGCTGTGTTGGCATCGGGGAGACACGGTTAGTGTCTCATCGACATGCCAACACAGGTTGAACACCCTTGACTGTTTGAATTTCAAATGTGGCGTCTCATGGACCAATCAGAGGAGGTGAAATTCAAGTGGTTGGTAGTTAGATTTTTGCAACAGCTGTGATGCTAGAGCATAACTGTATGCAAGGAAAAATCTACAATGGAATGGAAACTTTCTACGATGGGTGATGGCGGATAAGGATGAACAGAGGTTAGAAAATTAGAATGTGATAAGATTTAAGTGATCGATTCTGAGTTGGAATGATCGGATTGTTGAGAGAATTTCTGAAAGAGATTGAACAATGAATGAAGCTATTGTGAACTGATACCAGAGAGTTGTATCTCTGCATTGTATGTAATTGTTTGTTACTGTAATACAAAGAGATTCAACTTGGTGTGGTGGGTTTTTTCCCAAAAGGGTTTTCCCACGTAAATCTGTTGTTCATTGTCTTTGTGTATTATCTCTGTTTCTGTAAATCTTTCATGTGTGTCTTAATTGGATTGTAATTTGAAAATTAAAAGTACTGTCTGCATTCTTCCCTGTGGTTTTGATGTTAGGAAAGTTGCTTCCGCACCTCTGCTTTCCTTATAGGAGAGGGGGAGGGAGAGAGGGGGAGAGGGAGAGGGAGAGGGAGTGGGAGTGGGAGTGGGAGAGAGGGGGGAGAGGAAGAGAGGGGCAAAGTGTCATGCCCTAAATTTGCATGTAGGAAAAAATGCAACTAGCAATTTTTTTTAAAGGAAGCAACTTACACCTTAATAAGCTTGACAAATTGGCATTATATAACATCAGATGTTGTCAATTGTGCAATTTCATTACTAACTTTCCACTTGCAAGACACATTCATGCTAAGAAGATCTAAGATAATTAACCTAATATTGCCATATTAGCAAGGCACAATTAACTATCTTAATACTTCTAGGTTTATTGGGTAGGGTTTATTCATACATATGCCTTATATGTATATAACATTAATAATTCTAACCACCCTCCTGAATTTGAAAAGGGCATAGATTACAATGGTGTCATCCAATTGACCATAAGTCTAGTTTCCTAATATGCATGTTAGGAATATGTGATGCCCAAGTTACATGGACACAACTCCCTTGGATGGAGGAAAGATTATTTTGAAGAACAAAAGCTTGACATCTGAAATGGTAACCTCTTAGTTGTGTATGATATGATCATTGATCCTTTCGCTATTTTGTGTTCTTCCAAATGTAAAATTATAACTTTATTATATACAAGTAATTTATAAGCATTAATCTTCTCTAAACATTACATGCATTAGTTGTTACTACCCTTAATGTGACAACACTTTTTTTCTTTCTTTCTTGGAGTCATTCTAGAAGGAAATGAAATGGTGATATACTAGTATCATAAGTATCAATTTATGGCAAGAGGGTTAACATCAAACCTTTGTTACAAGGATTTTTTTGCATTGTTCAAATTGCTAAAACAAAATAATTTCCATTACATCCCCCCTTAACTAATTTAAGTGTTTAAAATATGATGGTTTGTTCTCACCCATTGAATACTTGGGTAATATCACAAGTTAAAACTAGACTACAAGTTATTCTAGGAAGAGTAATAACAGTTATTTTCCCATAGTTTAAAAATAACAATAGTTTTATCCTATTAAAGGAGTAAATGAAATAATTCAAGGAAAACAATTAATGAATGCATGACAATAGTTTCTTCTTATAAGTGGACATCCCATATGCATATTTATTCATGACTAGACTGATTTATAATTGAAAACAAAATTATTGTAAAAGAAAATGAAGGTCTCACTATTATAACTAAAATATGAAGATCATACATCATCATGCTAATTTGTATTAAGTTACAACTTGACTTTTATTTATATTCCACTCTTCTCCTTGCAATTATCTAAAATGAAACAATGAAACAAATTTAAGTATTCAATTTAGATGAATCATAATTTTATTAAACATTAAGGACATTTAAATACACTAATATATATCCATTTCACTCTTTGATTTATCCCGCTAATAAGAGCATCTATTCACAAGTGTCTTACACACCATTATTGGTGCCACTTTTCATGTAGCTAACGTGAGTGCTTGTGTGAAGCACACCCAAGTTACTTTTCCTCCATACTACACAACTTAGAATTAATCAATACTTTATTTATTTATTTATTATGATTATTTTTAATCAATCTCTCATTTACGTGGTATGAATGATGAATGAAATATGGAGACCCTATAACAGTGGTTACTCGATCATTGGCTTAATTTCTCTACCATGGTTGGGATAATTGTGTTTAGCCACACCTCTTGGGAAATTATTGACCTTAAAATCAAAGAACAGGTGGAAGAAAGAAATGTTTTGTAATGGTAAAAAGGAGGCATGATGCTAACCTTAGTGATGTGGATTGACAAGTCTTTCTGACTTAGACTAACCACCTACACAATTTTAGATGTTTAATAGCATGGAGAGGTGTATGAATTAACATATAAGTATCCATGTATTAAAGTAAATAATATTTATTCTTGGTAAAAGAATAATGATATGTTCTTGTTGCTAAAGAAATATGAACAAAAATAGAAGAAATTGGTTCAAAATGCTTAACTAATTATTTCCCATGATACACAAAATCAAGTGTTATGCATGATGAGTATGAGCTATCAACTTATATGACCATTTGATGTTAAAGAAGGTACACCATTCAAGAGAGATAAATAGATTGGATAGCAGACGGTGTGAAGCTAGGCCAAAAGGACGCTCTATAATTTTAGGTTTTCCATAATGTTCAAAAATCTCCCAATAAATATACTTCGACATTCAAGATCTTTTGAACCCAAAAAAAAGAAGTGATATAATGCAAGAATTTAACCCCACACAAGGAGGATCTATGGCAGTGACCCCAAATCCCATCAGACATGTGTGTGGAAGTTTGGAATGAACTAGGGTGCTGAAACAAGTCAAACTATTGGAAATAGTCCACACGTTGACCAAGAACTTGGGGATACAATTACTATCTTGTTTTCTTTTTGTTGTCTAAAATCTATTGTAGATGTTTGACATTTCATCATATATATTTTCTCATGGTTTACAAATCTTTTTTTTATCCAAGGAAGACTTACTTCTATACTTGAATTTGGAGAGCTCATTGTAGTACCAAAGGGACCAACTTGGTATTTTAAAACCTTATGCTAGATCAACATTTTTTTCTTTTTCATTCTTCATTGCTATCATGCACATTATTTAGGTAAACTATTACATTTAGGACAAAAATAATCACATGAGGAGATGCATATACCCTAAATCTTGTTGACAAATATTCCTTATTATGACAACTAGAAATGCTACCAGCATAAAAATTTCCTCCCGTACCAAACTTGCATAACTCTATTGGTTCCTTTGATGGTATAATGTAAGTATTATTTCATTTTGGGTATTTTTTTCAATACATTATATCTCACCCAGATATATGGGTATACTCTAAATTATAACTATTTGCTAGTAAATAGCTATATTACAAATTTCTCTCATTGGAAGTGCCCTATTATTTTTTGTTACAAATAAAATAGAAATGTATATTTCAGCTTTTTTTTAGATCCTCTTAACTATTGAGCAAAGCGAAATAAGGTGAACCTCCTGATGCAATTCAAGTACCTAATAACCAATAGTCAATGAGAGAAAGAAATCCCTCCACTCAACCTTAATGGGTCATCGAGCTATAAAGGCTCTCACCATACCCCTAAGCCAAGAGAACCATTAAGACCCTAGAAAGAAACTCACAACCATACCCAATATACAATAGGTCAAGGAAAGCCTAAATCTATGGCATGCTCAAAACAAAAACAAGGAAACCAATAGAAAATTTACTTCCTAATTCAAATCCTCATGAAGCCTACACCAATAGTCTAAGAATATAGATAGGAGCACTTACCTCCCCAAGTGAGCATAGACCTTTTGAGAGATTTCACCTAACCTCCATTCAACATTCTTTTCCTTATTTTTCCTCCAAAACCAGTCAAGAAACCCAAAGGTGGAGAGTGGGGGAGGAGGGGGAAAGAGGGAGAGGGAGTGGGAGTGGGAGTTGGAGTGGGAAAGGGGGAGGGGGAGAGGGAGGAGGAAGGGGAGAGGGAGTGGGAGAGGGAGTGGGAGTGGGGTTCAAAGTGGGAGAGAGAGGGAGAGGGAGAGGGGGGATTTGGAGGAGTGGGAGATGGAGAGGGAGTAGGAGTGCAACTGGGAGAGGGAGAGAGGGGGGAAAGGGAGAGGGAGAGAGAGTGGAGGGGGAGAGAAAGGGACAGAGGGGGAATAGAGGGGGGTGGGGGAGAGAAGGAGGATAGAGAGGGAGAGAGAGATGGGGATAGGGAGTTGGAGTGGGAAAGGGGGAGGGGGAGTGGGGGGTAGGGGGAGAGTAGGAGAGGAAAAGGGAGATCTAGTTGGAGTGGAAGAGGGAGTTGGAGGGGGAGTGGAAGTGGGAGTTGGATTAGGAGAGAGGGAGGGAGAGGGAAGGGAGAGAGAGGGAGGGGGAGGGGGAGGAGGAGTGGGATTCAAAGAAGGAGAGGGAGATGGAGGGGGATATTGGGAGGGGGAGAGATAGAGGGAGAGGTAGAAAGAGGGAGGGGGAGGGAGAGGGGGAGGAGTGGGAGTGGGAGTGGGAGAGTGAGAGATGAGGGAGAGGGTGAGGGGGGGAAAGGGAGATGGAGAGAGAGAGTGGAGGGGGAGAGAAAGGGATGGGGAGAGGGAGAGAGTGAGGAAGAGAGAGGGAGTGGAGAGGGAGGGAGAGGGTGAGGGAGTTTGAGTGGGAGTGGGAGAGAGGGGGAGAGGGAGAGAGAGGGAGGGAAATGGAGAGAGAGAGATAGAGGGGGGGAGATGGGCATGGAGAGGGAGTGGGAGAGAGAGATGTGAGAGAGGGAGAGGGAGAGGGGTGAGGTGGAGAGGGAGTTGGAGGGGCAGATTAGGAGAGTGAGCAGGAGGGGGAGGGAGAGAGAGGGGAGGGAGGGAAATAGAGGGAGGGAGATAGGGAGAGAGGGATGGAGAAGAGAGGGAGTGGGAGTGGGAGATGGAGAGAGGGGGGAGAGGGAGAGGAAAGAGAGTGGGGGCAGAGGGAGAGAGAGAGAGAGAGTAGGGGGAGAGAAGGGGAGAGGGAGGGGAGGAGGGAGAGAGGGAGAGGGGGAGGAGAGGAGAAGGGACAGGGAGAGGGGAGGAGAGGAGCAGGAGTTAGAGGCAGGGTAGTGGGAGAGGGGAGAGAGGGAGAGGAGTGGGAGAGGAGAGGGATGAAGAGAGAAAGAGGGAGGGAGAGGGAGAGGGAGAGGGAGAGGGAGAGAGAGTGGGAGTGGGAGTGGTAGAGGGAGGGAGAGGGAAAGAGAGTGAGGAGTAGTTGGAGTGGGAGAGGGGGAGAGGGATACGGGGAGCAGGAGAGGGAGTGGGAGTGGGAGCAAGAGAGGGTGAGGGAGAGGGAGAGGGAGTTGGAAAGGGAGTGGGAGATGGAGTGAGGGGGAAGTGAGAGTGTGGGGAGAGTAAGGGAGAGGGAGAGAGGAAGGGACATAGAGAGAAGGATAGGGAGGTGGAGAGGGCGAGGTAGAGGGGAGGGAAAGGGGGAGTAGGAGGGGGGGTGAGTGGGTGTGGGAGTGTGAGTGGGAGGGGGAGGGAGAGGAAAATAGGGGGTGGGAGAGGGAGAGGGAGAGGTGGAGAGAGATGGAGAGGGACAGTGAGAGAGAGAGGGAGATGGATATGGAGAGGGTGAGAGAGGGGGAGGGAGAGGGGGTTGAGAGGGGGAGAGATACTAGGAGAGAAGGAGAATGAGATGGAGAGGGAGTGGGAGTTGGAGAGAGGAGGAGAGAGGGTGGTGAGAGGGAGGTGGAGGCAAAGGGGGAGGGGAGTGGGAGAGGGGAAGGGTGAGAGGAAGTGGGAGTGGTAGAAAGTGAGGGTGAGGGTGAGGGTATTGGAAAGGGAGTGGAAATGAGAGTAAGGGGGGATAGAGGGGGAGAGAGATAGAGGGGAGAGAGAGGTAGAGGGGGAGAGAGAGGGAGAGGGAGTGGGAGTGGTAGTGGGAGTAGGAGGGAAAAGGAGAGAGGGGGAAGGGAGAAGGAGAGAGGGAGTGGAGGGGGGAGAAAGGGAGAGGGAGAGAGAGAGGGGGGGAGAAAGGGAGAGGGAGAGGGAAAGGGAGAGAGAGAGGGGGGGGTGAGGGAGGGAGAGGGAAAGGGAGTGGGAGTTAAAGAGAGGGGGGATGGGGAGAGAGGGGGAGAGAGGGGGAGGGAGAGGGTATGGGAGTGGGAGTGGGAGAGGGAGGGAGGGAGAGGGAGAGAGAGGGAGAGATTGGGAGGGGGAGAAGGAGGGAGAGGGAGAGGTTGATGGTTGAGGGTTGAGGGTTTAAGGGTTTAGGGTTTAAGGGTTGAGGCTTGAGGCTTGAGTGTTTAAGGGTAGAGGGTTTGAGGTTATAAGGATTGATGTTCTCTGCCTCTCCATCCCTCCTTAGCTGAGCTACATCTCTCATTCCTTGTCTCATTACTAATCCTCTAGGTCTCTCCCACTCTTCTCTCTTATCCTTTTCATTATCAGTAAATCTCATTAAACCTCTCCCTCCATCCCTTGCTACTCTGCTAGGTCTCTCCCACTCTTCTCTCTCCCTTCAGTAGGTCTTTGTGTAGGGTCAAGGCTTTCACAATTACAAATTTTCTATATAGCACATTTGGCACTCGCCAAATTGCAAAGCCTCATAACATCACATTTGGTGCTTTCCAAATTGAAAGGTTGTTATGCAACACATTTGGAACTCGCTAAATATGCTGAGCACCAAAAATAGTAAAAAAGGGAATTGATCTATGATACAGGTCCACAATTCGCTGCCTCTATCTGGTTTTGCGCTTTCTTTGACAAGAAAATGCCTTTTTATGTAGTTCACTTGTTGTGGTACCATATTATGCTTGATCCATCACCTTTTGAGCACTAATTTTCTTGTTGGAAAATGTAGAAGAATATAATTTGAAGTTTCTACATCATATTTTATTATCTCAGGTAATAGATTCATTTTTGTAGAATTGAAATGCTTATATTGAGTTTTTTTGTATAGTTTTGACAATATAGGTCATTCCTTTCTTAATTTTATTAGTCATAATAGTTTTAAATAGAATTCAACATTGAATAAGATGGAAGTTGCATAAAATGTTAAATTTTTAGGAGTTTGAAGAAAAAAATGAAAAATCATGACATAATTTAGATGAATTGTTGTAAATTTATATAGAGGATTTCAACTTAACACAAAAATGTTTATGTATTCCATTTTCATTTCTTATAGTAGTCCATTTGCATCATGGTTAGTGGAATTCACTCTTTTTCATTTTATTTTTTAGCAAATGACCTAAAGAAAACAAATTGATTCACTCTACATTGGCTAGAATGTAGGTGGATTTGGAAATATAAAAATGATTAAGAACACTATATTTATCATAGAGACCACCACTATAATGAAGAATTAAGAACATTATATTTATCCTAGAAACCCTCTTAAGAGACAAAATACAGACTGTGGTAGCGGAACAAATAGGTTGTGTCAATTGCAATTGCCTACTACCTATATTATGTAGCAAAATGTCATATTCAATGAGTGTACAAATGATTGGATGCAACTTGCCTCTTGTTCTATTCAATAAGACATTCATAGTGGATGTAATGCTCACCCCTTCCTCTATTAGTTGCATATTTTCCTTTTCTTATCACATAGATCGATTGTGTTTCATTTTCCTTTTCTTTTAAGTTGCAATTGCCTACTACCTATATTATGTAGCAAACTGTCATATTCAAAGAGTTTACAAATGATTGGATATAATATGCCCCTTGTTGGACCATTCAATAAGACCTTGGCTATAGATGTAATCTACCCTTTTCTCCATTAGCTACATATTTTCCTTTGTTGTTGTGCTCCTTTCTATGAGTTTTCCAAGGTCATACCATTTATGTTATCAAAATTGCAACATTCTTCTTCTCTCCTCACTTGAACAAACTCCACTTGTAGGCTTGTTGTGACACGGTCAGCATGGGGAAGAGTTCACACCTTGCACCAAAGGAACAATTCATACACATCCATATGATCACAAAACCATACCCTTCTAAGGAAATCTCTTCAAATTGAAAATCCATGTCCATGTGGTGTCATTCGTGTCAACAAATTCAACCTTAAGTGCAAAACCAATCTACTCATCCTACTGAAAGAAAATACATGTGGTGGAAGCATCAATGGCATCACAATTCTTAATGCCATAACAAGGGAGAACATCAATGAGGTATTTAAGTTCATACTCTACAAGCTTCTCATCACCATAACTGTCACAAGGCATGAAGTCACAAATTTTTGCTCCCTTAATTTCACCTTTAGCCTTCAATCCAATGTCATTACATCTTCATTATGCCATGCATTTTCATATTTAGCCTTACAGAGTTGACTTATTATTGCTACCCTTCGTGAAAGAGTATTATTGTTTCCCTTTGTGAAAGAGTATTATCTTGGTGTAAATTTTGAAGTTTTTAGATGAAATTTGATTATATGAGGTCATATTTATCATGTTTATACAATTCAATTGTTTATCAAGAGTTTCTTTGTTTAAAATTAAAGTTTTGTGCTTCTCACCTTTTTACATAGATCAATTGCAATCATTTTCATTTTCATTTTCATTTGATATTTTTGTATTAGTGAGCAATACTTAATTTTTTTCTTTTTATTTTTGTGAGCATGTAGCATTGAACATCATTTTGAGGAAACATGAAAAGCCTCTAACATCAGATGAACATGAATCCAAAAGTGCAAGGACAAGAGAAATAATAAGGAAACTTCATGAAGAAAACAAATTAAACCCCATAGAAGAAGAAACTCCCATGGAATCTAAGAGAGATGTCAAATTGGCATCACAAAGGAAACACACGCAAAATCTTCGTGCAATGAGAGAAATTAATCCCGAAGTTGGGGGCACATCATCAACCATAAGTGAAGTTCAAGGCACACCATCTACAATATGCAATATTCAAAGTACATCAACAATCATATCTCTAGTTGAAGACACACCATCTACAACATGTGGTGTTGAAAGTACATCAGAAAACACAACTCTATTTGAAGAAACTCCACATACCACATCTGAAGTTGAAGGTACATCATCATTTACATGTTAATTTCAAGGTACGTCGTCATTTTCATCTCTGATTGAATGTACACCATCTATCCTTGATGTTGTTGACATTCCTAATGTTGGCACAAATTTACCTTTGAGAATTACCCCTAGAGTTTTCATAGAAAATCTAAATATTTTATTGATATTGATGCTAATGTTTTGAAACCACTGTCTTATAAGATTCCAAAATGTACATGTCAAAGATAAGCAAGGAGGATATGGAGATTATTTTTTGAGAAGCTAAACAAGGCTAAAAGATGTCAACTATTTGTTGAAATGATGAGGCAACTCAATTTTAGGCCCACAATGAAGGTTCTTGGGCTAAGAACATCAGATGACTCGAGTGAGAAATCCAATATAAAGAATTTAATGAGTGCATATGAGAGCGTGGGTTCTACCTCACGCACGAAAGATAGTAATGCCACACGACGCGTGATGACATCAAGATTGGTAAGAAATCAAACTAGGAATAAGATGATCCTTTCAAAGATGAGTAAAACTATGAAAATAAGTAGATCATCTCTAATGAGCGCCAAAAGAAGGAGTGAAAGAGTGGAGGATCCAAATAACAATGAGTTATGGGCACTCTCGGGTAGACTACCATAGAAAGATAAATAATTTTTTCAAACATTGAGATCTCTAATACAATAATTTTGGAAGAATAACGTAAGGGTCTCTCCCAATCAAAGAGATGTTGTAAGAAGGAGAATTGGTAGGCAAATTAATGAGCCACATCCAAAATATTTTTTGGATACTACTCAAACCTAATTTTTTGCTAAATTTGTAGAGATGTATCCTCAAGTTAAAATTTATCAGAGGTTTTTTGAAATGTTAAAGCCTTTTTATGTCAAAATAAATCACACATGCACTACTTGTTGTAGAGTACATATTGAGTTTTCTAACCATTGTGATTTTTACCAACTTATATGTGTAGATATGCATACTAACAATGTTTTACAGGAATGCAACATAAGGCCTCCACCTAGATCTTCAAGGGATTTATTATCTACAATTTTATGTGAAAGAGTGGAAGGTCAAATTTTTTATAGGAAATCATGTTTGGATGGCACATGTGCTCATTGTGCTGGATTGCAACATTTTCCAAATTTCCAACAAATGGATAGTACACATGCAGTTGGAAACAAAATTGTGGAATTTGGCAAATACAAGACAATGGCCTATAGTCTAAAAGATGGGAAAGAAGCAAAAAAGTGTGAATTGGTCAATGATAAGATTCCAATGTATCAATTTATGGGCATTTTTCATGATCATGTGGTCTATGAGTATGCAAGGCATACACATAGAGCTTGATGGTTGGACTCATGGTTCAAATTATGCAAGGACACATTTCCACTTCATAGCATCATTTCAATTGTCAATTTTGTAGAGTGCTACAAACTACAACCACAAAATGAGGTATAATCACAATACTACAACTCCACATAGGTTTCTATATTTGTGCATATAGAGAATTCATTCATGTAGCTAATAGTACAAAGGGTAACAAGAAAGTGTTGAGGGAGTATCACTTTTACATCAGTGATGATCACACACATTCTACAAAGTTTGTGCAATGTTGCTTTTAGATATTCTACACGGATTTGGCTAGTAGGGGCATATCATTTAGTGAGCATATCGTATGGTTAAATAATTGTACATTGTAATTCAAGAACTCTATAATGTTTTATTGGTTGAGCAGGATACATAGGATTAGTGGTGTTCAACATATGTGGAATTTCTCAGAGGTCAGGCATGAAAGGAGGAGCATGATGGTGTAGGAGCATGTAGAGCCTTAGCACGAGAAGAGTTAAAGTACAAAGATAGTCAAAAGTTGACATACATAAAATCAATTGTCCACTAGTTTAATTAGGCTATGGGTCTAGGTAATGAAGGTAATTATTTAGTTCGTAGATTTTTTGGTTGGTACATGATACTAAGATTGCAAAATATGAGGTCTGTTGTACACTGATGGGATTGAGTGAGCTACACTCTTTTAGAAGCTCCAATGCAGGTTCATGGACTATCCATATGTGGAAGATGGTATGCTTTTGTTCTTCATGTACACTTTAAGCATGGAATGACTATGACTCAAAAGAGTGGGTTGATGAGTTAAGAAGTCTAACCCCATTTTACATGTATTAGCTCTTGACGACTCTACAAATCACGGAGATGCAATCATCCATTGAATTTGATCATGTATCAGATCTACTAGAACTAGGTAATATATCTTCTTGCATAGTTAATACAAAATTCCTAGTTTTATTGTAATGTTCATTAAATAAATCTAACTGGATGAACATATCAATGCAAGGAATGTTTATGCAGTGATTATAGATGAAGACAATGAAGAGCGAATAAATTATTACTTGTGTCGTATCGAGGCTAAAAAGAAATTGGAGGTCCCGGTTATAGATGGAGAAAACATAGAATATCCTATAGGTTCAGTGGTTGTTACTGGAACATGGCTTAAAAGGTACGCCGTTAAGAATGCTCTAGTTTGGTTGTTTGAGGACTTTGACATGAATCAGAAGATTCTTCACTACTCCAACCTTGTCATAGCAGCCAACTTTCATTTGATCAAATATCGGGGCAGACCTATGAACAAGAAATTGTGGAAGGTGTGTGAGTCTGACCATGAGGCAATACTTGCCACAATAAAGAGTAGAACAGACCCAGATGGTTCATTGGATTCATTTGTAAGCATGTACATTGAATTTATAAAGTCATGTTAAATTGATACATTATAAAGTTAAGGACATGCACATATATTATAAAGTTTCAATTTTTTAAATCACATTATTTTTAAAATGACTTCATATTTGTATCTTAGACTGAAACTCAAACTTACACTATGTATCACACCTCTTCAAGTTACTTGATGTTGTCCTTTTATGCAATTCATGTACATCATATTTGATGTGGTTCTTTAGCAAGAAGGGAAAACCCTATGATTGAAAGAAGGAAAACCCTATATTTTACTTTATTGTTGTGCTCCTTTCTACGAGTCTTTCCTTGTCTATGAGACCACATTTCTAATTGTAAAAAAATAGATTTTTGTAGTTTATATTCATATCGCCGATTACATCACATTGCACATATTTCAAACTCAAAGCATTACTTCAAATTGCATAACTAATAACTAGGAGCAACTGCTAATTGTATTTGCTTGTAAAAAATAGATTTTTGTAGTTTATATTCATATCACTGATTACATTGCATTACACATCTTTCAAACTCAAAGCATTACTTCACATTGCATAATTAATAACTAGGAGTAGCTGCCAATTGCATTTACTTGTAAAAAATAGATTTTTGTAGTTTATATTCATATCGTTGATTACATTGCATTGCACATCTTTCAAACTCAAAGCATTAATTCACATTTCATAACTAATAACTAGGAGCAACTTCCAATTGCATTTGGTTGTAAAAAGTAGATTTATGTAGTTTATACTCATATCACTATTACATTGCATTGCAAATCTTTCAAACTCAAAGAATTACTTCATATTGCATAAATAATAACTAGGAGCAACCGCCAATTGCATTTGGTTGTAAAATTATTTGGTAGAAATGTATGAAAAATGTGGTACCATAGACAAGGCAGTGAACTGTTTAAAAAAATGGCTCAAAAAAATGTGGTCTCATGGTGATGGAATGCCATGCCAAGCCATAGCCATTCCATCACCATGAGACCACATTTCTTTGAGCCATTTTTTAAAACTGTTCACTACCTTGTCTATGCTACAACATTTTTCATACATGTCTACCAAAGCAACATGGAAACGTGGAGAGATTTCAATGCCAACAAAGGAGATTTATTTGGAGAAAACAAATGCGCCCTCTATTCTTCAAGTTCTTGCTTGCAACGTGGTCAAACTGAAAGCCATAAATTTTATTATGAAGGATGTTAGAATAAATTAATTCAAGATTTATCAGTATAGACCATTGCTGACACAGTAGTCTAAAGTTGCTTAATACCACTCACCTCACCATCCATCATAACTATTTCAATCAATTGTTGTGCTATGTAGACTGTAAATTAATGATGTATTTTTCTTATAAAATGAATACATTCACCAAGAAAGATGTGTGCTCCAATTCCCAGCCATGAGATCTGTGTTTAGTGTTATTCATCTAAGAATGAAATATAGATTGTTGTCATGGTAATGGATCACATAGTCTCATCCAAAATGCTAATGGAAGATTTATTGTCGTAGTTTTTCCAAAAGGATTCTTTATATTCACAATGGACTATGGAAGCTTCAATAATACTAATATATTACCATCAGCTTTCTTGGTAGATGGCTAGGTTTTGTGTTTTCATGGGGGAGATTTATGGTAGATCCAGCCATCCCTTGATATCCCTGCCTAATTCTTCTCTAGACCTTGCAGGGGGTTCAAACGATTCAGACCACCAAAGGCTTCACAAAAAATTCTGCACAAAATTCAATAATGAAGAATTTATGCACAAATCCTCTTTTGAATGATGCACAAAGCCACCACCACAACACCACACGGTTTGTTGTTGGGCCTTGCGGTGATGTGGGTGATATCACATTTCTTTGAGGAATTTTTTGAAACAGTTCGCTTGCCTTGTCTATGATTCCATATTTTCATTCGATTTAGATTACCAACAATCTATTTGCATGAATTTATCCTTGATAGACTGCAACAACCTCATGAGCATAAGGTTGTTGTATAAATTAGACCGAAAGGCAAAGTCTTAAGAAATAAAAATGGGAAATTATTTTCTGGAATCATGGAAGAATGAGAGCATGATCCAAAGGAATTTTTAAAGAATCCATTTGTTTAAATTTGGAGCCATTTTATAGAACATATGTTTTGGTGGTGTCTAGCGAAGGGGTGAGCTCGTTGGAGCAATTGGGAATGCCTCTAACCAAACGAAAGAATGATTTTTAAAGGGGTTTTCATCTAGGATGTGAATCCATCAATATAATTTAAACCCATATTAGACTTGCAAGTTTTCTAAACCTTTTTTGATCTATTTTAGGCATTTTTACGGCATCATAGCTGCTCACAATCAATTTTGAATTAAAGTTAATCAAGTGTGATGAAAAACCACCCTTCCCAAATCTTTCATCAACAATAAGTTTCTATGTTTTGTGGCAGTAAGAATTAGCCCAAATGTTTGACAAAATGCCTATTTATATGAAGCTGTGATTTGTAGATTATTTCGAATGTTTTTAGTGAATTTTGATAAATTGAGTCTTCTAGAGCTTCTACCCTCTCAATAAATGAAATTTGGTCAGTCATATACTCTATCTCCTTGCTTGATCTAGTTTGAAGATGAAGTGTGAGATTTTTATTAAAACTTGCCTTTAAAAGATGGAAAATGTGTTTTATGATGGAATCAATTTCTGAAGATTGTCAATGGTTTTGATTTGGCCTATAGTGATTAATAAAACCCAATCAAAACCTTTCCTAGCAACACAAAAAATTTGTATAGTTTTGGGGTGTGTTCATGTTATGGTTGCAAGGTGAGGTATTCTGATAAAAGCCGCTCACCTTGAATGCATCAATACCTTCACCCATCAGTTTAGCCAAACATCAAAGTTTGTCTTGTCATTGGATTTTTCTAAGTTGAGAGATTACATCATTTCAGTTTGTATTCATAAAATCCTTTGAAATATTGTGATAATTGGAAATATTGCTTCTTTTTGTCTTTAAATATTGAAACATGTATTATATCAAGTTTTGAAATGACAGAGTGCAAGTTAAGCTTCTATCTTAAAATCTAAAACTATTATTTGGTTTCAACCCACAATCTAATGGAATGTATTGATCTTAAGTGGCATTTATTTTCCTCAATTTTTAGAATTTTATAGGGATAATCCATATTCAAAAACCTTGACGGTATGCAAATGTCTCTAATCATCCAACCAAGGTTAAAGCAAGTTTCTTATCAAAGAATAACTTCCATGAGGAACATCAACAATAGAATATAAATGTTAGCAATGTGCCAATACTACTTCAACAACAACATTCACAATGAAGAACACCTTCATATCATAGTAATTGCAAACCCAAGGTAGTAATGGGGACATGACTGACATCAATGAAAAACAATGCCAAAGCTAACAAAATCCCCATTTGGCATTGATGTCAACAACCAAACCTTTGCTCCTCCCCCCTATGAAGATGGACCTACAAATACACTTAACACATCACTTGTCATGAAGCAAATGTTAACCACTAACAAGCATGCACTGCCACTTTCAAAGAAACCTGTAAATGTTCACTATCACTTGTACCTAAAAATATTCACTAAATCCTCAACACTATCACCTGTACCCGACTGATAAATGCAATGAATTCACATGGCCCTAGTCACTGATAAATGCACTATAAATGTAAACTCAAATGCACTATAAATGCTCTGTGATAAAAGAACTAAAGTGATGCACTAATGATGTACTGATAAATGCACTAAATGCACTAAAATCTCATGTTCTTCTCCCCCTTTAACAACAATTCCAAAGGAACAAAGCAATCATACTTGCAAATATTTGAGTAGAAAATAGAAGCAATAACTCATCTTGAAAGAAAAATACTTAGCAAGAAAAATTGTTATACTGCCTGTCGCAAATACCATTTGGTATGCCAAAACTACATAGACATCTGAAACACTATCACAACATGGGTTAGCACTGTAAACTATCCAAAGAAGAAACACTGATCTACAACCCAATGTATTTTGTATGTCAAACTATCACATGGAGCAAACCACTATGATACACCTGCAAACTATTATCTTCTCAAATGACATAGGCATATTACAAGAACTATCATTTAATCACTTGAGCATGAGATCATTGGTATTAGAAATATGTTGTGAAATTTGCAAGACTAGCCATAAGCACTGGAATGTTCCAACTATTACTAAACACCACCTGGAATCATTGTTAAAACAACACTACACCAACACTTATTAGATTAAAGCAAACATTCTACAATGATGAAAGATCACAACTGAGTCACAAAGCAAATAACATTAGCATGAAATAATGCAACCGTCTTTCATTACAACTGCTAATATTGTCATATATAAACTCCTCACTAATCTAAGGGTTGTTATGCACTCTGATAAAAAAATGTGAACCATGAGCTAGGGATAAAAGATAATCTTTGAAGCTCATTAGCAAAGATATTGTCAAGAAAATGGGTTAAACACTCCATTGTTCACTGTCCATTCACTATGTTACTCTCTCATACCAAGATATATAGCACTAACAAGAACCAACGGGTTCAAGATACAAGGAAAGACCATTGTTACCAAGTAGCCAAGTATTAAATCAACTTCAAAAATGAAATATCTTTATTGTTTTTCACTAAAGTTGTTGCTTCACAAAGCATGCCATGCCACTATTTGTATCATCACATATTCATTGAAAAATAACAAGATGACAAAAAAGATAGCAATGTTAAGCATCACTGTGCATGAGTAACATAGGTAAGATTTGACTAAGAGCATATAGATGTAGAGTACTGTATACTGATCACTCATAGAGCATTAGGTAACTGACCAAGATATGAAATATGATCATCGTATAGAGTATTTTTCAAGGCAAGCAAGATGATTTTCTCAAAGCATTGTAACCAGCTTTACTACACTCTCTAAACTCATGCAATAAGAATCCCTCAAAGTTTCAACAAACTATCCATCATAAAAAAGGACTGTGCACCTACAACATACCTCTGTAAACACCATAGAAAACTTCCAAAAACAATGAGTTACAAGCTCCCCTAAGACACTTGATCACCAAGAAATCACTCCCCTTCTATCAACTATCAAAAACACTAAGCAAGTGACTCCCCCTACAAATAATAACACCACTATGCTTTGCAAGATCAAACATTCACCACAAGCTAGAAATTCAAAAAGTGTCAAGATCTTTGCACTTTTAGAAGCACTATTTGATAACTCACAAAACAGGATCACACAATGAAACAAACATAACAGATGAAGCAGGTTAGACCATCATTGACCATACCAAAGAAAGCATCCACTTGAAGCAAGCATGTATATCATTGTACCAATCATCCTATATCAAGAGAAGGCATTAAAATCACTACACCAAAAACTGAGTGAAGAATAAATAGTGAACATCACCACTATGAACCCACACTCACATATAGTGCATGAATTATATGTAGTTCACTTTTTCTTGAAATGTGCAAACCCAAATCTTTTGCAAACAAGCATTGATATCACATTGTCGAACTGGCAAGAGATCATTGCCAAAAGTCAAATATGTGGAAAAAGATATAAACCACTTTCAACGATCATCAAGATCAAACCACTTAAACCAAGAGTCAACCATTATTCTCTACACCATTCCTTAGCCATTGTCACTGTACTAATAAGAAGATTTTGTTATAACAAAAACTATTATCCACCATGATAACTACTGCCAAACAATGAGAACTACCGTTACTATTCTTGGAATCATTCATCAATGTGTTAAGACCCCTCACAACATTATAATCATTGGAAACGCCTGCCACTTACTGATGCAATTGAGTATGAGGCATACCATTGTTGCAACAAAAGAGAACAGACCACTAGACATATGCAAGATAACCTTCATAACATTATCAAAAGAAGACTAGTGTCAAACCAATTGTCCAAAGAGAACTGCACCTGTAACAATTATTGGAGAAGGAATATAAATAGTATAGCATTTTCAAATGAACTTCCACCAAACCACTGCCCAAGAAAAGAGATCATTGTCATAGACCAATTATATCAGCCAATGTGATTAAAAGAAAAGTATAAACTATCATCAAAGCATTGTCAAGACAAGAGGGATTGAATAAACTGTCACTTATTGTAACTGCTTGCACTATTTTAGACATACTTGTATCCTTACTGCCATCACACTAGACCACTGGTAGTATACTAGCACTGACAACACTACAAAGATAAGCCTTGTGCGTACCAATATTTTGCAGCATACTTACTATCACAAGATTTTGCACTCAAACTAAATGCTCTCCCTGTGAAGACAATTTGAGGAAGACTCCACTATTATTTTGCAACCATTGTGCTTAAGAAAGAAATAATACAAAGAATATTGTGTTTGCAAGAAAAAAATTGGCATATGAACTAGCAATACTTTGTATAGACTTCATACAAGAAATTTGAATATCATTGCATCAAAACTATTGTCACTAATCACAAAAAGAAGACAAATTGAGTGATCCAATGTATTGCCCACTGCCCCTACAAAGACATTGTCATGGAAACATGGCATTATATAAGACTGTCAAACACCACAACTATGTACCACTATTCATACTACTTCACAACATCATGTCATTATCATTGGCTTCTAGCTTTTTCATGGCTCTTATACACTTGCAAAAGACATCTAAGTTATCCTTTATCCTTAGACTTATGCTTTATTTTTCTATTGTCTCATTTCTTTTATGCACAAACATTTAGAGATATTTATTGATTATCTTTTGAAACCAAAGACTGCTTTGACATATAGCAATGACCTAACATCATATGACTGAGACACATCTGCTACCTTGTGAGCAAGATAGTCAATGAGAAGCATTGAAATTTTTTTTTGACTGAGATCACATGAGACTATAAATAACTTGCTCAGAAAACAAAACAACATGAAATTAACAAAGATTCATTAGACACCATCACTGCATCTGTCACTATGATGCCATGCAAAGAATCCTCTTACTACCTTTCAAAGCATTAAACCACTATTAGAATGCCAAGCAAGGATAAAAAAAAAGATAAAGATGACTATTGATAACTCAGACTGCTCAAACTATCATTGGACGAGATAATATCAAAGGAACACTATTATAATTAAGACAATGAGATCAGCTAACTAACTTTCCATGAATTCATTATATTTTCTATTTACAACCTCTTGGTTGATATCTAAGGGGCTGAATGATAAAAATATAAACACCTCCCCCTAACCGCATGTTATTTTCTAAGCTGTTATAAATGTTTCTTGTGTAGAATGCACAAGATTAGGTTCATCCTTCTCTTTCACTTGTTTCCTTCTCCAAAACTTCTTAACGCCTGTCTTCTTATGGTGATTAACTAATTTGATTAGATCATTCCTACAAAATCAAGCAATATGTCCAAACCTATGACATCTATAGCATATGATTTTGTTTCTTCTATTTAACCATTCAAAGGAGTTCTTATTACATCGTATTTTCCTTGCATGTATCCAAAAATTCACTACCCTATGACCAAACTCATAGCACAAATAACAATAACCATAAAAAGGATTTTCAAACTTGGACCTTTGTTGTTGTTTTGAATAAAAATAACTTTTGAACTTGTGATTGTTGATTTGTGCAGGTCCAAATTCTTTTGTCTTCTTCTTATCTTTAGTATTTGGAGTAGCAGAGTGATAATTTAAATTTGTCTGCTTCCTTGGAGTTTTTCTGACATTAGAACACTTTCCTTCTTCAAATCACAATCCAATAATGTCCTTGTGATGTTTTTGTTTGTTCAACATCTCAAATAAACACTTAGTACTCTTTTCAAACTGAAGTGACTTGTGTAATTTGGAAGATTCTTTTCCTAATTCATTTCTCAAAGAAACTAACTTTGGTTCATACTTCTCACAATCAACCTCTTTTTCTTTAACCTAATTATTGACTTCTATTTTCTTACCTTCTGCAACTTGCACCTTCAAATATATGATCAACTCATTTTCTTCTTGAAGGTCTGAAAGAGTTTTAGTCTTGGACACCTTTTCTTCATGAAGCTGCAAATTTAAACTTTGATTCTCCAATCTAAGTTTCTTAATCTCTTCAAGGGTACAAATTAACTCACCTTCAATATCAATTTCACAATCTTCTTCATCATACTCCTATTCAAAATCACTCTCAAAGGAGTCTCTTTCTTTATCAACATTCTTAACTAAAAAACCATCTTTTAACCTTGTATCTTCTTCAATTTGCAAGTCATTTCTTACAACTGTTTCCTCATCAACTTTAGTATTTGGTTTAGATGGTACTTGTTGTTTGGGATTCTGATGGGTTTTTCTTTTTTCTTTGTTTCTTTTTCTTTCTGCCATGCTAGGTACTCCACTACCAGGAACCCTTAAGTTGGTTAAAATTTGTGAAAGCGTCTAGCTTTGATACCACTTGTTGGAGTATAAAAAACACTGAGGGGGGCAGGGGGAATAAGTGTTTTCAAACAAATTCAATTTATTTATTTCTAATAGACTTATGCACCCAGTTTCTTTGTTATAACTTAGAAGTTCAAATGCTAAAATTAAACAAATCAGATAGGCAAGTTTAAATGCTTGATAAAGAAATTCAAGTGTTGAAAGACACACAAGACTGAATTTTTCAACATGAAGACCAAATAGACCACAAATAATAAGAAACCATAACACAATGGTTTTATGAGTGAAAAACCCTTTATATGGAGAAAACACAACTCTAAAAGTTTATTTTATTAGCCTCACTGGAAAAATTGTAATCTCACTAATTACAACCTCACTGGCAAAATATCACCTCACTGGAAAAAGGAATCTCATTGATTATAGCCTCACTGGAAAAAGGAATCTCACTGATTATAGCCTCATTGGCATAATGATGTCTCACTGACATTTATTAACAATCAAGATACATAGTAAAAGAAAGAGGATCTCTTTGTTTCATTGAAGCTCATGGTAGCTTTCCGCCTTAATGAATTTCATGTCCTATAGGATCCATTTCATTTGAAACCTAGAACACACAAAAAACATTAACTTATACTACCTTTTTGCAATAGTCTTTTAAAGCACAAGATTCAGTCCAACTGTAGAAGCATATTCAAGGATACATTTCATGAAGCAACTGCAAGATAGGGTTTCAAAAGAAACCATTTTAAATTAAAAAACAAAATAATCAAACAACTAAATCAAATGAATCTTGCAATCTTAAACATTCATCTCACAAACTAACAATATGTCATGCACAAGCAACTGATATATATAGCAATCAATAACCTAACAAACTTCAATAAATCCATACCTCAGTTTATGATAGAATGTAACTAAAGCAACTTACAAATATTAATTTCACAAACCATCGAATCCTTCATCCACACATAACCACCATTGAACCTTGAAAAAGATGGATGTTGGGCTCCCAACAATGTTTGAGGGAGGGTCTTCTCCTATCTATAGTAGGAGAGATACAACAGACTATAGAAGATGGAAGATGGGATACTACAAATGTATTATGGACTGTCTTTTCCTCTCTAAGAGGAAAGGTACAACAAATTATCAATTTTGTGCCCAAAGCACCACAGTCAGGCTACAAAATTTCAATTTCAAGACACGTAAAATAGGCTAGTGATTTCTAGGCCTAAATCACTAAAACTATGCTACACAATTCCAAATTTCATGTTGAAAGCAATTGAAATAGACTACATAAGCTCAAATTTCAAGTTTGAAGATTCAAATATTTTCAGTCATTTGAAGATACCTTCAATTAGACTAATACCATTATTTCCTATTGAATGTTAAGAGAAGAATAAGATAAAACTAATAATATTATTTCTACAACACCAAAAAACAGAAAACACATAGTCAACAGTTTTTACAATTTAAGACTAACCCAAATACAACTTAATCATTCATTTTTAGGTCTCAAGATTTGTGACTAAACCAAGTATAAGCTAGTAATGTGTTTTCAGGTCTGATTTTGACACATTTTTGAGGCCAAAATCTTTCGTCTAGGCCCTCAAAATTAGCTTTTTTTATTTTTTCCGTGCTTTTAGAAAGTTATTTATTTAGTAACTTGGAACTCATGTTTCCAATTTGAATTGTAAGTTGACAATTATTCTTACCTTAGTGTTTGTAACTTCTTAAAAATGGGGGATGAGTGTTATTGAATGGTTTAGGACATAGAGCACACCCACTTTCAAGCTATTCCATTCAAGGATAACCCTAGAGATCTAAATGCAAAGGAGAAAGAGATCTTGCAATAGGGTTGTCCTAGGGTCTGAATGTAAACTAATGAGGGGTTCACCACCAAGTAAGAACATGGAAATACAAATGCAATGCAAGATGTAATACTAAACCCTAATATGATACAATGACTTACAAAATGGCCTAGAAATGTAAATGAAACAAAATAGAAAGTTGCAAGATTAAAGGTGTGCACCTGGAAATTTGAAGATGATTGGATGGAGCTCTAAAATGCTAAAAATCTTGAAATTTTGGTTTATTGGGACTCATTCGCCAATTTGGGTGAATCAATCCCAAATCATGGTTTTTGTATAGGAACAAGTTTCTAAAAAAGGGTATTTGAAATTGCAAAAATCTCAAAATTGACCTAAACTGGGACTCATTCGCCAATTTGAGCGAATGAGTCCAGTTAGGGTTTTCTGGATTTTCAAAGTTTGAATATGGTCTTCAATGTCTGCTCTTTTTGTTCCTCTTTGTTTCTCGATTTGGAACCCTGATTTCGGGGCTGTAAGTGACTTTCTGGTGAAAATTATGACCTTGAAAATGGGGAGACAACTCCAACAACTTTCTCCAAGCTTATAACCTAATCTTCAATATTCTTTCAAGTTTTCAAAGAACCTAGATCTACAATTACACTAACAAAGAGAGAGAGAGAGAGAAAGTGTTGATTGTTAGGGAATAGGGGTTTTCCTTGGTCAAACCCCTTGTAGGTAATTAAACCAAATGGTGATACAATGAAATGAAGGCATGAAACATGAAACAAACAACATGAATCATAGACAATAATACCTTGAATGATGCCTTGTAAGTGATTCCTTGTAAATGATGTCTTGTAAATCTGCAATTCAACATGAAATGGCCATGAAGGATATAGATCTTGATCTTGACACTAGGAGTAGAATAATGCTTGATCTTGGATCTTTAATGCTACATCACAACACTAGCTCAATAAAATAATTGATACTTGATAACCTTTGATATGATGATGGATCTTAAATTGCTGCAACAATTGATGAAGAATTATACTCTTGAATGCCTTAGAAATGATCTTGAATGCTCTCTTGATGATCTCGTGAAATCTTGGAATGCTTAAATATTGAGTGATTAGCTTGATATCATGTAGGGTTGATGAAATAATGATTTGAAAGCTCATTTTTATAGGCAATCCATCTAATATCCCATGTATTATATCTCAAAGGCCGACATACATTAAATTTGAACTTAAAACCCAATTTTTCCTACTCAAAACTTTGAAAATAGGCCAAATGGGACTCATTCACCATCTATGGCGAATGAGTCCCACCTAGATGGGACATTCACCCAAAGTGGCGAATGGGTCCCACATGGCCTATTTTGCTTGCTAAAATGTCAAGGAGTGTGTAAATTAAGTTTATATGTTGATATTGTCAGGTTTTTTATTGAGATATGTCTTGGGATGCATAATATAAGATCTTAGGGGCCTATTAATGATGATATTAAGGTCATAAATTCTAGAGGGCTCAAAATTCAATGTGATAGTGTAAATAAATACACTTTACAACACTAAATTAAGGAAAAAATAGATCTATTTAGCTAAAAAGGGCCCTAAATCCAATGTGAATGTGTAGAACACATTACATCACTAGATTAGGTCCACTTAATTTACAAGCCTCCTAAATTTAATGTGAAGGTGTCAATAAATACACTTTACAACATTAAATTAGGGAAAAGTTAGGTTTATTTATCTTAGAAGGGCCCAAAACCTAATGCGGATGTGTAAAACTCATCACAACACTAGATCAAGGCTATATCAAGTCCAATTTATCAATAATTATTCCCAAATGAAGCAAGGAAAAGGTGTATTTTTTCTATTGCCACATTTAGCCCCCACTTTAGTGAGCGGATGAACTTGCTTCAAACTCACACTAAAGTAGACATTCAAGAGGGGTACCAGTGTACCGATGTGGATGGTCTAGGATAACAAAGATTGAGGAGGTGGTCAAGCCCCCAAGATTCAAGATCCTAAGTCAAACCAACATAAACACAAAAGGACACACACAAAGTGTACGATATGCATCATCAAGATACACAAACATGCAATGTTAATAACTAAAAGAAATAAAAACAACTAAAAATAAAAATGAGGTGGATCAAGCTTCAACTGTTTGTTCAACACGATGTGGATCAGATCTAAGTTGTTTGTCCAAAAGAATGCACACTAATATGAGGCATCAGAACTCTAGGTTGTCCGCTAGGTGAGAAATCCAAGAAGGTGAGACACATACACACATGGCTGGTATGCATTCACACACACACACACACACGAGTGGCTAAGGGAAAGTCATGCCCTTATTCAGCTTCCCATCAAAACTATACCAAAGTTATACCTCTTGATAACTTTGACAAGGCACCATACAACAAATGGTTTTTGAGATTCATGAGACAATAAAAACTTCATATGCTTGGAGCTCATGAACAAACAAGATGGTTCCACAGGCATGCAAAGTGTATTATGCAAGGTGGCCATATAACCGAAATTGTAAATTTGAAATAGTGTAAAGTACGTTCAAAGGGATTTTTCTTAATTCATGCAATGTCTCTTCTTAGGGAACATTGTGCCTAATGTATCCAAGAGAGGAAACGTCAAAGAAATATCACACTCTTAGAGGGAATCAAGCCCAATGACACCTCCAAGAAAAGGATGCATCGCAAGAAGAAAGAAAATCACACCATGAAACATGAGTGTCGATGTATGCCCCCACTTTAAAGCGGTTGCTAACACCATTACTATGAGCAATTTCTTTGAAGTAGAAGAAGACATGAGAGCTTATTTGGAAATCCCTATGTCGTCATATGTTTTTGAATCAAACTACATCATGGATAAGTATGTCACATGTGAGCCAACTTAAGGCGTGTCGTCCACATCCCAAGCATGCTCTTATATTTACATGAAAGTTTGTCAAATAGCCAAAAGAGACAATGACAGGTGACATACGAGAACAAGGCTATCTAATCCCTTGCCCCCACTTAGTGCAAGACAAGGATGAGCTGAATAGGATGAAAGCAAGTATCAGTGAGAGGAATTAGGTGCTTCAACACAAGGAAGAGCACCACATTCCTTGAGATGTTGAATGTGATTACTCAAAGCCTTACATTCATTAGTAGGAATGACCATGAACTATATGATATGCGCAAAATGAATTCTTGTAGTAGAATTTCTTTCATGTTCTTGGAGGGAGAGATATCAAACGATCTTGGAGGAGTCTTGTCAAGATACTCTATTGATCAAAAGAAGATGTTCCTTTATTTTGTAACAAAGATATCTCTTGCTTAGTACAAGGTTTCATACCTACACAAGACTCTTTAGATTGCGAGATTTTGTTTTCTTCTTTGAAGGAAGACGTAAAATCTATTGAATTTGAATCATAAGCATTTTGCATGATGGCATTGATGTTAAGCGAATATTTCTTTGTTTCTTTCATTTCTTTCAAAGGATAACCATCAAGATCACTAGTGTCTATCAATTCAGGATGCACTAATGTTAAAGTTTACTTAGAGGAATCTTTTGTTAGAGTGTTTATATTGAGCAAAGGCTTGCTTTTTGGTTTGATTTCTATCAAAGTATAATAACCAAGACCACAAGTTGTTTCTTGCATGTTAGGCTCTATAGGGACACAAATACCTTGTTCTCTAGCACCACATCCTTTTCCACTATATCCCAGTTGTTTCATAAGTTCATAACCTCTTCCATAAATCTTTAACATCTCTTTTGGATTTGGTGGTTGTTCATAGTTAAGTTCATCAAAGTTTGTTGTATAAGTTGTTTCATTTTCTAAAGTGGTTGAGTGTATGCTTTCAAGGGTCTTCCAAATTTTGCATTGAATTTTGTGTTGACATTACTGCTTTTTATTTTCCCTTGTCTCAATCTTTGTTTATGATCATGTATTCTCCCATGAATGTTGGTGTGAAATCTAAGGAACCCCAATCATCTTCTAATAGATTCGTGACTTCTTCAATGTGTTTTTCTTTGTCTTTCTCTTGCATAGGTTCTACGTTTGTTGTTGGTGTCAATGTTTTTAAAGGATTCTCCTTATTTTTCTCGCGTTGTAAAAAACTGTAAGGCTCATTATTAGCATCCAATGTGCACACTTTGTTGTTGTAGACATAATTCATTTTACGATGAAGGGTAGAAGGAACCGCATGCATCTCATGAATCCATGGTCTCCCTAAAATGAGATTGTATGAAAGATCATGAGGCATAACATGAATAGGAGTTTGTAATGTAACTTTTTCAACTGCAATAGGCAAAGTAATCACTCCAAGTAGTTGTCTTCCCACATTATCAAACCCGCTAATAGATAAAGAGGAAGGTTGAATTTTTTATTTATCCACACCAAGCCTATCCAAAATATTTATGCTACACACATTAAGAGTAGATCCATTGTCAACAAGGGTTCGCTTTATCCCTGTTCTATTATATTTAGCTATTATTATTACAAAAGAATCATTTTATTTTTTCACTTCCAAAGGGGGAGTTCACTTTGGTGGAAAATAATGTTAGCTTTTATTTCTTGAATCAAGGCCGCTGAATGTAAACTAACAAGGGCTTCACCATCAAGTAAGAACTTGGAAAGACAAATGCAATGCAAGATGTAATACTAAACCCTAATATGATGTAATGACTTACAAAATGGCCTATAAATGTAAATGAAACAAAAAAGAAAGTTGTAAGATGAAAAGTGTGCACCTAGAAATATGAAGATGACTGGATGGAGCTCTAAAATGCTGAAAATCTTGAAATTTTGGTGTACTGGGACTCATTCGCGTGAATCAGTCCCAGATCAGGGTTTCTGCATAAGACCAGGTTTCTGGAACAAGGGTATCCAAAATTGTAAAAATATCAAAATCGACCTAAATTGGGACTCATTCGCTAATTTGGGTAAATGATTCCAATTAGGGTTTTCTAGAATTTTAAAGTCTAAATCTAGTCTTTAATGTTTGCTCTTTCTATTCCTCTTTGTTTATGGATCTGAAACCCTGATTTCAGGGCTGTGGGTGACTTTGTGGTGAAGATTATGACCTTGCAAATGGGGAGACAACTCCAACAACTTTCTCCAAGCTTATAACCTAATCTTCAATGTTCTTTCAATTCTTCAAAGCACCTAGATTTGTAATTACACAAAGAGAGATAGAGAGAGAGAGAGAGAGAGAAGTGTTGATTGTTAGGGAATAGGGGTTTTCCTTGGTCAAACCCCTTGTAGGTAATTAAACCAAATGGTGAGAAAATGAAACATGAAACTGTTTTCCTACGGAATGGGATTCAAATCTTACGTACTACTGGCAAACTAGTCATGTGTAGAACATAGGATAAAACAATAAACTGAAAGATATCATATTTGAACACCAGAAATTTTATTCATCATCAGAAATATCATGTACAAGAGAGTATCACAATGCTTACAATATAACCATCGACACCGGAGAACTCCCTCCCGACTATCCCAACAGACTACATATAACATTCAGCGGTGGTTAGATAACCAACCGACACGATGTTTCATAACAACATCAACATTAACATTAATCCAAACATGATTTCCCGAAAGTACGACATTATTATTCTTTACTAATCTATAACTTTATTAGCAATTGGCCGACTACGACCAAGGCCGACTACGGCCGACAACAAAGTAAAGATATATGACTAACATCATCCCCCCCACAAAAGAAGTCGTCTTCCAGACGACATACACATAGCAAGACAAGATCAATGAGAAGTAGGGGGAAGGGAGTGCGTCCCTGGATGCACAGATGACATCGGAGTAGTAGAAGAATGCTCCGCTCGTAGTCGCCTCACCTCCTCGATACGTGTGCGAAGCTGTCGATCTGCCAGTATCTCCCTCTCCCTCGCCACCTTTACCATCCGGGCTGCCTCCATCAGTTGGCTTTTCACCTTCTCCGCCTCTGCACTCTTAGCCGCCAAATCAACATCTTTTGTAGCCAACTGATCCTCCAAAGTTTTTACTCACTGCTCCCATGCTGCCTCTCTCTGTTTTGCTTCCTCCTCCAAGGCTGCCACTCGAGGCTCCAAGACCTCCAATCGAGCTCCCCTCTCACTGGCAAGCCGAGATTGTTCGGCCAAGTCATTCTGGATGCTCTTTATGGTAGCAATGGACTCGTCCTTAACCCTCTGCAGGAGTCTATAGGCGTCCACTCTTCGTGATACCGCTACCTCTGTAGAAAATATTTGGCGCTTCATGAGAATAAAGACATCCCAAAAGGCAAGCTCTATGTAATATAAGCTCTCCAGAAGCCCGGCATCTCGCCCTACTAGTCTCGGTGGTCGACCCCGCCAGGCTCTCATCATTGCAGGAGTCTCTCCTGCTGGCCACCCCTCTCCGAATATCCGTGTGAACTCAGCCTCACACCCCATCTGAACAAATCCTTGGATACGCTGAACTTCCTGGCCCACTAAAGGAGATCGGCCAATCCTGAGGTCTCTGGAAACCTGTCCCACTCGGATCATCAACCTGCCCATATGCTCTAGCTCTTGTACATAACGCTGCACCGTGCCTAGTGGGTCTGATGGGTCTGGTTGTGACATCTCCATGACAAATCCCTCCGTGGAGTCACCCTCCTCGTTCTCATCATCGTCGGAAGGTGTAAAAGGCTCCGTCTCCTCCTGGGGCGGTTCCCCGACTATCTGCTGAGGCTCATGTATGGCTGTCTCTGGTGCCTCTACTATGCTAGCCTCAGGGTGTGCAAGTGCATCCTCGCCAAGTTTGGCCGTCTCACTTTGCTGAGTGTGGACGACTGGCCCTTCCTCATCCCCTGGTCCCTCCGAGGGACTCTTCTCTCGCTGTTCTGGCTGCTCGGCCACTTCCAAAGTGAGGCCTACCGATCCCAACCAGCTATCAATCTGGGCTACCTCGGGTGCTCCTGGGGCTGGAGTAGTCTCCTCAGTGGCCGCCATCGTTCCCCCAGTTCCTGCTACTGAGGTTGCCACTCCTGACGCTGCCGATCCTGGCGGTGGTGTAAGGGAACAGGCCGCTCGCAATATCTCGACCGAGGCAGTGGACCCTGTCGATACAGTGACTGCCCCTTGTGATGTCGTGGTGGCAAGTGGTGCCCACCCTAGCGATGCACCTGGTAGTGAAGCAGCTACCCTCAACATTTGCCCGGCTCCAACTAGCGAAACAAGAAGAGTGAATGTCACTGAGTGTGTATTCTTCCTGGCTGGCGGTGCGGGAAGAGTAAACCCTGCCGGCTGCAACACTGGTATGTCGATCTCGCCTGCTTCCTAACCTCCGATGGCGACAGAAACCTCCTCATCGGCCGATGGACTAGACTCCAAGGGCGAGGAAGATAAATCAATGGGCTCCTCCCTATCTGATGCATCACTCTACTCCGAGGTCTCCTCTGCTGATGTTTCCTCTTCCACCGACGCCTCCTTCCGTTTTCTCTTCTTTCTTGAAGTCGTGCCCTCGCCAACTTGCTTCGCTTCCAATTCAGACCAGTAAAATACTGTCGGCACCCCAGGATCCAGGTGAGTAAGTGGCTGCAAGCGACCCCAATTTCCCTCGGGCACCTGTGTGTGAACGGCATCGAGAAAGAGGGCTAGAGCATGCTGGGTCATGTAGAAGGCCTTATGCCTCTGCACTAAGAAATCCCTCATCCGCTCTGTAAGTAACCTCGCCCAGTTGTACACTCGGCCAACACGGAGTCTGACCATGTAGTCCACCATCCATATAGCAATGTCCGACGCTCGGCTGGCACTTGTGAGTCGGCATTTCATTAGGTCGAGCAAGCACTTCCATTCCGCTGTTGCCAAGTAGTTTTTTCGGAGACCTCTGTTGCCAGCACTCCATATGGTATTTTGTTCCTCCGCTATCAAATCACTTCGACACACCTGTTTGACCAACAATTCCTTGTGCTCCTGTGTCATCCTTTTGGGTTTGTTAACCCCTATTCCCAAAGCTGGGACGCCAAACACTCGCTCGAAGTCCTGCAACCAAAATGAAATGGTCACTCGGCAACCTCTGTAATCAATCACCGATTTGTGCGTATGCCTGCAGTAGTTGTCCACCATCGCCTTCAGCCAAGGCTCAAACTCCTGAGAATTGAAGAAGGGCACTAGCATAGCTTTGTCTACCCGAGCGTGTCGAAGTGCAACCTTCAAGGAGTGGTCATCAGGAGTGCTTCGCCACCACTGTTTGCACTCGTTGCCAGTCAGATTCTCCCATGTCATTGTCTCGCTATCAGCGTCCATCCTCTTTCTTTTTCCAGCCGAGGCTACTTTTGGCTTGTGCTGCACAGCCTTCTTGCCCTTGTCCATCTTTCTATCGGTTCAGCGATTCCAGCCGATTTTATAAATCTCGAGACAATTGTAGAAATTGCCGAAATTATCAAAACTGCCGAAACTATCAAAACTGTCGAAATTATCAAAACTGCCGAAACTATCAAAACTGCTGAAATTATCAAAACTGCCGAACTGATCAAAACTGCCGAAATTATCAAAACTGCTGAAACTATCAAAACTGCCAAATTCTGATGAAGGCTGGAAATGTCGTACGCCCTGGAGAAGTGACTGAACTTGAGATGGCCGTACGATCTGGCAATTTTGAGAAATCCGTACGCTCTGTAGGATCTGTGAAATCCGTAAGACTTGAGAAATTCGTACGATCTGGCAATTTTGTGAAATCCGTACGCTTTGAATGATCTGTGAAATCCGTACGATCTGGCAATTTTGGGAAATCTGTACGGCCTGGCAACTATAGGAAATCTGTACGGCCTGGCAACTTTGGAAAATCCGTACGGCCTGGCAACTCTGGGAAATCCGTACGGCCTGGCAACTCTGGGAAATCCGTACGGCCTGCAACTCTAGGAAATCCGTACGGCATGGCAACTCTGGAAAATCCATACGGCCTGGCAACTTTGGAAAATCCGTACGGCCTGGCAACTCTGGGAAATCCGTACGGCCTGGCAACTCTGGGAAATCCGTACGGCCTGAAGACTTGGTGAATTCCCTGCGACTTGAACACTGTGAATTTCGTACGACCTGAGAACTTTGCAAATTCTGTACGACTTTGAGCTTCTGGAAATTTCGTACGACTTTAGGCTTTTGTGAATTTCGTACGGCTTGAAAGACTGGTGAATGCCATACGCCTTGAGGTACTTCGCCGAAATCGTCTGATGTGCTGATGTTGTACACTGTGTAGAGAATGGAAACGCGTACGCTGTGAAGACTTGTGACAGCCATACGATTTGGAGGTCCTTTGAAGGCCGTATGACCTCAAGACTTAGAAGCTGATGAGGGTGCCATACGATCTTCCCTGTGCTTGACGTGCCTCTGCTACTGATAAATCCGTACAGACTGTTGTTCTCTTCTCTCCCTTTGTGATTTCGCTATATTGCACCCTTTCTCCAAACTATCTCATCTTTAAATGGCCGCACGATTAGGGTTTCTATATTTATTTCATTTCTAACTTTATTTAATTTGATCACTTTCTCCCTTGGCCATACGATTTGTTTAATAGCTGAGACTTTTATTTTAATTCTTTCTTCTTCTCCTTTATCGATCTCCAATATTTTATTTCCTTGTTCTTTTTTTTCAATATTTTCATTTTTTGAAATTTTTAATTCTTCTACTTTATTTTTTCTATTTTTTCCAACTTCCAACTTGTCCTTTATTTTTTTTATTTTTTCATTTTTTATCTCCATTATTTTCTCCTTTGCTATTTTTTCATTTTCTGATTCCAACACAAATTTTTCATCTCGTACCTATTCGGATTTGTGGGCTGGCGTATCGTCCAGTTTTGATACTCTCTTTGTACTCTCCATTCTCGGCCAGAAATGTTTGGCTGGGCCTTCCTTGTTTCTCTTCTTCCTTGATCTCCCCGATCTGTAGCATGTTACACTCTCGCTGGAACACTTCATAATCTTCCATCTGCCAGTGAAATAAGCCATTCAGCGAGCTTGTCTCGTCCTCCGAACAATTCTCAAGTTCAAGTATGCCTTCAGTGTTCGGTTCCATAGCTTTCCTTCCTTCGTCCATAACCGATTCACCTCCATCCGATTTAGATCCGAAGGAAGCCAATTCTTCGCTCACGGCCTGGTTCTTCAAGTCGATGACATACTTCCCCCCATTGTTCTCGATCGAGAGTGTGTTCCTCTTCCAATTATGATTTTCCTTCACCTCTATCAGCCATCCTCTCCCAAGTAGTGCATCGTACGCTTTCCTCTGTAATGGGATGACGACAAAATCTAGCAAAAACTGTTGTGTCCCGATCGTCACCTTCTGCGCCATCAGCGTTCCCAACGGCTTGATACCATGTTGATCGGCGCCAACTAGTTGGAATGTCGGCGGCCAGAGTGTAGGCTTCCCAAGACTCTTCCATGTGTCTTCGGGTAGTACGTTGACTCCTGATCCTCCATCGATGATAGTATTTGTCAAGATATTCCCTCTGATTTCCATATGCACAACCGCTGGCATCTTCCCAATGTTTGTTGTGAGCAATACCGGGTCGATTGTTTGTTCACCGTACGGTGGTGGTTCTAGTATCAATTCTTTCCTTCGTTCCTCCAATCACAGTTGCTTTCCATCCTTGACGACGTTTGTGATCGCCAGTCCCAACTGCGGCATAGTCTGGAGAAGGTCAGTTACTTTGATCGGTATGGTGGTCTGCAGTACCTGCCATATGATGTTGGTTTCCGCCTCCAACCGCCGAGAGGTTCCTGGCTTCTCCAGAGGTACTTTGTTTTCCTTCGCCATCGCTAGTTCCACTTCGGTTTTTGCTTCCTTCATCCTTTGTTTCTCCGTACATGGATCTGGGTAAGTGGCTTTTTTTTGCTTGTGCTCTGCTGATCGCCAGTACCTCTTGTTCTTCTACTTCTAGCATATGGATACCCTTTTGCTTCGGGCATTCGTTATCTTCATGATCGCCTGGTCCACACCACTTACATAATCTCCCTCCCGAACCTTGACCGTTCTGGCAGTCCCTGGCGAAGTGGCCCCATTCGTTGCACTTCCTGCATTGGATCATAGGCCTTCCTTTTGCATCGTACTGTATCATGTTTCTCGGACTTCTATTGCTTCGGTAACCTCCAGGGGATGCATTGCTATTGTACTGGGGCTTTGGTGGTGTGTTCGGCGGTGTCGACGGTTCTCCCTGCACGAAGAGTACTTGTGCACTTCTGGCTTTTAAGTTGTATGGGCATTCCTTGACGGAATGTCCCATCACTTGGAAGATATTGCAGAATAAGTTCTTGGGACAGTTCGCCTTCGTGTGACCTTCCCCATTGCAATCCGTACACCACAGTTCTCTGGCTTCTCTCGTACTCTCCTTGTTGGCCTTCAATTCTTTCATCATTTGCATCATATCTTTCCTGAGTGCTTGTACAGTCTTGGATTCACCGTCGCTGTCGTTCGTACTCTCCTCGTTGTCTGTCTTCTTTTTCCCTCAGGAGGATGTTTTATTTTCACTTTCTATGTCCATTGCCCGATTGTATGCTTCAGCGTACGACGAAGGAGGTACGACTTTCATTTTCTTTCTTAATGACAAAAGCAAGCCCTCGATGAACCATCTTTTCTTCAACCCGTCAGCCGGTTGTGCCTCCAATTTCCCCAGCAAGTCTTTGAGTCTTCGGTTATAGGTCCGCACACTCTCGTGCTTTCCTTGCTTGGTATTGTATATCTCTGCAACGATCTCGCTGTCATCTCGAAGAAGTTTGAACTCCTCCTGCAAAGCTTTTTTCAATAACCTCCATGTAGCTCTTTGTGCTTGGTCCAATTCCGTGTACCAATCAATGGCACTGTCTCTGAGTGTCGCCGGAAATGCCCTTAGCCACTGGTCGGGATCATCCTGCCCGCTGGCTATCCAAATTGTCTCACATGTCTTGCAATGCCGTACGGGATCCTCAGAGCCATTCCCCATGAATTTCGGCAACTTTTGCTGCTCCGGATGAGCCATCTTTCTCGGTTGACCTCCTTGTGTGTTGGACCCGATTAGACTAGTGGATTCCTCGCTACGTCCCTGTGCGTCACTTGCACTCTTGGCCACGTACGAGTCACTCCCATGTCCTCCGTCAGCGTCCTCAACACCGTGGGTCTCCTCAGGATCTCTCCGATGCTCTCTCTGCCCTGGGGTCTTAAGCTCTGGTCTTCCCCTCCTTAACTCGTCGTCGTCATCCGAGAGGGACAACTCTCGAAATTGTCTGATGCTACTATTCAAATCATCTTCATTTTCATAGAGGTTATATTTTCTTGCGTGTGGAGTGCTGAAGGGGTCTTCATCCCTTCCTTCTATCAAATTGTGGTGCGCTCGTTCAATGGATGTGTCTAGTCTTGTCAAATTTTCATATGTTCTTTTTATGCTTTGATTTATTTCAATTAAATCTTCATCCAATTCCTTACCGACTTGCCTTAGTCGTCTTCGCCGATTTTCTTGTTCTTGCAGCCTGAGTGATCGCCGAACTTGCTCTTCCGAAGTCCCGTGCCCGTCAGGTACTCGATGCTTGTCTTTGTTCGGCCGTACGGGCATTTATTAGTTGTTCAAGCAATCATTGTTGGTTGCCGAAAGTACGGCGCCGGCTAGTATCGCGTTCTTCCTCTTCACGTTTGGTTCTGTCTTCACAACGTTGTACGATTTGTTTCCTTCGGCGCTCGCAATCCTCTTCTTCTCACAAGTCTTGCAGGATAATGAAATGGCGGGCCAGTAACCTGGGCATGCAATTCAAGAGGTGGTTCACCTCGTCGTTCACTTCCAGCCAATCCCAGATGACTTCCTCAGGGATCTCTCGAATGTGGGAATCCCTACGCACGTGGTCACGTAGCGATATTTTCCACAAATCTACCAGATCTTCTGTCAATGAGTCTTCCCGTTCCTCATTAGCATTTACAGGTTCTTCCGCTGGTTGACCCATTACGCTGCCATGGCAGATGATGCCCTAGTCCGTTCAGGCAACGGCGCCAAATGTTTGCCTACAGAATGGGATTCAAATCTTACATACTACTAGCAAACTAGTCATGTGTAGAATATAGGATAAAACAGTAAACTGAAAGATATCATATTTGAACACCAGAAATTTTATTCATCATCAGAAATATCATGTACAAGAGAGTATCACAATGCTTACAATATAACCATCGACACCGGAGAACTCCCTCCCGACTATCCCAACAGACTACATATAACGTTTGGCAGTGGTTAGATAACCAACCGACACGACGTTTCATAACAACATCAACATTAACATTAATCCGAACATGATTTCCCGAAAGTACATGACATTATTATTCTTTACTAATCTATAACTTTATTAGCAATTGGCCAACTACGACCAAGGTCGACTACGGCTGACAACAAAGTAAAGATATACGACTAATAGAAACAAATAACATGAATCATATACAATAATACCTTGAATGATGCCTTGTAAATGATGTCTTCTAAATTTGAAATTCAACATGAAATAGCCATGAAGGATGTAGATCTTGATCTTGACACTAGGAGTAGAATAATGTTTGATCTTGGAGCTTTAATGCTACATCACAATATTGGCTCAATAACATGTTCGCTGCTTGATAATTGTTACCAATTTTTAGCATATTGCTTAAAATTAGTAATCATAAAAGCAATTATTTGCTAGGGTATACAAAAATTTTATGTCAAAGGTGTCCAAAGAATTTCGTTTTCAGAATTACAGATTCAAAAGCATGTTTTAGGATTGCTTTATCAAAATTATTCAACCAGTTTGAGTTAAACTGATTGAATAGTCCTGATAAGGTAATCGCTAAACAATTTCATTTGAAGAACGTCATTCAAGCTGAGTGATTCATTATGTAATGATTGTTATTGTTGTTTTTCAGAAAAGCATTGCAGATTTAAGAGCTAGAATGCAGATAATCATTTATTATGATTACAAGACATGTTTTTCAAAACAATTGCAATGTCATTGTTTCATTATGTAATTGAAAAAATAACTTAGATTACTGATCACAAGCCATGACATATCATGAACAACTGATTTATGAAGAGAAAAAATGTTTTGTGATCCCACACAAGCCGTGGGTAGACTAAGTTGACTGAATTCAACAAAAAATGCAAACTATACAACTGAAGAATAAGTAAGTAAAGCATGCAAAGATCATGCCGTCATTGCCTTAGGGGCCGTTGTAGGGTAGACTTCTCATTCTTCAGCTTGGTCTTCAGCACTTTCAGCACCTTCAATCTTCAGCTCCTAAACCTGCAGTTGATTGAAAGTGGCGTTAGAGCTCAGGTCATGAAGTTCAAAAACATGTTGAATTCAACAGGAATATAATTTGCACTCATTATCAAATCAAATCAACTTGAGAAAATATCTGAGAGATGAATGGAAACTGGTAGGTTCAACCATCAAAAAGAAATCATTAAACTCATTGTTTTACTGACTTGTTTGTTTCATGTGCAAAAATAGGAAATGTAATGCTGCTCTTTATTCATCGATTTCAGAATGAGTGGGGTTAAATGTGGCTCCCACAAGGGTGGAGCTCAGCTCATATAATGGTATCAGCAAAATAAATATCATATCAACATGGTGTTTTGCAGAAATTCAGTTGATAGCTTCATATAACAACTAAGTGCATTTATGTACTTTCATAAAAGCATCATTGGAGGACAAAAATGCATTTTTTTTTTTGAGATTCTCTCAGGTGACAGTGAATGAGAGGGACAGTCCCTCTTTATCATCTTTTAAGAGGTTTGAAACAATGACTTATTTCAAGGAAAGTGACATCTCTTTCAATGATCATGTCAGCAAAATAAAGGGAATAGCACATTGTTACAATGAAAAACGACTTTATAAATCCTCTGGAGAAAAACAGAAGGTAGGGTTTCTCATACAAACAGAGTTGAAACTCTTGGCCATAAGGGTTTTTAAATTGGTAGCTTGAGGCTTTTGTTTTTTTGTGAATTCAGAAGAAAAACTCAGGATTTAATGACAGCCATTGGTAAAAACAGATTTATTAAAACAATGCTCAGAGTTTTTCATGGCAACCTGAACTTGCCTGTTTTTCAGAGTGTTTAAGAAAATTCTGAAAATAGAAAGGTTTTTTAAGCTTCTTTGTTTATATTCACTAAAACTTCAGAAAAATGGTGTTCCCAGTAAAGCAAGCTTGAAATACAAAGGAAAAAATGGAGTCAGAAATTTTCAGTTAAAGCTCATTCAAGAATTCATGGGGTCCATAGCAAGAATACACAGTAAGGCAAGAGTTACAAAGAATTTATTAAAAAAAAAAAAAAACAGTGAAGCTGCAGCCTAGAGGCTTGTTAAGTGAAAACCTTCAAAGAATGTCTGAGGAAAGTTTCCAATTTTTTAAAAAATTAAGACTTACCTTTTGTTTTTCCTTTGAATCTCCAAAAGAATCTTCTGAAGAAGTGATATTCCGAGGTTTTTCACTCAAAAAAGCTCAAAAAATAGAGATTTATGGCAGCTACAACAAACACCAAGCAAAATACATCAGAAAAACACATGGGGTGCAGCCTGTTTAAGCTTTCAAAATCTTTTAAAGATAAAGAAATCTCCTTAGAACTCAGACAAATATACTTGCCTCCATTCTCCAGCATTCAATCTTCTGAAAACTCTCAGAAAATGGCTCGAAATACAGTGTTTCCAGCAAAACCGTGGCTGGGGTTTCATCCATGGCGGCACTTCTCCGAGAAGCTTCCATCAACAAGTGGAAATAAAATAAAATGGAGTCAAAGTGAATATTTCTTATTCATCAAATTTAGGGTTAAAGACTCTAGAAGATTCGATGGAGTCAAGGCATTTTTTTCCTTTAATTTTTATTTGAAAAACTTTATTCCTTCATCATGGTCGTGGCATTTTATTTGCCTAAGGAAAACTTCTTTTAATTCCTTCTAAAGACTTTATCATCTAAGTCTTTTAATTGATTTAATTTCTTCTTGCATCCATTAGAATGTAAATATTTATTTAAGATGATATTTATAAATCATTTCCTTAAATAAGTATTATTTTTCAATGCAACATAAAATGTCTTTTGAGAAAATATATCAGTAGCCTTTATTATTGCATTTGATTAAAATTGTAAATCTTTATTTTAAATGATAATCATAAATCATTTAAATTAAAAGATATCTTCAATGCAGAATAATGTGCCTTTATTGCAATGTCAAAGACTTAGTCAAAAAAGTTCAATGGAGCATTGAGAGCTTCCTTTAATCATGGTGATGATTGAGAGAAATATGCCAACATGTTGAGGGAAATCAGGAGTTTTGAGGTAGTTGTTTGAAAGTTTAACATCAATTTTGAATTCCTTTTTATTTGACTTAAGTCAAGAAGGGATTTGAGGCACATGGCAGTTTGATACTTTTAGTTTTGAACCTGATTTTTAGGGGTTTCTATTTGCATACGACTCACAAAGTTGGTGAATTTTTGACAACTCTAGTTGGAGTTGGTTGGCATTGCATGCCTTTTTTGGAGGAGACATTGACAACACATCAGATTTTGGAGCCATAATTCAATTTCAAATTTGGGGACTCTTTCTATAGATCTCTCTTCTTTCATAGTGGAAGTTAGTTCTTGGTTGGGAGATTGTTGTGAGAGCTTTGTTCACACTTTGTAACTCATTGATCTTTGTAATACAGATTCTCATTTTGTTCTCAATAGAAAGTCATTTCCTTCACCTATTTTATTTATTGTTTAGTATTGGTTGCGAATTGTATGATAAAATTTTGTGTTATCCTTTATTTTATCAGATTCCTTCAATGTTGAATATAAAGAATATTATGTCATAGTGCAGGTTTATGTTAGTGATCTCTTTCTATTGCATTTATATTTGTGAAAACATCATTGTTTTCCTTGTGTTTAAGCATTAGAACAGCCAAAACCTTACATAGAATCATTTTTGCAGACATAAATCTTTGTGTTGTGAAATTGTTTAGCTTTATTGAGATTTTTGTGAGTTTCAATAGCCTTGTCAAATTTTTATCTTTGGTGTACCACCTGTTAGTGATAGGTTTTAAATTTCAAGCATATCCTTCTTGCTCTTTTCCTTATCATTTTTTAGTATTTTTCAAGTTATCTTAAGGGGAACCATCCCATAATCTCCAGAGGTCTACTTCATTCCCAGGTCACCCTCAACCTCGAAGTGTTCCCATGTGTCAATAGGTTGCTACAGTTCATAGCTTAGAAAGGGTGCAAACCTTATTCGACAACAATAACCTTTGACATGATGATGGATCTTAAATTGTTGCAACAATTGATGAAGAATTATACTCTTGAATGCCTTAGAAATGATCTTGAATGCTCTCTTGATGATCTTGTGAAGTCTTGGAATGCTTAACTCTTGAGTGCTTGGCTTGATATCATGTAGGCTTGATGAAATAATTATTTGAAAGCTCATTTATATAGGCAATCCATCTAATATCCCATGTATTAGATCCCAAAGGCCAACATACATAAAATTTGAACTTAAAACCCAAATTTTCTTGCTCAAAACCTTGAAAATAGGCCAAATGGGACTCATTCACCATTTGTGGCAAATGGGTCCCACCTGGATGGGACTCATTCACCCAAAGCAATGAATGGGTCCCACCTGGATGGGACTCATTCACCCAAAGAAATGAATGGGTCCCACCTGGATGGGACTCATTCACCCAAAGTGGCGAATGGGTCCCACAGGGCCTATTTTGCTTGCTAAAATGTCAGGGAGTGTGCAAATTAAGTTTATATGTTGATATTGTTAGGTTTATGATTGAAATATTCTTTGGGATGCATAATATAAGGTCTTAGGGACCTATTAATGATGATATTAAGGTCATAAATTCTAGAGGGCCCAAAATCCAATGTGAAAGTGTAAATAAATACACTTTACAACACTAAATTAAGGCAAAAATAGGTCTATTTAGCTAAAAAGGGCCCTAAATCCAACGTGACTGTGTAGAACACATTACATCACTAGATTAGGTCCACTTAATTTACAATCCTCCTAAATTTAATGTGAAGGTGTCAATAAATACACTTTACAACATTAAATTAGGGAAAGGTTAATTTTATTTAGCTTAGAAGGGCCCAAAAACCTAATGTCGATGTGTAAAACTTATCACAACACTAGATCAAGGCGATATCATGTCTAATTTATCATTAATTATTCCCAAATCAAGCAAGGAAAAGGCGTACTTTTTCCATTGTCATAGTGTTATAAAGTTCTTAGGAAAAATCTAAGCTCAAAGGGATATGCACGTGAATTACCAAAAATGACAAAATAGGAAAAATGTCAAAAACTGCCAAAAATAGTATTTTTTGGGTTTTTTCTTCCATTTTTTAGATATAAAGGATTGTCTTTCATTGTAGCAGAGGGAATGAATAATAGAAGCATTTAAATTAAAAACAAATTTCAATGTTTTAGATCTTATTAATCAATAATGGCTTAATTTTGTTGAATGTTTCTTTGGTTGCATCAGTTTAAAATATTAAATCCATACAATATAATTATTTTATTTATTTATAAAAAATAAAATTTGAAACTCAATAAGTAATAATCAATTTTAAAGTCATATTTTTTTTCAAATGAATAAAACTAATTATTATTCTTTAAAGTAAACAAGTTTCACGCAGTGGGGAGTACTTATCTATCTTGTATTATAGCAATTGTACTTGTTGGTTAGTTGATAAATTATTTATCAAATATCAATTTAGGAGGAAGTTAGATAATAGCTTAAATAATAGATTATTGCAATTCATATGTATTGTAGCCACACATATTTTTGTATCATAATGTTGATCATGAAAGCTTACGCTTCTTCGAACAACCTTATAGGAAATTTAGTGAATGGGGACCTTGTTTGTGCTTCACTGAATAACCTCTGGGATTTTTAAAGAAGTCGACTCTTCCTTTGTGTTTGGGGAAAAGGAGAAGAAATTCAAGAATAAAACCTAACTAAGTTGATGTGTTGAAAGCTTTTAGAACATTTCAAAACTTGTAACAGGTTCCTATTTTTTATGAAATAAACACAGAATGCCATAAACCCTTCATTTTTGAAAGGAGAATGAGAGACTAAGGCCTATGCGGGCATAAATAAGTCATTCAAATCCTCTTGTTGGAAGCACCCATTAAGGTTCAACAGAAACAAGGAACCCAACCTCAAACAAGATGTTATGGATCCTTATAGAACTATGTTACCCTAATAACATAATATGAAATCCAACATAATTTCAACAAGAAAATGAAAGAGTATCATAACATGATTTAATTCACAAGATTTTAAGTTAGAAGAACATAAAATCTATTAACTGAGAATCAATTATTAGGACTGTATGTGGAAATAAAGAGACACAAAGCATTCAACATATATGAAATAGAGAATAAAATATAAAATAAAGGCCTCATGTGCACAATCTAATTCACAAATTTTCTTCTTCTATTGCTTGATTTTATAGAATAACAAAAATGCTAAGGTCAGATAAAAAATTTGAATAGTTATCTTGATGTATTAATTACAAAAGAGCAATAATATCTCTATAAGAAATCTTCTACACCTTGTTCTATCCATTACTACTGCTACTATTTCTACTAATGATAATCCCCTTTGAGAGGTTGTCATAAATTCCCTTTTATAATACAAGGGAAGCATACAAGCACCAAGCACTCTCTGCCACCAAAGATAAAACCCTAATAGGTGTCATCACAAGACAACCTCAAAATCTGATAAAAAATTAGATCTGATATGATAATAAAAATTGAGTTGCTTCAATAATGGTGATTGATGCAACAAATTGATGAACTAGATGCCACAAAGTCTTCGTGTAGATCTCTTACTAGAAGGAAGAAACAAGTTGTAAATGTGAGCGACTAAATCTAATCTAATATGTTGTAGGTAGTAATGGTGTCATAAAAAAGGAAGCTAACCCTTGAAGCTGTGAAGGAACTGTTACCAATTTTTAGCCTCTAGCTTAAAATTAGTAAGAATTTAATGAAGTTTATTTGTTGGGGTATAAAAGTTTTGAGTCATCTAGTGAATCCTTGCTTTCAAAATGAATCGGTTAACTTGTCCATTGATTTGTTCAAATCATTCAAACAGTTTAAAATAAACTGTTGAACAGTTCAAACAAACCGATAAACAAGCTTCACTTAAAAAGGAAAAAATTCAGAAGATTGAAGTGAAATGCTGAGTTATTTTATGCAATATTTATTATTGTTGATTATCAAAAGACAGTGCAGATTTAAGAGCAGAAATCATTCATTATGATTACAGAACATGTATTCTAAATAATTGCTATTTCATTGTTTTAGATTATGTTATTGGAATAAACTCAGAAAAGCATATAAGCCATTACATATTTTGAACAATTGATTTATTGAGGAAAATATTCTGTTATCCCACACAAGTCATGGGTAGACTAAGTTGATTCAATTCAACAAGAAAAACAAGCTATACAATTGAAGAACAAAAAAGTAAAATAACATGAGAGAGGAAGTCATGTCCGTCATTGCCTTGTGGGCCGGTGTAGGGTTGATTCCTCTAGGTTCTTCTCACTCTTCAGTATCTTTAGTTCCAACTCCATTTCTCCTGAGTTCTAAAACCTGCAATGATGTAAAAATATTGTTAGAGCTCAGGTCATGAATTCCTAAAAAATGTTTTAGTTCAACAGAGATATAACTTGTTTTAAATGGAGAATCAAATCAACTTGGTCAAACAATTGAGAGATAAATGAAAACTGCCAGGCCAAATCATCATAAAGGAAAGTGAATCCATTATTTTACTGACTTGTTTGCTTCATGTGCAAATACAGGAAAAAATTTGTTGCTGATTTTGTTGAGTTTCAATATGAGTGGGGATAAAATGTGGCTCCCACAAGGGTAGAGCCCAGCTCATTTAAAGTTTTGTGTAGTGAATTCAGCATGAAATCAATATGTTGTTTTATAAAGTTCCCGAGAATGGTCTCAGAGTTCAAGAAATAATTGCATTATTAGAGCTTGCTTGCAAGGCAAAATTAGTTGTTCTTTATGCAAAAAAGTAAAATCATTTGATTTGAGGAACAAATAAATTCATCAAGTGAGCAGAAATCAAATCAAATACATAATCAAAATGTATCATACTATGTCTGAATTCACACTTATATCAGTCATAATTTGATCATCTACTACAGCTGATAAAAGTATTACATGATTACAAATGGAGAATCAAATTAGCTAAGTCATCAAAAGCTGAAACTAATTGTATTGTTTATAAATTCAAGAGACAATCTTTGTCTTATTTACAGAATTTATGTAGGTGGAATTGAAAAGCATGAGCAATGAAACAAACAAAGATTTTATGTTTCTTCAAAGTAAGCTTCATGCATTTGGCTATCATAGAATGACACTTTCATTTTGCTGTCCCAAATTGTACAAAGAATGCAAGCTATACATAACAACAGTGTTGCAAGTTTCATAGATAAATGGCAGTCATGGTTACTTCACTATCACAAAGGAAAGTACATAGTATTGAATATCAAATGAAAGAAGACAGTCATGAAAGAGGTTTTCAGCAAGAACTTCAAAAGCAATAAATGAGGAGTCTTTTTATAAATCTGAAGCATAGAATGAGAATCTCTATTATTACAATAAAATAGTAAAATGCATATGCATCCACGAATAGAGCTTCTTTTGCAAAGAATAAAGGATAAATTCTTAAGATTTATACAGACCCAAAGGTTCAAGCATGTGTTAGAAATACAGAGCTCAATAGAGGTTGTAGCCATTATATGGGTTTCTGCATTTGACACAAAATACAGTTGCCAGAAATATACCCATTTTTCAGAAATGATATTTGAAACAAAAAAGAAACAACTATAAAATTGAAGAAATACAACATACCACGACCTATATAAGATTGTTATCAACAAAAAATCTCTAATTAGAGAATCCATGGTGGCAGCCTCTCTCCAGAATGCAAGGAAAGAATAAAATCATAAAATGAAATGTTTTTTTTTCATTTTAGGCTTTTGACATAGCCCTAAAAAGCACGATGGAGGAGGAAAGGTATTTTATGGCTTAAATATTTTAAAAAAGAAAAATCATTCACATGAATTCCATACGTAGCATATTTTTTCCTTAGGAAAGTTTATGAAACTTTTTGAATGTTTCATATAATATAAATTTTTGCTTTAGGTATTTTAATTCTTGCATTTGGAATTATAATGTAAAACTTTATTTTAAGTGATTTAAAATCACTTTTAAATAAATGTTATAAAATGCAAGAGATGATAATGCCTTTGAGGTATTATTTAAATTTTTTATTTTGCATTAAAATCATTTTGTAAAACATTTATTCAAAGTGATAAATTATAAATAACTTTTTAATAAATGTTATTATTGAATGCAAAACAAATATTTTTGAGTCAAAGAGAGTTTAAATGAGACATTCAAGGCTTGCTTAAATCTTGGAGATGATTGAGAAAATTAAGCCAACATATGGAGCAAAATTAGGGATTTTGAGGCAGTTGTTTGAGAGTTTTACATCAATTTTGAGTTCCATTTGAGTTGACTTGAGACAAGGAGCAAAATCAGGCACATAACACCTTGTCACATTTAGTTATGATCCTCTTTTTGAGGGATTTTCAGTTTCATACGACCCTTTGGAGTTGTTTGGGTTTTGACAACTCTTTTTACACATTTGGAGGAGCATCTTCAGTTTCATACCTTATTTGGAGGAGAAGGTGGACAACACATATTTTCTTGGAGCCAAAATTTGAATTTGAATTTTGGATGACTTTTCTATAAGTCCTTTTCTCTCTTATTTTCTAGAGTTCTTGATTTGGAGATTGCTGTGAGAGCATTATTCACATTTTGTAACTCATTTTCTTGTGAGATCTATAGATTTGTAATGCAGATACTTCTTATTTCTCAATAAAGAAGCTTATTTCCTTCTCTATTTTTATGTGTTCTTTAGTAATTGTTGTGAGTTACATGATTAAATATTGAATTCTTTCATTATTTTATCAATTCCTTCAATACTTAATGCATAAGATATTATGTCATAGTGCAGGTCTCAGGTTGTGTTTTAAGCCTCATGTTTAGGGATTCTATGAAAACATTGTTGTTTTCCTTACTCTTAGAATAAGTTTAAGCCTTATCTTAGAATCATTTATGCAGGCATAAGTTTTTGAGTTGTGATCACATAGCTTTACTGAGTTTTTTTTGTTGTAAGTTTATCAAAGTTGCAAGTCATTTTTGACAATTGGTGAATCACCTTACTTTCCTGTTTTATGTTTACTTTATCCTTCTATCCTTTACCTCTATTAGAAAATACAAGAAAATTCAAAGGGAACCAGCCCAAAACCTGGAGGTATATTCTCATCATAGGATACCCACAGCCTGAGAATAGTCCCATGTGCACAGGATTTAATAAGTTATTCAACTTAACTTTGGGTGCAAATCCTTGTGTTAATAGGAACAAAACACCTTGCCACCTAGTAGCATCTGTAAAGATATCATTTTTGGTTAATCGTAAATTTTTGGGGATAGGCACTCTCTTACACTTCTAGGGTTTTGCACCTAAAAGGAGAAAGGTATCCCAAAAATCTATGTGGTTCACTCAAGACTAATGCAAATATGTTTGGAATATGTCTAAATAGAATTGTTAGTTCACCAAATCTGCACCCTGTTTGCTAAGCTTTTGATGAGAACTTAGCAGATTTGGACTAACATGGGACTTCCTTCAGGTTGTGGGTAACCTGTTTGAAAGAATACCTCCGGATTATGGGCCGGCTTCCCCTTTTGATGGTGTCACCTAGACTATTTCCTGTTGGAATAAGGGGAGAAAGAAGCATGAAAAGAAAACTAACCCCTATGGTGATGCACCTAATGATATTTCCCAGACCAATACAGTTGCTTCCACACACAAGAGTGGTCAATAACTTAGTAGTGGTTTACACAACTCAAAAATCCATATGCCTTTGCATCAGTGTTTCATAACAAGGCTGAAAATGCCATGGACAACATCTAGAAGGAAGAAAATTGCATCCTCACAACTCAAACTTTATCCTAAACTAACTCAACACATGTTATGACCTACAAATTCATACTAACTGCATAAAGGAAAAGAAAATAGGACAAAATCAAAGGGAAAAACAATTCTACTATATATTTCATCAACCATTTATAAATCTTTCATAATAAACAACATAATGAGAAGGTAAGTATATTAACTTATTCATCAAAAGGTGTTACACTGCTGCATAAGTCTGCCAATCTGAGTTACAATACTGTCCTCTACCATGAAAAGGGATCCAAAAGCCACAAAGCCTGCAAGAAGGAAGAAAAGACCGCTCCAAAACTCAAGTATGAAGATACTTAAGAAAAACTGAAACCAAAAACCCACACAAGTGTTTCTAGAAACCCTAAGTCGGATCAGACACCAAAGCTAAAATAGAAGCTTCTAAAAACACTTCAAAAGATCCTCCAAATGGTCCAAAGTCAAGCCCAGACCAAGATCACACTGAAGGTGTGATAAAACAGCCCCCAAAATGGCACATGTCTCTCCAAAACAGTCAAACATTGTTCTCACACTTTCCACATGTTGACAAGTCATCACCAAATATGGACCCACACACAAGTCATGCAATATGTGTGTTTTTGAAAACACATGGCCTTTTAAAGCATAAAGATAGTGATTTTGTTAAGTGATTTATAAAACACCACTTAGCAAAACACTTTACAATTGAGCATAAATCAAAGGACCCCACCATTTTTCTGTGTTACATTTGTATTTAAAAGCAAAATAAAAGTGATTTTAAAATCACTTACATGATATCTTCAAATATGGAATAAAATGTAACATGTAATGCTATGGAAAAAGCTTTCAAAAACTTCTAAGGCACTTTGACCATCAACTTACCATATTCTTCATTCTTCCCACACATGTCATACTCATTGGTTTGCAAAGGCATATAGTATCAATATTACTTGGCTAATAAGGCCAACCTCCAAGACTCTTGGAAAGAATATTCCAAGTCACGTGATGTTGGCAAAACAAGGCATCACTTGAGGGTCTCATGGAAACACATTGTATTGCACACCTAGCATAAGTCAAAATGACATAAGGCATAAAATGCCTAAGTGACAACACATGACATAGTGAGGACTTAGCAAAGCTTTTAAAATGGGAAAGTTTATAAGGCATGAAATGCCTAAGGGAGAATACAAGTTCGGCCCCATCATATTTATCATGTGTTTGGTTTTTAAAATAAGGGATAAAAAATCCCATCGATATGCAAAGAAGGGTCAAACCCTAATGATAATACCCGAATGATGAAAAAACACCATCATTTGGTCGCTTGGAAGAATCTGGAAAATGATGCTCTGCCGCCAAGGTTTGAGAAAACACAAGAAAAATGAGCTTTCAACTAGTTTTTTGACAGATTTCATGATGAAATTTTGCGAATCCCACTGAGAACAATAGGTATCTGTGTTTTTTTTTTGAACAAAATCTATGTTTTCTCCATCTTTTAGAGGCTATTTCATGAGTTAAGGTTGCGGCTGTAGACATATTTCTAATGATTTTGTGTTACTTCTATTCTCTATGGATATTCTATTGTCTTCAGCCACCATCAATGAAGTTTGTTTGAAGCTTTCATGGAGGTTTTAGTAGAGCCACGAGCTGGGTAAGCTTCTACGCACAAAATCTTGCACTCTTTTCCAATTCTCTTTAAATATAAGCTCAATTTGAGTTCATTATGGAAACAAAAGGTAAATATGTTTGACTTTTCTATGTTCCTTCTTATTTTCGTATTCACTGAAAATGATGATAAATACCCTGTATTTGGTTTCCATTTTGCACGACCTTTGTATTCTTCTTCTCATGGACTGAGAAATCGAGGGCCTCCCTTTTTTCGCATTTCTTTTTTCCCTAGAGGGTTGTTTTCGTTTGATAGTTGAGCTCCTCTATGATTTTTATGTGGCCTCGGCCTCTATATGGTTTCCATTTACAAAAATATTTCCCCTGGTTTCATCTTCTGCATATCATTATATGGCTGCCTTCTAAAAAAAAATTTGCTACATGATTCAATGCCAGTGCTCAATACGGGCATATCAAAGGCTCTACCAATTGTTCATTTGCATTAGCTCATAATGACTATCCACCATCTCATTATCCTCACCATGCTTCTTGCTGGAGGAAGGTTTGTATGAACAACAATTTCCATCATAGATTTTGTTGCTGGTATGAATGTCACCCTCTGCCACCTGTGTCTGGATACTAGCATTGACACTATTTTTTTTGTGCCCCCTACTTGCTTGGAACTATTTTCTTGGAAAGTAAGAGTTGGGCTGCCACCATAGCTATCCATTTGGGAATGATTGGAAAACCATCGATTGGAATTCATGTGCGAGCCTTTGCTCAAATGAGAAGGCTTATGATGATGACCTTTGATGACATGTTTGAAACTATTGTGATCACAAAATTTTCTACCTGATGTTGTATAAGGTTTTTCACCATAATGGACTTAATCAGTTTATGCAGCCACTTCCTTGTTTTACATGGCATATCACATAATTCATGCTCCTGCTTGGAAGAAGCTAGAGTGGTACTATAACCCTTTTTCATAGAGATATCTAGTGCCTCAGCTAAACAATCTTCTTTGTATCTCATAGCAGAGATTGATTATCGAGAAATGCCACCATCTTGAATGAATTTACACTTCCTTTTATGAATTTATTGACTGTCTTTATGTGTAGAGGTAAGTAGGTGAACTGTCCCTTTGGTGCTCTCCTAGCATGAGTGCATTCTTTAAGACTGCATGGTTTCCATCATAATTTTTTCCTTTAGAGTTGACTGTCCTCTAGCTGCCCTGTAGCATGATATCATTGTGGACTGCCCATTTGATTACCGTGACTATGCTTTTCATTCCATATGACTGCCACAACATCTATTCATTTGGTAATAAATCACACTACCCTCCTTTTGAAAGCAACTACTCATATGATAACAGTCATATCATTGTGGTCTTCTCATGAAGTTGACCTAGGTTTTTATGATTTCATAACTTTCTTCCACTTGCTTATTGTACTATGTTCTATCATGTGTGTTCCCAATTCTTTGTGACTTTATGATTGTTCATGATTTCCTTGATGGCTATTTAGACTTTTCTCACAGTCTTGCATAGTCATTAACATTGTGACTTGGGCATAGTACAGTCCTTGATACTGTTGGCAGCCTTGATCTCACTCACTGACATAATATGATGGCCTAGTATAGAGAGTAGAGGACCCCTATTTCTTCTCAATTTCAAGACTTTCAAATTTGTGAATCCTTTTTTCATCAACATTTCATAAGCAATGTCCTCCTCCAATGATATTGCACACTTCATAACTCTGCTCCTTGTCATGGTTCTTCAAGACATCTATGATTGATGTCTCTTCCAAATATATTGACAAGGTCACATTGGATTTTTCTTATTCCTTATCGACTCTACCATGAGCAATAATGACACAAACTCACCTACACCCAAAACACCTTATGATAAGCACACCACTCAGGCTACTAAGACATAATCATGAAGGATTTGTCCCTACCATGAGATTGCATCCAAAAGGACTACTCTAGTGACATATCATGGATTGTACCTTCGAGTTGTTGCTGTATGCACATGACCTTCCACTACAAAACCTGTCTTCATACATTGCTACTTTCTTAGTGAGTTCTCATGCAATTATCAGGTGACTATAAACTATTGTAGATGGTTGTCTCATTTTAATGCAATCTTGGACATGTAGGGACTGCGGTGGTGACTATGTTTTCAACTGATTGACACATCAAGAATACAAGAGCACATCTTGTTGCATGTTTACTTCATTATAGTTTGAGCATTCAATGATTTTTTCATGTATTGAAGTCATTGTTTTTAATGTAAAGGGACCTAATGTGCTTCATAAGTAAAAAATAGACTGAATGTACTTACCTTTCCTTTTATTTTTGTCATATGATTCCTCACTACAACTTAGTCCATGTTGCTTGATTACATGCTTTAACATTGTTGCCCCTTCATGACTTGTCAGTTGGTTGACTGATTCAAAGCTTGGTGACTTGATTAAGATGAATACTTACAACAACCTCTAGATTGATACTCCTATCTAGACAAATGATCTTGTGGCTCTATAATATCATTGTTGTTGTCCTGTTGCATGAGATAATTGTGAACTGCCCCTTCTCAATGACAATGACCTTCACTTTAAATTCATTTTCACAAGTACACCTATGAATGAACATTATTAATCCCCTTTGCCTCCTGTAGCTTTTGCAAAGGTGTTGTCCTTGTACTTGTATCATGACCTTGATTCAACCATATTCTGTTGTGCAATAAATACACATAGTCTTCTCATTTTTACTTTATTGGACAACCACATGTCGTATATGTGGGTGACCTAACAGCTCACTTTCCTATGTGATGAGTGAATTCCCAATAGGGTTGAGATGAGAGGGGCCTGATGAAAAACTGAAATGCTTCCTCATTATTTAATAGATGCATAATTGAACTTGATACATCTTCAAAATCACTTGATGCATAATTGAACTTGATGCATCTTTTGAATCTGATAATGAAAGTTGATCAACTGTATGATTCCATATTGATTTAATGCATTGATAAGAGATAAATCTTTGATCAATTTGCTCAATTTCCTTTTCTTTCAAAGAAAATTGAGCTCTACCCTTGTGGGAGCCACATTTACCCCACATGTTGTATTTGATCTGATAATGAAACAATAATTAGACTTGTCCTAAATCTGCACATGAAGCAAACAGTTAGAAAATAAATGCATATGTTGAATGTTTTGGTTTAATGCACTTCTGGATCATTTTATACATGCATAGGTAGGTGTGTATGTAAGGATTGAATCATTTGTTGCTTAGAGCCTTGCTCTAACACCATATTTTCTTTAGATGCAGGGTGAGGAGCACTACGGAGTTGGGAGGGACACAAGTGGTTTGGGGCAGTAGCAACATGACAACAAGAAACTTGTAACCAGTCATTCACAGGCAATGACTGGTTCCATTCTTACATGCACATTCTCTCTTTCTTTTACTTATTCATGTATGAATTGCTTCATATGTTCATTGAATAAGAGAGTTAGTCCCTTGGCTTATGAGGGACATGCATATTTCAAGATTATCAATAAAAGACTACATTTGTATACATGATTCTCTTTCTCATTTGTTGTAATGCACCATTGAAATGACAAAATGTAATCTGATTTACTTTGACAGTCACTCCCTCATGCATATTAAAACTAGAAGTTTTATGGTTTATCTTTAAATGTTTAAACAACATGAAAAGAACAACACTAGGTTACCTTATTTCAGCTGAAAGCTAAAAATCAGGGAACAAGAATGTCCTAAATGCAAAGAACTAATAAAAGAGATGGATTATTTCTACAAAACTAAGTATAATAGAAATTGATGAGACTAGAGAGTTGTAGATGGAAACTGGAATGTGATGCAGAGAGGCTTTGGAATCCTACATAAATCACTATTGGAGCTAACTAGGAAACTTACGCCAAGCTGGGCGACTTAGTCCTATTTTGGGGAAATTATGTCGGAATAGGTTCAACCAAAAGGGCATCCAAAACTGCAGAAAACACTTTTCAGGCCTAGTAGTAGGACTAATTCGCCACTGATGGTGACTTAATCCACCTTCATATTTCAGGAAATTTGAAGATGCAATCTGTAGCTCCCGGTCCGCACTTCAGCTCCTGAAAGGTTTTCGGATATGAATCTATAGAATCTAGTTTGTAGGTGATCTCCAAGCTTCTTTTAGGGTTTTGTTAACTTTGAATAAGTTTTATGAATTGATAACAACTTTTCACACCTTTCTCTTTAACAAATTTGCATACAAGATCTACAAAACACACATGCAAAGAGGGGGAAAAGTGTTAAGGGTTAGTGAATAGGGGTTTGCCTTGGTCAAACCCCAGTTTGGTAATTAAACCCTTGAAAATGAAATGAAATGAAAAGAGAATGATGAATGAACATGCAATGCTGCAACTCAGCAAACCCTTGAAGTAGAAATCTGAAGATATGCAAGTAAAAGCTCCAATGGATGTAGACTTGAAAATACCTAGGATGCAAAAGTGAATACTTGATGATTGCTTAAATGATTAAGTGAATGAATTAGTGAGTGAATGAATGGGGGTGAAAATGAGAGGAAAACCCTATATTTGTACATGATTATACAAAATTTCTTGAAAATACCACATCACAAGACAACCTCAAGGTTTAGAAAATAATATCTTGCCAAAATTTTGAAATTATTTTGATTTTTGAGCCAAGTGGGACTAAGTCGCCCCTAGTGGCAACTTGGTCCCACCAGAGATTTTTTAATGGGTATCAGGAATTAAAGTGTATTAAATGATGTTTAACAAGATTATTCTAAAAAATACACTTAACTAGGGCCTATAAGTGTATTAAGGGGTCATTTAAACATAAGAAAGGGTTAAATTATTGATGACAAGCCTAGAAAAGCGTGAAAGTTTGTTACAACTCTGTACAACACTTTGAAATAAGGCTTGATAAGTGATAAAAAGAGTTTATTTAGGTGAATTATAATAAAAAGGTCCTAGAAAAGTGTGAAAGTGTGTTACAACACTTCACAACACTTTTACAAGACATCATAGAATTCTTATTGATTCACAAGGGTCCAAGACCTAATGTGAATGAGTTGACCACATTACAACATTAAATCTAGGAAAAAATTAGGCCAACATCCAGAAGAAAGACCCAAATGAGCATGAAAATGTCCAGGGATACATTTTTTATGCTACATTTAGCCCCCACTTTAGTGAGAGGATGAACTTACTTCAAACTCACACTAAAGTAGCCAAATATGCACATCAAGAGGGGTCCAAATGCACTCATGCTGGCAAGATGAGACAACAACAATCAAGAGGGGTGATCAAGCCCCCATGATCAAGATCCCATGGAAAACCAAACATTAGCACAAAGGAACACACAAGAGAATCATGTAAAAGAATGAAAGGGAGAGAAGTAGAAGGAAAAATAGAATTTGTTTAAGCTTTGATTGTTTGTCTATCCCGTTGTGGATCAGATCTAGGTTGTTTATCCGAAAAACACATACTCACTTTGAGTCAATGGAACTCATGGATTTCCATTGGGTGAGAAGGCCCAAAAGGTGAGAAACATACACTCATGGATGGTATGCACTCACAGACAAGCAGATGGCTATGGGGAAAGTCATGCCTCAGAATGGGCTTCCCACTCAACCATATCAAAGTTATACCTCCTGATAACTTTAATAAGGTGCCACAAAAGAAATTGACTTTTTGAGCTTCATGAGACAAGCAAAACTTCATATGCTTGGAGCTCATGAACAAACATGATGGAACCATAGGCATGCAAGCTATGTTATGCAAGGTGGCCATATAACAAATGAAAAATGCAACATGTAAAGGATGTTCAAAGGATTCTTGCTTAGTTCATGCAAGTAATTTAACTTATGGAACATTGTGCCTAATGTCTCCAAGAGAGGATCGATCAAAGAATAGAAGATTCACAACTTAGGGGATGCAGTGTGTCGCATCAAGCCACTAAGAGGAATGTAATATGCTAAGATAGATCACACTCATGAAGAACACTACACCCAATGTCATCCACAAAGTGACAAATTCATTGTATGAAGTAGAAGGTTGTACTAAGAACCAAGAAAAGGAAAAATGAAAAAGAAAAATGCCAATGTATGCCCCCACTTTAAAGGAATTGTTAAACACCATGTTGTGAGAATTACTTTAAAGTAGCAAAATGAAAAATGCAAACAAGGAGAAATACATGAGAGCCAACTTGGAAAGCCCTTATGCCAAGTCATATGTTTTCGAGTAAGGCTACGACATGTGAAGAAAAAGAAAAAGAAAGAGGGGTTTCCCCCAAAATGAAAACACCAAACACATAAGGGATCTATGGATTTGGGGTTAGTAGGTTCATTGCTGCAATGGTTTGTAAAGAGCTTGGAACTATCATCATTCCCCATCTACATAGAACTGGAAGAATGACACAAAGAGAGTGAAAATAAAGAAAAAGAAAGAACCTTTTGGGTCAATATGGAAGAGACATAGGGTGTCTCAACACTTTGTGTCATCCCCAAAAGGAAAACACAAGCTAAATGAAAAAGAAAAGGTGAAAGAAAAAGGAAAAGCTTTTGGGTCAACATGAAGGAGACATGAATGTCTTAATGCCTTGCGTCATCCCCAAAAGGAAAACACAAGAAAAAGACAAGAAAAAGGTGAAAGTGATGTACAACATAGAGAAGAATGAAGATACAAATAGAGGAATGTCACAAAGAGAGAGAACATCAAACAAAATATTATGGGGAATCACATTATGCACATGCAAACACATAAAATAAAATGCAAAAGACTAGTAAGGAAAATGTGAGTCGACCATCGAGCAAGTCATCTGCTTCCCAATCATGTTCATGATATGTCGAGGGTGGGAAATTGGCCAAAGGGACAAGAGCAAGTGTCGAACTAGTGGAAGCACCAGGTTCAACACTCTTTATAGGAGATTTTTCGTTTAAGTTCATGGAAGAGGAGAACAATGTGTTCAAATCATTATGCACCTCTTTGTCAATTTTAGCGATCTTGTCATCATCATCCAAATTAATCACAACAGGAGGATGAATGATAATGTCCAATGAAGAGTGTACCTCTTATTGTGATTATTGTATGGGATTGTGTTGTTGTGGTTGGGGAGGAGGGTCATCATGCATGGCTTTTGTCAAGTGTGGATTTTGATTTTGATTTTATTTTCTTCTTCATGTAACTTGTGATCAAGGGCATGACATCTACGCCTACGCTCCCTATATCCTCTATTTCTTTTGGTTTTGTTGTCAAGTTGTGTTTTTGAAGGAGCGGGTTGATCAACCATAGGTTGATTTTCTTCTCAAAGGGGGGGAATGGAAGGAACCATGGAAGGTTTCTCATCCACTTTCTCATTTGCTTTGTAGACTTGTTTTATTCGAGGAGGCATGACAAAGTTTTTTTCATTGTCTTGTGGTCGCTTGGATGATGTCGAGGAGGTTTTGGGTGTTGGTTGAGCTTGGTTATTTGGTTCTTGTTCGGGTTGAAGCATTGTTTCATCTAGGATAGGAGTGTTGGAAGTGGACGGGGACATGTTGCAGAGAGACAATTCTGCTATTTTCTTTGCTTTAAATTTTTGGTAAGAAATGAAAAATAAATCTTTTTGAGGCATTATAGGTTCCATGGGCTCAGGCCAAAAGGATTCTAAGGAAAATTTTCTTTTGGAAGTCAATGGGTTAAAGCCGCTATGGTGAACAATGAATATTTCATTATCAAATGGAAACTTTAATCATTTGTGAATAATCAAAGGGACAACTTTCATTTAGCGAAGCCATGGGTGGCCTAGTCACAAAAGAAACTGGTCCAACTGTGGGATGATGGAGAATGTGACATCCATTGTTTTTGGTCCTATTTGTAATGGAAGGACGATCAATCCTATCATAGGGAAAGAAAAACCATTGTGTCTTGATCCATGCTTTTGGTTTATCATAGTCATCTTGATAAAGATCATGTAATACCAAAAATTCCTTGGTGATCACATTCTCTCCACAGGAAAGATCTATAATTATCCCATTAGAGGGATTGTCGTAGATATGACCAGCTATGTAAAGAGGACCATTGGGGATATTTTTAATTATATCTTTAGAGGAGAAAGAAATATCAAGAGTTTTCTTAGGTTGGCCCTTACAAGGGATAACGTCTATCACACCTACCATTTCATCCATAGGATTTCCATGGGTAATATGTGGAATGGGATCAGGATGTTCATTATCTATATCAACATTCATCACATCATTCTTTGTAGTTTCACTAGCTTTAACAAATGAAATATTATGTTTGGGCATTGGATCAGTGAAAATTTGCAAGTTTTGATTAGGAGAGGAAACAAACTTATTACCTTGATCATTAACACCTATAATGGATAGACGGTTGGAATCAATGAGGTCTTGCACAAGATGTTTAAGACGCTTACAATTTTTTGTGTCATGTCCATTTTATCTATGATAATGGCAATAAGCATTGGATTTAAAGTTTGGAGGTAAAGGCTTAGTAGGATCGAGTGTTTTGACGGTGAGCAAGGTAATCATTTGTTGTTGTAAAAGTTGAGACATTGTGTTATGAAGGGTGTCTAGTAAAGGTGTGAATTTTCTTTTCAGATCTCCATAATTATAGGGCATCACGGTTTTAACGACTGCTACTTGGTTGTTGAGGGGGGTTGAACTGTAAGAACCCTTTGTTTTGCTTTCTAAATGGTTGGTAATTTTTTTGGTTGGCATGTTCAGATCTCTCAGCTCGGCTAGAAGTGGACTTTGTATCTCGACTACTAACCAAATTGTGATAATTGTAAAGGGAAGTACACAAGTGCATGAAGGAGGGAAATTTCATCATAGTGAGTTTTTCCTGAAGTTTAGTTTGCAAGTTTTCTATAAATTTTTTTGAAGGTGTGGGTCAGGAATCTTGACATCGATTTGGGAATAAAGTGACTGATAGCATGAGATAAAATCAATTATCTTTTCTTCTTCATTTTTCTTGCATCTCATCAAATTGGCCAAGGTCTTCTTGGGAGTCATATGCACTTGGAAATGAATTATAAATGCATCAACAAGTTCATTAAATGAACGAATTGAATTGTTCAGTAAAGATGAGAACCATTCCAAGGTAGTGTCTTTAAAGGTCCTAGGAAACAGTTTTACACATAGTTTATCATCAAGGACAAAGTCACTACATAAAGCAGTGTAGGAATTAATATGGTTAGAAGGATCTCCCTTTCCTCCATATTTATCAAATCTAGGCATCTCTACTCCTTGTGGCATTGGTGTTCACAATATTTCCAAAGAAAATGGGCTACTTCTAACATAATAGGTGGGTGGTCCATTCTAATTTTGGTTTATGGTGGAGATTTGTTTTTGCATGGATGAAACTATTTGGAAAAGTTGTGTTATGAGAGGGTCATTGTAAGTGGTATGAGGTGGAAGAGAAAGTGGTGATGGAGTGTATGTAGTGGTAGGGAAAGTGAATGGAATTCTTATAGATGGTATTGTAGAAGAGGATAGAACATGTGATGCCACATAAGAATGAGGGATACTAGCAAGAATAGTTGAGGAAGGAATCACATTACTAACTTGTCGCAGTGTTGTTGTGACTTGAGGAGTGGTATAGGTAGGAATTGAGGCTAATGTTGAGGGAGGAGGAATTTTAGGTCCTCCTTAACTAACCACATTTTTTGTTGGTTGAGAGGCACTAGAGTTTGGAGGAAGATGTTTTGTATACATCTCAACTATTTGTTTCACAACGTCCAAACCTTCTTCACTTTCAAGCATGTGATGGATTTTTTCTATGGTAGGAATTGCATTGGCTGAAAATTTTTCAAGGCTCACTTGATGTTGGAGATGTGCTAAGTTCTTATGAATGTTAATTATTTTGTCTTGTGGGATATAATCAGTTTTTTTTCTACTTGCATGTTACTTGAAGGCAAAGAGTTGCTAAAGGTATTATCCATGGCTAGTATTCTAGTTGCAATACTAGGAGTGGAAGATTATATAACCCAAGATCCACAACGAGTGTATTATCGTGGGGTAACATGAGTCTTAAAATTCTTCTCACTAAGGTATTAGCAATAGGACACCAAACACTCATGCAAAGGTTTCTAAAGGAGGGTGAATGCAAATGCAATGTAAACTAATAAGAATTAAATACTTAATACTCAAATTATAGAAAGTAAAACAAAAAGGTAGAAACATCAAACAAAAACTCAGAAATTGTAGATTAAATGCCAAAAAATGCAGTGAAAAATATGCAACTAGACTAAGTCATCTAGGGTGGCGAATGAGTCCAGGAGGTGATTTTTTTGAGAATTTTATGAATTTTTGAATTGAATTTTATGCTTTTTAGATTTTCAAATGCAAATATAATATGAAAATGTAGAATTTTATGAATCTTTAATGAAATGCAATGCAAAAATGTAAGCTAGATGAGTTTTTCACTAATGCAAATTTTAAAACCCTAGGATGCAAATTAAACAATGCAAAATGCAATGCAATGTTAATGCAAGCTATTCCTAGGATGTAAATGCACTTAAAATCAGAAATAGAATGTTCAAAATGTAGGTTCACCAAAATGAACCGTAAATTTTTGGGGATAGGCACTCTCTTACACTTCTAGGGTTTTGCAGCTAAAAGGAGAAAGGTATCCCAAAAATCTATGTGGTTCACTCAAGACTAATGAAAATATGATTGAAATATGTCTAAATAGAATGTCCTAAATGAAAAGAACTGATTAAAGAGATGGATTATTTATGCAAAACTAAGGAAATGCAAGATGTTTGAAAACACAATGTGACATGCAAAATGAACTAAAAATGCAAACAAACTATAACATAAATTGATGAAACTGGAGAGGTGTAGATGGAAACTAGAATGTGATGCAGAGAGGCTCTGGAATCCTACATAAATCACTGTTGGAGCCAATTGGGACACTTACGCTAAGTTGGGTGACTTAGTCCTATTTCGGGAAAATTATGTCGGAACAGGTTTCAACCAAAAGGGTATCTAGAACCGAAGAAAACACTTTTCAGCCCAGGCAGTGGAACTAATTTTCCACTGATGGTGACATAGTCCACCTTCAGATTTCAGGAAATTCAAAGATGTAATCTGTAGCTCTTCGTCTGCACTTCAGCTCCTGACAGGTTTCTAGATCTAAATCTGCAGAATCTGGTCTATAGGTGATCTCCAAGCTTCTTTTAGGGTTTTGTTAACTCTGAATAATTTTGATGAATTGATAACTTTTCACACCTTTCTCTTTGAAAAATCTGCATACAAGACTTGCAAAACACATGTGCAAAGAGGGGGAAAAGTATTAAGGGTTAGTGAATAGGGGTTTTCCTTGGTCAAACCCTAGTTTGGTAATTAAACCCTTGAAAATGAAATGAAATGAAAAGACAATGATGAATGAACAACATGCAATGCTACAACTCACCAAACCCTTGAAGTAGAAATCTAAAGATATGCAAGTAAAAGCTCCAATGGATGTAGACTTGAAAATGCCTAGGATGAAAAAGTGAATACTTGATGATTGCGTGAATGATTATGTGAATGAATTAGTGAGTGAATGAATGGGGGTGAAAATGAGAGGAAAACCCTATATTTATACATGATTATACAAAATTTCTTGAAAATACCACATCACAGGGTGACCTCAAGGTTTAAAAAATAATATCCCACCAGAATTTTGAAATTATTTTGATTTTTGAGCCAAGTGGGACTAAGTCACCCCTAGTGGTGTCTTGGTCCCACCAGGGCATTTTTAATGGGTGTCGAGAATTAAAGTGTATTAAATGATGTTTAACGAGATTATTCTCAAAAACACACTTAAGTAGGGCCTGTAAGTGTATTAAGGGGTCATTTAAACATAAGAAAGGGTTGAATTATTGATGACAAGCCTAGAAAAGCATGAAGGTAAATGTTACAACTCTTTACAACACTTTGAAATAAGGCTTGGTAAGTGATAAAAAGAGGTTATTTAGGTGAATTATAATAAAAAGGTCCTAGAAATGTGTGAAAGTGTGTTACAACACTTCACAACACTTTTGCAAGACATCATAGAATTCTTATTGATTCACAAGGGTCCAAGACCTAATGTGAATGTGTTGAAAACATTACAACATTAAATCTAGACAAAAAATAGGCCAACATCCATAAGAAAGACCCAAATGAGCATGAAAATGTTCAGGGATACATTTTTTTACACTACAGTCGGTAGTGAAGAAAACCCACTTGATAAAAGAAAGGCGACATGGCATGCTGGTGGGAATTCTTCAAAAAATGAGAGAGAGGGCTATGGAAAATCCTCACGGAGTGGCCACATGTCCTACTTCGGGTCCAAAAAGAAGGTGATATTTCAAAAGGTTGTGCAACCACCATGTGACACCATTGCACACCTTTTGGCAAAAATTAACCCTTGACCTCCAAAAAGATGTGTCAATGTGACACGTGGTGAGGAAAATACAAAATCCAAAAAGATAAGAATCATTGGAGCCAAAAGCACAAAGCGAACAAAAACAAACATAAGAGCAAAAACTTCTCCACACATAACAAATAGGGTTAAAATGTTCGTTTGAGCTAGAATTAGAATTTAGCTATGGATTAGGGTTGGAATTAGGATAAAGGTTAAGGTTATAATGAGGGAACTAGGCTTAGGATTCAATTAAGGTTTTTATTAAATTATTCATTTAGGGTTAGAGTTCAATTAGGGTTTAGGTTAGGCGAGGGTTAGATTCTATTAAGGCTGGGGTTATATTTCAATTAGGGTTAGGGTTAGGATTCAATTAGGGTTATAGTTCAATTAGGGTTATGGTTTAATTAGAGTTAGGATTCTAAGATAAAGCTTGAGGTCACAATTAGGTTTAGGGTTAAGTTTAGGGTTAGGGTTAGGGCTAGAGAACTAGGGTAAGGGGTCAATCAAGTTTAGGGTTTAATTAAGGTTATGGTTCAATTAGGGTTAGGGTTCATATATGAGTATAAGGTTAGGGTCAATGTTGGCATTAAGGTTAGGGTTGGAGTTAGTTTTCAACTAGGGTTAGGGCTAGAGTAAGTGTTCAACTAGGGTTCTAGAATAATGATATGTTTTGGGTTCAATTAGGGTTGAATTACAGGTAGGATTAAGGTTAAGTTAGGGTTAGGATTCAATTAGAGTTTAATTAGGGCTAGGGTTAAGGTTAGGGTTATAGGATAAATCTTGGGGTCAAGGTTAGGATTAGTGCATGTTAAGGTTTAGGGTTAGTGTTAGGGTTTAATTAGGGATGTGGTTAGGGCTAAGGTTAGGTTAGGTTATCTTAGGGTTCAATTAGGGCTATGGTTAGGGTTAGGATTCAATTAGGGTTACAGTTAGAACTAAAGCTCCCATTAGAATAAGGGCTTATTTTAGAATTTGGATTATGAATAGGGTTAGAATTAGAATTATGATTATAATTAGGGTTAGATTTAGAATTAAAATCAAGATTAGGTTTCAATTAGTGTTAGTATTCAATTACTATTGGTGTTATGTAGTTTATTTAGGGTTAGAGTTCAATTAGGGTTCAAGTAGGTCAAGGTTAGGGTTTAATTAGGGTTAGGGTCAGGATTATGGTTCAATTATGGTCAGGGTTAAGGTTAGGTTAGGATTAGGGTTATGATTCAATTTGGGTAGGGTTAGGTTTAGAATTAGGTCAAGATTAATGTTCAATTAGGGTTAGGTTTGGGGTAAGAGTTATGGTTCTAAGATAAAAGTTGGGGTCAAGGTTAGGGCTAGGGTTAGGTTGGTTGAAAATGGTTTAACTTGATTATTTGATGTTTGAGTCTTAATAAGGAACTATGGTATTTGCAAACACCTTTGGCCTAAATGTGTTGAATCATGACAAGTATGCTTTGCTTAGTCTAACCATTAGGTAGACTAATTAAACAACCAAGGGAAAATGATTGTAGACAAAAAGAAAGTGCGTCAATGAGCATAGGATGATGTATGCTAATATATGATGTGATAATGGTACTATATTTCCTTGAGTGTTCTTTGATCATTCCTTTATCTATAGATTCCTAAGAGATATTGTATGGTTTAAATGATTGAATATCTTTAAATATAAAAAAATAACACATAAATCAATATAAAAGGTGTGCTAGGTCAACTCACAATTGTTAGTGGTCAAAAAGGTGTGAATTTTAATTTAGGTTATAAAAAAATTGAGGTTCAAATCCATAACTATATAAATGACCTAGTAAATTTTACATCTACAAATTGATCTAATGTGATGGATAGGGAAGCTTAGGATTGAGACCAATTTCAATGAATGAACTTGATAAATGGATTAAGATAATGTGATGCTATGAAAAAAATTCATGTAAGAATATACCACTTCTAGAATTAATGTTGTGTTAAAGACATTATAATCAAGAAGACCCAAATTATTGGTCATAAGTATGTAATTTTCCCCAAATTATATATAATAAGTACAGAGTTTTTGAACATTAATTACGCTTCCCCTAACTTAATCAACGCTAATTAAATGAGAGAACACAAGTGTCCAATGTAATAAATAAGGGTAAAATATCATAATATCAAATTTTATTTTAAGAGATTAAATACAATAAAATGATGTGAATAAAACTAGAATTTAAGAGGGAACATTTGTAAGGATGGAGGCTTACAAATTTGATTCCCCATACAATAGAAAATAAATTATCTTAGAGTGTATATTTTTTTCTTATATTCTTTGCAAGCTAATTTTACTAGAACTTTTTTATTTTAATCCTTGCATAATGTTTGCAATATAAAATTAATATTGATTTGTGGTGCATGTAAGGAATATAGGGATGCATGTATCATATGGGTTAGACATTCTTTGGGAAACTTTCTTTGTTGTATGTAATATTGGTATAAATATTTAATAATAGAAAAATTTAGTACTGTAGACACCTAAAAATGACCTAGGCCTACAAGCTTCATTTTTACCACTTTCGTCCTAGCATAATTGAAACATTTAATTATGTTTTTGGTCCACATTCGACTATTGATTAAATAATTCATAATTATTTAATTAATTCATGTTCTTTTATTCTTCATGATTATTAAATAAATAAATTCTATTTATTTATTAAATACGTCTCTAATTCTCTAAGTCTCCCTATAATTAAATAAATTTCTAAATTTGTTTAATTATCCTTATCCATTAATTCTTCCCGATTATTAAATAAATGAATTACATTTGTTTATTTAATATGTCACTAATTGTCTTAATTAAATAAATTGATTAATTTATTTAATTAATTGGTCTTATCTGCTAAATTAAATAATTGAATTTAATTATTTAATTGCCAATTTGATATTCTTCTCATTTTAAATAAATTAAATTATTTAAAATGTCATCACAATCTTAACTGTCAGTTCACTTTGGTAAATAATTGGAAAATCAATTATTTATTATTTCACAAAATCCATAATTTGAATTAACTCAATTCAAAATGGTAACTAATCGTCTAAAAATCAAGTAATCGGGCAGATTCTTGATTTTCCAAATCTGATCTTCAGTCTAAATCTTATCTTCTTGATTTTTCGAATCTCACAAATCAGGCAGTCTTTATCCTCTTGATTTTCGAAAATCTTTATTTTCTAAATTAATTATTTCATTTATTCTCCACCGCCGATCAGATTATCTGAAATATTATTTTGACTGTTCGATTAAGGATTTTTCCCTAACCCTGATTAGGGATTCTCAGGTTTAATCTAGACCTCTTATTCTAGGTCTTTAATCTCATCCGTCCACTCAAAATTGTGTTTTCTATAAAAGACAATTTTGCTCATAATTTCGGGAACTGACAACTTCATTTTCGAATTTAGGCATTATAGTCATTTTTAGCATTGGTAATTATTATTTTATTTAGCATATTGTCATAGACATAGGCATTATTCTATCAAATCCTTCAACATTTGCATAGGGCTTTGACATTACATTAGGTTGCTCATTTGAAATCTGAGGGCCTCATTCGACTTGCTGCAAACTAGAAGGTGTAACAAAGGTGAACCATGGAAGATGAAGATTTATGGTAATATTGTTCCTGTTATTTTCATTTTATTTCCTTTGTGCTTTGTTATTTCATTGGATTTTTAATGTTATTATCTAACAATCTAACAATCTAATTTTCTATTGATACATTTGGTGAACCCGACATTTGTAGAGAAATTTGTGTGTGTTTTTATTTGTTTTCACTATTTTGCAGGTTATAGCCATGAAGTCATACGAAATCCCGTCACCTTCATTTGAGCACAGAAAAATGAGCGAATAAAAGAATTTAAATTTTTTTCTGGGTTTTGTAGATCTTGGTCTCAGCTTTTCAGAACTTTAAACGGTTTCAAATTTTGTTAAGATTTGAGAAATTTATGGCTATTTTAGTGATCGCTGTTTTTTTTAATTTCATTTTTAAAACCCGCGTTTTCTTTTGCATATAACTTTTTTTGTGTGCAGAATCATAGAAAATCCATTCTAGGTTTGGAAGGTTTGATTTTTAGCTTTCTATGGATATCTACCACTTAAAATTTTGTTAATTTTGGAGGAAGTTATCACTATTTTAAGTTTGTTGTTTTCATTTAAGTTTTTATTTTTTTATGTTTTATTACTAATCTTTGTTGGCAGCATGTGGCATTGAAGTTTTTCGTGGGTCAAAGAAATTTATTCAAACTACTGACATGTGGTTTTGCAGCTACGTTTGTTGAAGATTTATCTCTTAAACCACATGTTTGCATTTTTTAATTTAGGAACATTTCCTTTGGTGCAATTAAAATGAACCTTTGTTTGATCATGTTTGAATGTGTTTGCAAAACGGTAGGCGAGTATGCTCTCACCTTGTGAAAACTCGGTAATCAGAAAACCAGACCCATTTTTATTTGTTTTTACCCTTCACGATTTGGTATATTGGAGTATCCTCTCCCCTTGCGCATTCGTGTGATCCTGGGTGTAAGAGAAACGGTTACTGACTCTAGAACTTGGGTCTGTTCTAGTGGGAAAAAAGTACTCACCTTAGGACGACTCAGACCGGTAGCACCCTGACACCAAAAGACTTCCAGCCGGTATATAAAAGTGGGTTCTTAGGAAAAGTCCAAGAATCACGAGTGTGGTTCCGACGAGATGGATCCGAAAGAGGACTCTCGCCGCATGGATCATGCCCCACGAATGGAATGCCTGAATTAAATACCCCTTGTTTTAGTGTCCAACCATTGTTTGGTCGTTGCTTGGTATAGTGCAGGGTACAGTATCATGCCCGAAGACACTCACTACTGATCCCCTTGAGTAGAGATAGCAGTTCTTGGGAAGTCACTACCCAAGAATCTGAATTTGGTGTGCTCGAATGACGTTAATGAGTCGTGGAGGGGAGCCAATGCCACCAAAATTCTAAGCTATCCGCTCTCGAGAAGGAAAGGTGTTTATCACCAATCCGGGGTATATCGGTGGGCTATACCAAGTATACAAACCCTTCGCCTCTTGGCCTTTTAGGATTGTATTTGTTTCATGTGTGCTTGCTTACACCAAAACATCGTGCTTGTCAAGTGTTTTCTAGATTTTCAAACAATATACACAACATTCACAAATCTAAACACAAACAATCGACCTTGGACAACTCAAACTTTTCAAGAAGACATTAGAAAACAATCTTAGTCTCCATTTTGAACTTAGACTTTGCATTGTTCATCTTAGTCATCATTTTAAACCTAGACTTGGCATTTATAACATTAAGTCCTTAGTCAAACATCATCATCTTAGTCCTCATATTGGCCTTGACAACCTTGTCATCTTGCATTAATCATTTCCTTAGGAAAACATCATCATCATCTTGCATTGTCATCCTTTATTCCAAAAATACAAAAAAAAAATAGTGACATAACTTGTCATCTTACTCTTCATTGTCCTTTGGCATTAGTCATTTTCTTTAGACAACATTTTCATATTGAATCCCTTATTGTCAAAAATCCAAAAACATAGTCTTGCATTGTCATCCTATATCCAAAAAATCTGAGAAACATAGGTTGTCATCATCCTCACATTTAGTTGTCATTAGCGTCATCCTTATCTAAGAAAATCCCTTTTACGGTTGAGACTAGGCTTCAAAGAAAACAACAACAAATGAAAAACTTTGGACAAGATTTCAATCCCAACATCAATAATAACACTTATGACATGAACAAACATTGGACCTTTTCTGACCCATTTCACAACATGAACATGCAATCTTCCATGAACATGCCATCTTCATCACAAAAAATTTATGAACCATTCATACAAAGAGACCAAAATGGACGAGTATATTTCAAAGACATAGAAGCTGCAGCGCAAAATCCTGATATATTTTCCTTTGTAAAAAAAGTAGTCTTACATGACCCTCAAAGGTATCTAGCCATGCTTTTGGATGAAGGGGCTAAGTTACCACAAGGCTTTGACATAAATACTTTGCCACCATCTGTCTACCCTCACAATCAACAGTCACTTGACACAAATCCTGCCATTAATTCACAACAAACATCCACTTATCACCCTTATCCTAACCTTGACAAGGGAAGCCAACTGTCCAATAGTCCATTCCAAACCTCCATGTCATATTTTGACCCTTCACCTATTAATTTTGTCCAAGTCTGTATCCCTTATCAATCATCTACCAACTCATGTCAAGTCCCCACATCATACCATACCGATCCGGTCTAAGTCTCCATGTCCTCTTACAATCAACCTTACACCAATCCAGTCGAAGTCTCCATGTCATATCCTTGTCCTTCAACAGTTAATCCAGTCCAAGACTCCATGACATATCCAGTACAAGACTCTATGTCATATCTGGTCCAAGTCTCCACGTCATACCCTTGTCCTTCAAATACTAGTCCAATGCAAGTACCCATGTCATATCCTAGTCCTTCACATACTAGTCTCGTCCAAGTCCCCATGTCCTATCCTAGTCTGTCATTCATTAATCCTTTTCAAGTCATCCCCTCACAAGCCACATCTAGTCATGAAAATTCTATCATTACTCAAAGTCAAATCCTATCGTGTAAACCTGATAATACATGTCAAGACGAAAGCCCAAAGCATGACCTTATAATGTCACCCTCATGTCAAGAACAACGTAGTCCATCCCATGACCCTATCTTAAACTCCATTCAAAGATTCCTGCAAGACAATCATGACATCCAAAGTACACCTACCATTGACCAAGAAGTCCAAATCCATGACAACCCCATCTTGGACCAAGACCCTACCATTGACCAAGAAGTCCAAGACGATCCACTCCTTGACCTTTATGCCATTCATGATCAAACACTTGCTGACCCTATAAAGGCCTTGACTATTGACACTTCCCAAGATGAGACACTTGCCTCCATTACACACATAAATGATATTCCTCAAGCACAAGAGTATTCCAATATGGACATATTTGAAAATGATCAAGCTATAGCTGAATTTACTGGACTCTATGACACTAAACATAATGATGGCTTTGACATTGCCTTTGAAGCACCAACAGAATTATTTGAACCTGACATGTCGCATGATCAGACCAAAGATATCAGTCAAGAATATGTCCAACATGACAATGAAGCTAAGACACGTTATCAACTAGGGTCATCTATCTTTGTCAAAGTAGGCTTTCTTGCAGACGAAAATATTACAAGTGACAGTGTCCATAGACATCATGATGGGTTAGCATCTTGCTTTCAAAACAATAAATACTCCATCGCAAATAGAATCTGTCAAAGCATGCAATATCAAGGCAAAGGACTAGGCATACACGAGCAAGGAATTCTAGAACCAATACAGCTTTAGAAAAATTACAGACATCAAGGTCTTGGTTATTCCTCAGACAACAAATCAAACAATGCCAGTGGTACCTCCTCGATACTGGGGGCAACCTTGTCAGATACAAACGTCAAAATGGAGTCCATGAGAAATCCTTGTCATAAGATTGTTGCCAACACCCCCTCCACCCACACCATAAACCATCATTCTATCATGAATCAGCCTCCCCTTTGGGACCAACAAAAACAAAAGTGTTACAAATCAAAAGATCAAAATCAAATGTCAAAGGCCATTGAATCAAACAAAAGGAAAAGTGGACAAATGAAATTAAAATGGATCCCAAAGAAAGATGGATCAAACAAAGACACCAAGTCAAATACAAAAGTCAATCACAATGTGGAGCCACAAGACAAGAGGACTCCCACATATAACACATGTCCACCTCCTTCAAAATGGTCATCAATCAAGACATATAAAAGTGTTGGTTCCAAACACCATCCCTCCAAAATCCGTCATCCACCATCCCAAGTTTGGAAAATAAAAAGTTATTCATCCAAATGTCCAAACAATCTTTCCACGTCTACTATCATTCGTCATAACCCTACATCTCGTTTAAAGTCCAATGATCCCATGTCACAAATCTGTCACATCATGGCAGCAACTCTTTACCACAAGGACTCTCATGGCACTCTATTGCGATGTGCGTATTTTGATAAGGCCAACTCTAGTATCAGAAAGGATCACAATGACAACGATCAATTGTATACAAGTGCTTCGATCCTAACAAGACAACTCCTTTAGCAAGGCCATTATTGGCATATCATGGCACCAGTCTCTACATCGGCACCGTCAGTGGATTTAGAACAGTTAGTGGTAATCTAAAGCATCCAGGCTATCCACAAAATCATAAATACAAAAAAAAATTAAAAATTAAAAAATCGTCACCCCGATGAAAACCTGGCAAACAGGCGTCTTGGTGACACCAAAAAAATTAAAAAATAAAGAAAATAGTAAAGAGAAAAATTTCATCCAATGGTGAAAACCTGGCAAACAGGCGCCCTGGACAAGTACCATGATGAAAACCTGGCAAACAGGCATCATGTGTAAAATAAATCATTTATGTGGACTTTTATACTTGGGGGCAAGTTGTCTCATCTCCTAGGCCTTCCTCTTGGCATTGGCATTCGACCATTTAATCCATATCATTCCCACCTATCTTGGTCTTGACATAAAACTGGCACACATAAATCATGCTTTGGGAAAACTCTTGACATGTCTATCCTTCAGTCATACACGATTCACAAAACATCATGTCATTGACTGTCATAGTCTTATTGTCCTTATACGACATAGTCCTAAAAATCATATGACAATTCCATTAGTCTCATGTCTCTCGTCTTTTACCAAGGCCACCCCCTATCGTTTCATGTCTGTCACTTGTCTTGGCTTTCCCTTGTCAAACGGTCTAAGGATAATCATTATCCCATCTAGTCCTAACCAAGTCATTCCAAATGCAACGAGTCTAATCCATACAAGCACATTATCCAAAATTGTACTTGACTGCATTCTTGGCGCGGCTGTAGACCTCCATACTTTCATCACATTATCGTCATTGTCCTCACATTGTTTCGGGATGCATCCTTCCCACATCAAACAACGTTGTCATCACCTATCAATTGGTATTCATCTTGACTAGGGGCACAATCATGTTTTTCCTTGGATTCTCATGTGTAGGCATCAATCATATGCATTTGTCACGATCCTCTTAAATGTCAAAATCCAAAAAAATCATAAAATGTCCTGAAAAAAGACAAAAACATCATAAAATGTCCTAAAGAGAGACCAAAAACATCATAAAATGTCCTGAACAAAGACCTAAAAATCATAAAACGTCCTGAAGAAAAACACAAAAACATTCAAATCAATGTCAAAATCCTAAAAATGGAGTCAAAGTCATTCATGTTAGTCAGTCCATGTCATTGTCGAACTACGAGGTCTCTAAGTGCATGACGTAGGCAAGGCCATCTGTCGATGAGCCCCCGAGGCCACACTAGGTCAGTCCATTAGGGTTCATGGCATTACATTGGCACACACATCAAAAATCTGCTAGTCACGACAGATCATTTCTCCAAACGGGAAAACTCCTAAAACAAAGTATGGCAATTATTCATTCAACATGACAATCGTATCACCATGGTATATTATCGTCATATGATCAACACAAGTCAAACTCAGTCAAAAAAAGTTGAACTTAGTCAAAACAAGTCAAATTATCGCAACTAGTCAAACTATCAACTCTTGGTTACCTTTCAGATGCGTCCTTCTGAAGAATAACCTCAGTCATTTATGCCTTAGGATGTGTCCTTCCTAGGCATTGTCCCTATCATTTGACATTTTCGAGGGATCCTTTCTGACACTTAAGGATCATTCCTCTTGGCATCACCGTTCTTTCAGATGTGTTCTTCTGAAGAACAAAACTCTGACATTGGTGTTTTAGGATGTGTCCTTCCTAGACATCGACATTATTCAGGATGTGTCCTTCTTGAATATGGAAAACTTCGGCATTCATCATCTCGACATCATTAAAACTTGACATCCAGACACACTTGGAAAATACTTGGCATTTGTTTTTTTGCTTTTTATCATGTTACTAGCTTTTCAGCGAGATCCTGACACCAGGATTTAGAAAAGCAGTGACGTATCATGAAGTTTGTCCTATCTTTTGACAATCATGTTACTAGCTTTTCAGCGAGATCCTGACACCAGGATTTAGAAAAGCAGCGACGTATCATGAAGTTTGTCCTATCTTTTGACAATCATGTTACTAGCTTTTCAGCGAGATCCTAACACCAAGATTTAGAAAAGCAGCGACGTATCATGAAGTTTGTCCTGTCTTTTGACAATCATGTTACTAGCTTTTCAGCGAGATCCTGACACCAGGATTTAGAAAAGCAGCGACGTATCATGAAGTTTGTCCTGTCTTTTGACAATCATGTTACTAGTTTTTCATTGAGATCCTGACATCGAGATTTAGAGAAGCAGCGATGTATCATGACATTTATTTTGTCTTTTGACACTCATGTTACTAGTTTCTCAGCGAGATCTCGACAAAAGGACTTAGAAAAACAACGACGTATCATGATAATGGCTTTATCTTTTGTTCTTCAAGGCAGTCATGTTGCTAGTTCCTCAAGGATGTCCTAGCAACAGGATTTAGAGGAGCAACGACGTTTCATGACTTGTCCTTTTTGTCTTTTTCTGCTTGTGGTTGATTATGACAAAGACTGGGGCAATAACGCTCTTGGTATGAGTCATGATCTTCCTTGTCTGTGACTGCTTGTCTTATGTGATAGTACGGCCTTGCACACCTTGATCTTTCATATCATGGTGTTTGTTGGCCATCACAACAATCTGCCCAATGATGATTAAGAGCAATAAATATTAAAATTCCTATGGTAAGGTTTGAAGGATTTGGTCTAGGAACTAACATGCATCTCCTTTTGTCTTCTCATCTAGTCTGCACTCTCATCATCCATATCTTTTGCACTAACATTTATTTGTCTCTTCATATTCTAGTCTTCATTAATTTCGAGAGCACACCTGTGTTCTTGGAACCTGTCTGTCCTCTCGAGGGGGCATACCGCAACCCTCCTCGTCATTCTTCCTCATCTTATTTTGCACTGGGGCATATTTTTGACTTATTTTCTTTGTCACAATGCGACATGCTACATTATGACAAAGAGGGGCAAAATGTAGACACCTAAAAATGACCTAGGCTTGCAAGCTTCATTTTTACCACTTTCATCCTAGCATAATTGAAACATTTAATTATGTTTTTGGTCCACATTCGACTATTGATTAAATAATTCATAATTATTTAATTAATTCATGTTCTTTTATTCTTCATGATTATTAAATAAATAAATTCTATGTATTTATTAAATACGTCTCTAATTCTCTAAGTCTCCCTATAATTAAATAAATTTCTAAATTTGTTTAATTATCCTTATCCATTAATTCTTCCCGATTATTAAATAAATGAATTACATTTGTTTATTTAATATGTCACTAATTGTCTTAATTAAATAAATTGATTAATTTATTTAATTAATTGGTCTTATCTGCTAAATTAAATAATTGAATTTAATTATTTAATTTCCAATTTGATATTCTTCTCATTTTAAATAAATTAAATTATTTAAAATGTCATCACAATCTTAATTGTCAGTTCACTTTGGTAAATAATTGGAAAATCAATTATTTATTATTTCACAAAATCCATAATTTGAATTAACTCAATTCAAAATGGTAACTAATCGTCTAAAAATCAAGTAATTGGGCAGATTCTTGATTTTCCAAATCTGATCTTCAGTCTAAATCTTATCTTCTTGATTTTTCGAATCTCACAAATCAGGCAGTCTTTATCCTCTTGATTTTCGAAAATCTTTATTTTCTAAATCAATTATTTCATTTATTCTCCACCGCCGATCAGATTATCTGAGATATTATTTTGACCGTTCGATTAAGGATTTTTCCCTAACCCTGATTAGGGATTCTCAGTTTAATCTAGACCTCTCATTCTAGGTCTTTTAATCTCATCCGTCCACTCAAAATTGTGTTTTCTATAAAAGACAATTTTGCTCATAATTTCGGGAACTGACAACTTTATTTTCGAATTTAGGCATTATAGTCATTTTTAGCATTGGTAATTATTATTTCATTTAGCATATTGTCATAGACATAGGCATTATTCTATCAAATCCTTCAACATTTGCATAGGGCTTTGACATTACATTAGGTTGCTCATTTGAAATCTGAGGGCCTCATTCGACTTGCTACAAACTAGAAGGTGTAACAAAGGTGAACCATGGAAGATGAAGATTTCTGGTAACATTGTTCCTGTTATTTTCATTTTATTTCCTTTGTGCTTTGTTATTTCATTGGATTTTTAATGTTATTATCTAACAATCTAACAATCTAATTTTCCATTGATACAAGTACCAAAAGGAAAAACTTAACACCAAAAGTGAGGGGACACAAATTTGTAAGTTTATAATATTAGGCACACAATTTTTGTAATACAATTGTAATTTTTACCCCTTGACCACTACAATATTTTTTAATTTCAAATAAACTAACAAATTAATCAACCAAGTATCTATGACCTAAAATGGAAGTGCTCATGTCAAAAGTTCTTCATTCACCATGGTGATGGAAAATAAACATCACCAATTATATGCTTACACTCAAAAGTGCTAAGATCCTATAATTAAGGGAATCCCTAGACCTAGGCCTTGTTGGAAAAAGTGTCTCAATCATTACAGAGTGAAACCTCCTTTAGAGCAATGTCGGTGTGACATTCTGATTGTCTGGCCGACTAGCAGTTTATTTTATCCAATTCTGAACAGGTCACTGTGACCCTGAAGAAGTCTTGCCGAAAGGTTTACTGTGGAGTCTATCGCTATAGCAAGGTGTGTTCGTTGTGACCTCATAGCGCTTGGGAGAGCTTTGGCCTAAAGTCCATTCATTCATTTATTGGTGTAACTCTTAGCGACTGTGATCTTTGGTGAAGCTTATGGTTCTCGCTAAGATGTCTTAGCAAAGTGTTGTTCTCTTGCCGACAGTATATGAATTGATGTCCTCGAGGTAACTTATTATGGCTCGGTGAGAAGTCACCGCGAAATCAAATGTTATGCTGACTGTGTTTTATCGGAGAGACTTAGCCGAAGGAAGAGACTTCGGTAAGATGTTCTACTGAAGTGGAAATGTCTTAGTGACTAAGACTTAAGTTGGAATCTTCGGTATATCTTAATGAACTCGAAGAAAGGTATTAGCGATAGAAGAAAGCTATGCTGGCAGAGTTATCGATATAACTCTTAGGCTTCATTATGAGGTCTGAGCGATAAGCAATTGTCTTTCTGATAGCTGATGGCTATCGGGGTAACTCTTGGCGACAATCAGTCTTCGATGAAACATATATAAATTGGTAAGTTCTCTCGGCGATGGACAAATGTTTTGGCGATAGGTGAACACTTCGAAGTAGCATATGAAGATCGATATGAACTCTTGGCGATAGGAGTAAGTCTTGCTGACTTCTACTTGGTGCTCGGAAGGCTTGGGGACTTCGGTGTAACTCTAGTATTTCGCTATGACCTTCTAGCAAAAAGTGATAAGTCAAAGCGACTACTGGGACTCTTGGTGACATCGGTACGAGTTCAATGTGGCATTGGCGAGACACTGTTAGTGTCTCACCGAGATGCCAATGCAATACGAATTCTGTTGATCGTGTATGACTTCTGATGTGGCATCATGTGGATGAATCAGAAGAGCTGAATTGGAACCGTTGGGAGTCTGTTCATTGCGACGATTCTGAGAGGCAGCTTGACAGTCAGGGAACGCCATGGATATAGTTGGAAATTGCAGATGTTTTGATGTTGGATAGTAGTTCAATCTATAGTGAAGTGTGAAAAATTCAAACTATATCAGTGAAGGTTTAAAAAATCTGTAAAGGTTGTTACCTAAAGTTTTCTGTTCGAAGAATGTACATGATGAATGCTGCTATATAATGACACCAGAAAGATAAGTCTGAAATTGTATGTAATTTTTTATTACTGTAATACAAAGTGATTTCTCTTGGTGTGGTGGGTTTTTCTCCCGTAAGGGTTTTCCCACGTATATCTAGTGTTCATGTATGTTTGTCTAAATACTCTGTTTCTGTAATCTGTCTCATAGTGCATCTCAATTTGACTGTAATTGAAAATTTAAAAGTACTTCTGCATTCTTTCCTGAGGTATTGACGTTAGGAAAATTGTTTTCCGCATCTAGTTTTCCTTACAAGTGGTATCAGAGCCTGGCCAGTTGTGTTATCCTTGGGGGTATATTGGGTTTTTTGTGTCAATACTGTTCAGTGGGAGTTTTGTAGAGATTGTTATTTCTATTTACAGATTAAGATGTCTAGTTCATCTGGGAAGATTGAAATAGAGAAATTCAATGGCAATAACTTTGAATTGTGGAAACTCAAGATGGAGGATCTCTTAGTAGATCGAGACCTTTGGCTTGCTGTGTCTGGAACTAAACCTACAGGCATGAAGCAAGAAGAATGGGACCTTGCAAATAGGAAAGTGAAGGGGCTGATAAGGCTCTGTTTGGCAGACTCAGTTCTTCTCAATGTGCATGAAGAGAAGTCTGCTTCTCTCTTGTGGAAGAGACTGGCGTCTATTTATCAGGGGAAATCTTTGGTGAATAAGCTATTCCTGAGAAAGAAGCTTTACTCTTTGAGAATGCAAGAAGGAGGGTCTGTAGCTGATCATTTGAATGCATTCAACATGCTGCTCGCACAATTAACATATGTTGGTGTAAAGATTGAAGAAGAAGATCATTGTATGCTTCTGTTATTTTCTTTGCCAGACTCATGGGATCATCTAGTGATGGCTATTGGGAGTACAACATCCAATTTCAAAATGGAAGATATTGTTGGTTCTTTGTTGTCGAAGAAATGAGAAGAAAATCTTCTGAGATGGCGAAGGAGGCTCTTCGTCGAGGAAGGTCAAAGGAGAAAGGCAAGAAGAAGGAAAAGAAGTCCAAATCAAAATCGAGGGGAGATCAAAGTCTCCGGCAAGAAGTCCAAGGTGAAGTGCTGGAACTGTGGGCAACCTGGTCATGTCTGAAAGGATTGTAAAGAGGAGAAAAAGAAGAAGAAAGGATCTTCCGATAATGGTTCTTCTCATAGTGATGGTGATGCCTTCATTGCAGCCTTGGCTACTCAGGCATCAGATGATGTCTGGTTGATCGATTCTGGAGCATTGTTCCACATGACATCTCACAGAGAATGGTTTACAAAGTATGAAGAATACGATGGTGGAAAGGTGTACTTGGCAAGTGATTCAACCTTGGAAATTGTTGGTCGTGGAAGAGTCAAAATCCAATTCCCTGATGGTAGAATAAAGGGGATTAATGATGTTATGCACATACCAAGTCTGGCTCGAAATTTACTTTCTGTAAGTAAGCTAAATGATATCGGAGTACAAGTCTTGTTCTCAGGAAGTGGCTGCAAGGTGACTAGAGGTTCAATGGTGCTGGCTAGAGGTGCTCGAATTAGTACCCTGTACAAGCTAGATGCACAAGCTGTTCATTGTAACAGTGTCTCTTCGAAGTCACTGAAAGTTGCTCATGGAGGTAAAGAGGTAATTGTCCCTAATTATGTAAACTCTACGGAAGTAAAACTTCCTGTAGAAAAGAGTATGCTTTGGCATCATAGGTTAGGCCACATAGGAGAAAAAGGTTTAAAAACCTTGAAGAACAAAAATCTGGTTGAGGGGCTTGAAGATTGTAATCTAGAATTTGAATTATGTGAACATTGTATATATGGAAAGCAGCATCGTGTTTCATTTTATGACAGTCCTCATAAAACTTCTGGTTTGTTAGACTATATTCATTCGGATGTGTTTGGTCCAGTAGATGTTCCTTCTCTATCTAAATCAAGATACTATGTGTCGTTCATTGATGATTATTCAAGAAGAGTATTTATATATTTTTTGAAAAGTAAATCAGAAGTGTTCAGTCGATTTAAGGAGTTTAAAAATCTTGTTGAAAATTAGACTGATAAAACAATAAAATGCTTAAGGACTGATAATGGCGGTGAATTCTATTCTGATGAATTTGAAAGATATTGTAAAGACCATGGAATCAAAAGACACAAGAATACACCTTACACTCCATAGCAGAATGGAGTTGCAGAAAGGTTCAATAGGACAGTGATGGAGAGAGCACGAAGTATGCTTAGTAGTGTTGGTTTGGAAGAGAAGTTATGGGCTAAAGCTACTGCTACTGCATGTTACTTAATTAATCTGTCTCCAAACTCTGCTCTTGTTGATAAGACACCTTTGGAAGCATGGTCTAGTAAGAAGCCCTCTCTTAGACATATTAAAGTCTTTGGTTGTGAAGCATATGCACATGTGCCGGATGTAAAAAGATCTAAGTTGGACAACAAGGCTGTTAAGTGTATATTTATTGGCTATAGTGCTAACATCAAAGGATACAAGCTTTGGAATCCTGTTACAGAGAAAGTTGTATACAACAAAAGTGTAATCTTCCGTGAGTTGAAACCTTCCACTTTGGATCTACAATCAGAAACAAAGTCAAAAAATAGTAAGGATGTAGCAACAATTCCTCCTACACCAGAGAAAGAGGAATTGAAGATTCAAAATGTACCTAAAACTGAGGAGAGCTCAAGTAGTTCTGAAAGCTCTGAAGAAGATGAACCTCAGCCTCAGCCAGTGAGGAGGTCAACCCGAGAAAGGAAACAACTAGATAGGTATGGGTTCTCATTAATTGATTCTACTTGTGCCTATGCCTTGATTTCTAGCACTGATGAGCCTAGGACTGTAAAGGAAGCAATTAAAATGTCTGATTCAGATTCTTGGTTGGAAGCCATGAAGGAAGAAATGGCGTCATTAGATAAAAATGAAACCTGGAGTCTGGTACCCTTGCCTAAAGGCAAAAAACCCGTGGGTTGTAAATGGGTATTTAAGAAAAAGATTGGTCTGGATGGTAGTGTAGAAAAATACAAAGCATGACTGGTTGCAAAGGGTTATTCCTAGGTAGAGGGAATTGACTATGGAGAAATTTTTTCTCCTGTAGCAAAGCTGACGTCCATTAGATTTCTATTGTCACTTGTAGCAGCTTATGACTTAGAGGTTGAACAGATGGATGTGAAGACAAAATTTCTTCATGGTGATCTTGAAGAAGAAATCTATATGTCCCAGCCTGAGCACTTTGTTGAGAAAGGTAAAGAAAAACTGGTATGCAAATTAAAGAAGTCTCTGTATGGGTTAAAGCAGTCACCTATAATGTAGTACCAGAAATTCGATACCTATATATTATCTTTAGGCTTTGTGAGATAAAAATATGATCACTGTGTATATTATAAAGCTGAAAGTGATCAAGTGCTTGTTATTGCTCTTTATGTTGATGATATGTTGTTCATAGGAAATAGCAAGTTAATGATTTCTGATCTTAAGTCTCAGTTGTCTACTAAGTTTGAAATGAAGGATCTTGGTGCAGCAAGGTATATTCTGGGGATGGAGATAACCAAGGACATGAAGAATAGAAAGCTTTGGCTCAGTCAAAGTAAGTATATAAAGACTGTTCTAGAGATATTTTGTATGAATAATTGCAAACAGTTAGTTGTTCTAGTCATGCAGGGAATGAAACTATCTGTTGAGGACTATCCAAAATCTCCTACTGAGATGGAGGACATGACCAGTGTGCCCTATGCTAGTGTTGTAGGAAGTCTCATGTATGCAATGGTCTGTACAAGACCAGACATTGCCCAAGTAGTGGGAGTACTTAGTCGATTTATGGCTAATCTAGGAAGAATACATTGGGATGCTGTGAAGAGGGTGTTTAGGTATTTGAAGGGAACTTCAGATTTTGCATTGTGTTACCATGGAAATTTGGTTGAATCACAAAGGACTCTCAGCATTTGTGGTTATGTAGACTCTGATTGGGCAGGGGACATTGACAGCAGAAGATCCACTAGTGGATACATTTTCATGCTAAATGGTGGTGTAGTGAGTTGGATGAGCAAGCGACAGGCTGTAGTCGCTTTGTCCACTACATAGGCTGAATACATGGCAGCTACTCATGCTTGTAAAGAAGTTGTATGGTTGAAACGTTTGTGTTCTAACATTGGTTTTGATGCAGGGGAAATAACAATCTTATGTGACAGTCAAAGTGCCATTTGTCTGGCAAAGAATCCAACTTTCCATGCTAGGATGAAACATATTGATGTATAATACCACTTTGTACGAGATATGGTTGAGGATGGAAAGGTTAGTTTGGAAAAAGTTGATACTCTGGAGAATGTTGCAGATGCATTGATGAAACCGGTGAGCACAGACAAGTTCAGGTGGTGTGTTAGTTCAATGGGCCTTAGTGCCCATGATTTTCAGTAAAGTAATTTTTGTGAGCTCTGGAGGTTTCTGAATGATCTTCGTCAAGTGGGAGATTGTTGGAAAAAGTGTCTCAATCATTACAGAGTGAAACCTCCTTTAGAGCAATGTCGGTGTGACATTCTGATTGTCTGGCCGACTAGCAGTTTATTTTATCCAATTCTGAACAGGTCGTTGTGACCCTGAAGAAGTCTTGCCGAAAGGTTTACTGTGGAGTCTATCGTTGTAGCAAGGTGTGTTCGTTGTGACCTCATAGCGCTTGGGAGAGCTTTGGCCAAAAGGCCATTAATTCGTTTATCGGCGTAACTCTTAGCGACTGTGATCTTTGGTGAAACTTATGGTTCTCGCTAAGATGTCTTAGCGAAGTGTTGTTCTCTTGCCAATAGTATATGAATTGATGTCCTCGAGGTAACTTATTATGGATCGATGGGAAGTCACCGCGAAATCAAATGTTATGCCGACTGTGTTTTATCGAAGAGACTTAGCCGAAGGAAGAGACTTCGGTAAGATGTCCTACCGAAGTGGAAATGTCTTAGCGACTAAGACTTAAGTTGGAATCTTCTGTATATCTTAATGAACTCGGAGAAAGGTATTAGCGATAGAAGAAAGCTATGCCGACAGGGACTACTTGGGAGTTATTGGTATAACTCTTAGGCTTCGTTATGAGGTCTGAGCGATAAGCAATTGTCTTTCTGATAGCCGATGGCTATCGGAGTAACTCTTGGCGAAAGTCAGTCTTCGGTGAAACATATATAAATCGGTAAGTTCTCTTGGCGATGGACAAATTTTTTGGTGACAGGTGAACACTTCGAAGTAGCATATGAAGATCAATATGAACTCTTGGCGATAGGAGTAAGTCTTGCTGACTTCTACTTGGTGCTCGGAAGGCTTGGGGACTTCGGTGTAACTCTAGTATTTCGCTATGACCTTCTAGCAAAAAGCGATAAGTCAAAGTGACTACTGAGACTCTTGGTGACATCGGTACGAGTTCAATGTGGCATCGGCGAGACACTGTTAGTGTCTCACCGAGATGCCAATGCAATACGAATTATGTTGACTGTGTATGACTTCTGATGTGGCATCATGTGGATGAATCAGAAGAGCCGAATTGGAACTGTTGGGAGTCTGTTCGTTGTGACAGTTTTGAGAGGCAGCTCGACAGTCAGGGAACGCCATGGATATAGTTGGAAATTGTAGATGTTTTGATGTTGGATAGTAGTTCGATCTATAGTGAAGTGTGAATAATTCAAACTGTATCAATGAAGGTTTAAAAAATCTGTAAAGTTTGTAACCTGAAGTTTTCTGTTCGAAGAATGTACATGATAAATGCTGCTGTATAATGACACTAGAAAGATAAGTTTGAAATTGTATGTAATTTTTGATTATTGTAATACAAAGTGATTTCTCTTGGTGTGGTGGGTTTTTCTCCCGTAAGGGTTTCCCCACGTATATCTTGTGTTCATGTATGTTTGTCTAAATACTTTGTTTCTATAATCTGTCTCATAGTGCATCTCAATTTAACTGTAATTGAAAATTTAAAAGTACTTCTGCATTCTTTCCTGAGGTATTGATGTTAGGAAAATTGTTTTCCACATCTAGTTTTCCTTATAGGCCTAAACCTCAAGGTTCATGATGACCCTACCTACACATCCCCTTGTGGTAAATTAGAGGCTTCATAGTTTTCCCAACAATATTAGAGGAAGTTCATTCTCTCCTCTTGTATGAGATATCTAATCTCACCTCTAAACCATGACTATGCATGAAGCATAAGCTATGAACTTAGTAAATTATAATATAATGATAATAATCATCCATCAAGTGTTGGTTTCATACCAAAAATTACTAATCCTTAATGTATAAACATACAAAATACATGGGGGTTATATCATACCATAATTCCAAAGATCTCACACATAGTGACTATATCTTGCATGCATCACATATACACCAAGCGACTAGCTCATATGCACATCATAGTGTAAAAATGACTAGCTCATATACAAATAATATGTACAATGGTGATTAGATCATATGTACATCACACTAGTACAACCATGATTGGCTCATACACACATCACAAGTATTCATGTGTCAGCTAATCCATAAAAGTAGTAGGTAGGCATCAATCATTAGCACAGTCCAATGATTTCTTGTCACTACTCAAACACCTTATAAGTTCACACTTGGGTGGGTCATACATAACATGATTTATAATAATGATTAGGTGAGCTAGATAAATATATCACAATCAATAAAGCCATGGGCCTATACATAGAGACCTCTAGATATGGAGTTAGATTTCAAAAACACATAATATTTACATAGAACCAACACAAGATGGCCTTTACCCAACATGTACATATAATCAAATATTAAATAAAAAGTAATCAATCTCTTTCTTCATTGTGCTTACTATACAAAAGTATATTATGTATTAAATACAATTTATTAGGTTTTCATAACTCAAACAAAACCATCTAATACCCATTTCATCCTCAAAGTGAAGCCTACTAAGAGAGAAGGTCAAATGAATTAGAAAAAAACCCCAAACCTTAGAGTTATTCCCCAATAAACTCTCCCCCTATCGACTTGAGGTCACAATGACATCCTTCTTCCAAGGACTACCTTTGTACCCACTTCCAAACAAGATCGAAGTAACACACTGTTCTCCTTACATGGTCTCTCAAGGGATTACTATGCTCAAGTTTCCTCATAATCATGGTTTCATTAATCATTAAGACCAAAAATGGTTCCTTTAAATGATTTACACTAGTTAATAGTTCTTAACAAAAAATAAGGAATTCTAACATAATTCCTAATTTAGTAAGCCTAAATTATAACACTTCCATCTAAGGACATCAAGTTCTCTAATTAGAACTCACCACCTTTATTATTCATGGTGCAAGAGCACCAAATGGTGTTATGCCTCCAATAGGCAATATTTTAAAGTTTTCATCATGTAAAAATTATTTGATTCATTAAATTAGGTTTCTAGGTGATTGCGAGGTCAAGTTATCAAATGCTGCAAAAGTTGTCATTTGTTGCCAAAAATGTAAAATTGCAAAAAATGCACAAAAAGTGGAAGTGAAAGAGTTATTTTGCAAAAAAAAAGTTAATGGGTTGGTTGAATTTGAAGAGGCAATTGTGAATTTTTTTGTAAACATCTTTAAAAATTATTGTAAAGGCGAGCAAAGCATTGAACTAGTATCTTGAAACAAATTTTGTAATAAAAGTACTTTGTTATGTTGTATCAGTGTTTTCTTTGTTATTTTCAAGCCTTGCACAGCCTGTACAACACCACCAGGCCTTGAACTTTTTTTTTTGGTATAATAGTGTGTAATCCCTCAAACAAAGTTGATTAGAGTGGATCTTATTGAGTATAAAGTGTGTTTTGGTCTTCTTTCTATAAACTATTTTGAAACCCCCAAATTAAGGGTTTTGAGAATCTAAGAGTGGTTAAACAACCATTCCACTAATGGAGGCTTGGTAGATCAGTGGAATGGGTTAAATTATTTTGTTTTCAGTTTAAGTGTGTTTGTAGATACATGGGAAGTCATTTTACACAAGTTTCATTGTTGTCCCCATTGATTTTCATTGATTTTTGGTTTAAAGATGATGACTACAAGTAGGGTATTGATGAAACCGAAGTGTTTAAGGATGTGAATCAGTTTATTTACCATGTGTAGACATATTATAGGGTGTTTGAAGCATTAGAAAAGTGATTGGAGGTTTGGAATGTATTTTCAATACCCTCATGTAGAGCATTGTTAAGCCTAGAACAGGGGTTTGTGTTTTGAGGCCTTTGGAAGGGTTTAAGTGATCAAAATTTTGTTGATTCTAGAGTTTTATAGCCTGATAAAAGACTTCCCATGGCTATTTTGGGTTGTGGAGTGATTTATTAGGTACATGTTTGGTTAAATAGGCCTAATTGAGCCTTCTTGTTGCAGTACAGTCATTTTTAAGGTTGATCTTTACAAAACAACCCCATCTAAGTTTGATGTATGTTTTAAAAGGATGTAATGGGTCCTAGAATCTGTGTTTGGTTTTGGGTAACTCCATGTCTTTGAAAAGTTTTGACTGGTTTTGTCTTTTAGGACTACTACAAGCAAATTTGATCTTTTGGTGCAAGCAATTGAGAAACAGATAAAATGTAGTTATAAGGGAGTGTTTTTGGTTTGTTCCTATCAAAATAAAAATGTTTAAGGTGTTTTATGAGTTCATTAAGTGTTTTGGGTCATAGTTCCACTTTTGGTGTCTTCTAGCCTTGTGAAATCAAGTTTCAATGAAGTGAATTTGGAGAAAGTTTAAGAGATCTCCTCAAGTTTGTATTTTGGGTCTTTAGTACCCTTGAAGTTAGTAGATTCTCTACATCAATTGGTATCAGAGTTGGTTGATTTGGTGGTTTGTTAAGTTTTTGGTTGCAAGTGCTTGGTCCATCTTAAAGTTACAAGAAAGAAAGATTTGTGAGGTGTGTTGGTTACAGACAAGGAAGAGGTCTTTGTTCACTATCCTCCAACAAAGATTAAGCTGGGGAGAAGGTGTAGAGAGAGTTACACCACTGAGAGAGAAAGAGAGGGTAGGTGCATCTTCTAGGATCTTTTGTTGGGTAAGATGGATGGTATGTTGAGGTTGTGTGATGAAGCAGTGAGGGAGATGGATATCTATTTGAAAAGAACTTGAAGAGTTTGTAGCCATTACAAAAGTTGAAAGTTAGTTTGAAGAGTGATCCAATGATTGGAAATGATGAATAGATGATGACAAACAGGTCAAGAGAAGGTCAAGGATGAATTGATTGGAATGAGGCAAGATTACTTAGAAAAAGAAAGGTGAAACCATAGTAAGGATAGTCCCATGTCCTTTGACTAGAAAGAGGTTAGAGGGAAGTTATAGTTACTGTTAGAACAGTGGTTTGTGAATCTGACGGCACAAGAGATTAAGGTAGAGAACTTGAAGATAGAAATGAAGGCAGAAGATGAAATGAATCAAGGTGATAGATAAATGTAAGTGAATGATTTCAAGAGTAAGGCATGAAGCATTCCAAGATAGAATTGGTAAAGGTATGCAGGTGTGAAGAAACAAGTTGGATGCAACTCAGTCCTCAAAGGGACTTGAGGTCTTTTTCAGGGTGATTGTTTGGTGTAGGAGCACCTAATGGTGTTATGCATCCAATAGGTAATCTGTTAAAGTTTGAACCTTCATCATGTAAAAAGGTCATTTCAAATGTATTTGAGTCATTAAATTAGGTTTCTAGGTGATTGTGAGGCCAAGTTATCAAATGTTGCAAAATTTGTCATTTGTTGCCAAGAATGTAAAAATACAAAAAATGCACAAAAAGTGGAAGTGGAAGAGTCATTTTGCAAAAGGAAGTTAATGGGCTAGTTGAAGTTGAAGAGGTAGTTATGAAAACTATTGTAAACATCTTTAAAAAGCATTGTAAAGGCGATCAAAGTGTTGAACTTGTACCTTGAAACAAATTTTGTAATAAAAGTACTATGTTATGTTGTATCAGTGTTTTCTCTATTATTTTCAAGCCTTGCACAGCCTGTACAACACCACCAGGCCTTGAAATTTGTTGTTTTTGGTAGAATAGTGTGTAATCCCTCAAACAAAGTTGATTAGAGAGGATCTTATTGAGTATAAAGTGTGTTTTGGTCTTCTTTCTATAAATTGTTTTGAAAACCCCAAATTAAGGGTTTTGAGAGTCTAAGAGTGGTTAAACAACCATTCCACTGATGGAGGCTTGGTAGATCGGTGGAATAGGTTAATTTTTTTTTTCTAGTTTAAGTGTGTTTGTAGATATAGGGGAAGTCATTTTACACAAGTTTCATTGTTGTCATCATTGATTTTTGGTTTAAAGACGATGGCTACAAGTAGGGTATTGATGAAACCGAAGTGTTTAAGGATGTGAATTAGTTTATTTACCATGTGTAGACATATTCTATGGTGTTTTAAGCATTGGAAAAGTGATTGGAGGTTTGGAATGTACATTTTCAATAAACCCTCATTGTTAGAGCATTGTTAAGCCTAGAACAGGGGTTTGTGTTTTGAGGCCTTTGAAAGGGCTTAAGTGATCAAAATTTTGTTGATTCCAAAATTTCATAACCTGATAAAAGACTTCCCATCGATATTTGGGCTTGTGGAGTGAGTTAGTAGGTACATGTTTTGTTAAATAGGCCTAATTGAGCCTTCTTATTGTAGTACAATCATTTTTAAGGTTGATCTTTACAAAACAACCCCATCTAAGTTTGAAGTATGTTTTAAAAGGATATAATGGGTCCTAGAATCTATGTTTGGTTTTGGGTAAATCCATCTCTTTGAAAAAAATTGACTGGTTTTGTCTTTGAGGACTACTACAAGTAAATTTGATCTTTTGGTGCAAGCAATTGAGAAACTGATAAAATAGAGTTATAAGGGAGTGTTTTTGGTTTGTTCCTACCAAAATAAAAATGTTTAAGGTGTTTTATGAGTTCAATAAGTGTTTTGGGTCATAGTTCCACTTTTGGTGTCTTCTAGCCTTGTGAAATCAAGTTTCAATGAAGTGAATTTGGTGAAAGTTTAAGAGATATCCTCAAGTTTGTATTTTGGTTCTTTAGTATCCTTGAAGTCAGTAGATCCTTTGCATCAATTCATAATGCAAAAATTATGCAAAAACCCAAAATTCTAATCGGTTCAATGGCCACACTGATCACAAATGACAAATTACCTTTACAAAAACCATAGTAGATAGGATTTGTTATCCTATTCACTCATACACAAAATGGAAAACCACAAAGAAATTAGGTTCATGTTACTTTAGTGTCTACTAGATATTTTTGTTAGGATTTATCCTTGTTAATCTCTAAGGCTAGTGATGAAACTTGGGAGCATTCTACCCTATTGGAGTTTCAAATACAAAGGAAATGAGTGGTCACCTCTTAGACTGGTGCAATTACATTGTAAGTCTAGAATTAATTTTTCAATATAGGATTCAAACCTTGGTACTTTGTTTCACTCTATTAATTAACCACATGTTACTAAAATTATTTGAAATTAATAATTATCCTTATCCCTTTACTAGCAATAATTACAAAGTTTCTCTAAACATAATCAATGTTTGAGTCATACTAGAGATATTTGGGCAACATCATATCCCTTAAATCATTGTACACTCAATAATTTCATTCTTAAACCTTTTATTTCCTTTTTCTTAAAATGTGATCCCAATACTCTTATATTAACAAGGTATATCATTATCTTATAATTATTGTTAATAAGTATGGTAGGAACCTTTGTCATAGTCTTTAAATTTTTTTCTTCAAGATAAATGTGTTGTATAAGACATAGTGCATTATCCAATTATAAGGAGGAATTCTTATCTTTTATAATAAATACTGAACACATGATATTATTTTCTAAGGCCATTGCAGATTTTCAGAGTTGATTTGAGAACACTAACATAATTGAAAGAAATGCCCAAGAAAAAGTGGTTGTCAAACCTAATCTATGTCAAAACAAAGGATTTTATTTTTAACCTTAATCCAAATATAAGATTTTAGGACAACCCTCATCTCTAAATTACGAAATTTCTTATAATTATCTCCATACCTTAAACAATGCACTTAAGTTAAAGCTAGTGCATATCAATAATCTTCTTTAGCAATTTTAGAGTCTTAAAGAAACATCAATAGTACTATATTCATAATCATATTCATGGTATGTAATGACATTAGCCTTTAATTGGAAACTTATTTTCAAGTATTAGTAGGCAACATAATCATATTTTTTATCGATTCCACTAAGTGTAACCTTAAATGTAATACCTAAAATTCCAGATGGGTTTAATAAAAAAGGGAAGATAGCCTATAAGAAAGTTTGTAGTGTTTTTTCCATAGACATTGGATAGGTTTAATCTTGAAAATATTTTGACTCTAAGCAAACCATTCTCATGCAAAAAAAAAAATATAATTAATAAAAATAAAAAACTAAGTACTTGTTTTGTTGCTCACTATGCTCCATGAAATCCATATTCTCAATTCATCTTTCACATCTACCAAGGTAGTTGCAACTCTAATATCTAACAAATTTTACCTCCATTATGCTTTAGTAGATGTCTATTTCTTCTCCTAAGTCTCCCATTTTATCTTACGCATGGAGGACGTGGGCTACGTTTGGGCAATTTTCCTACCAATTTCATTTTCTTGAGATATTCTAAAGCCTTTTTCAACAAATCGATTATGAGAAGATCATGCATATATCCTTAATCAAACCCTTTTCCTTCCAACCCTTCATGTCTTATTCCTATATCAAGTTCCTTTGAATTTTCCTTTTGTGTTAATGTCATTCTTAGATTTTCTCTACATGTCATCCCCCCTTTAAATCACCTATATCTATCACACGATGTTCCCAATGGTGCCCCAAATCTATCTCACCCAAATTTTAGATGCCCTCCTACTATATTCTCCTCCTATTGATGTTTGTTGCTCACACCCTCATGGTAGCACCTAATTTAGACTACCTAAAATCATGCCTTTATGGTGGGTCACAAGTCATTCATCCTTCATGCACCATTATTTTCACATTTTCTTATAAAAAAGATTTTAAAGCCATTTCAACTAATTCATTTCATTCATATCCTACAATTTTTGCATTCCATGAGATCACATTTTCCCTCTCCATTCTCTTTTCCTCACACAAATATCTTCCTTTCCTATCCTACGTACTTTTTCTTCTCTTCTTTCACACTTTTTCCTAGAGGCAAAGGGGTCACAGGGGTTTATAGACTCCTAGCACCATTTTCTTTTTTCATGTGAATTGAAATTTTGGATGATCAAGCGAATGGAATGCCATATCACTTTAATGTCATTGTAGGAAATATCTAGACACAACACCATCATGCCCATATGTGTGAATGAATGCATTGATGGATGGTAATTTCATGTTCCTTTTTGTTCATTTTTTCATGATGTCCATGATTCTCATTTAATTTGTCATTAGCAACTTTTATTGTCTAAAAACACTATCTTAATTTTACTAGTATGACACCCATACTCATTCCATTACTCCCCCTATAAGGGTGAGTGTAGGATCACAGGGGTCAAAAAAGTGGCGATATGACCAAAAATTGTTGATGACCTTTTTTATCCAAATTTGATGAAACAAAAAGGGTTTATTGAGAAAATTGTTAGCTTTCCAAAATATAAGGTACACCTTATTTGGAATTAAATAAGTAATTATCATTGATTTTATAAATACATTATGACCAAAGTCCTAATTGATAGGCTAATTGAAAAAATCTATAATTCTTAAACAATTTAGAACTCATTTTTTGAATCCAAAAGATGTAGCACATTCTATGCTTCCCATACAAAAGGATTAAATATATATATATATATATATATATATGTGAATTTCATAAGTTTTAGACCAAGTTATGGTGGTCAAACAAACAAGTTTTAATATTTTTAAAAAGTTTTAATAAAAAAATCATAACTAATTATTTACTTGCAAAAAAGTTACAAAAAAAATGCGGCACATCCGAGCATGTATCCTCTACTTATATTGAAAGTTTAAAAAAATATATTACTTTTTTCTTGTACTTAGGTTGGTCAAACATACACCTACATTTTATTTTTTCCTGAAAATTTAGTACTACTACATTGAAATTTTAAATTTTCACCAAATAGATTTACTTTTTTGCAAAAAAGGAATAGTATCTTAGAAACTCCATTCAATTTGCTACAAATTTTGTTCTTACATATTTTTCAAATTATGTCAATAACTTATTCAAATTTTTATGTCAAGTTGACTAAGTCTATTTTTTTGAATTTCCATTGCCACTTAAGGGCCTAGTTTGGACCCCCATGATCCTGCACTGACCTATAACCATTTGATATTCTTTGACTTCATGGAATATGATAACAACATGGTAGTTTTTTGTAACTTTATTTCTATAAAATCAAGCACATAAGTAGTTGTTGACATTGGCTATCATTACCTTTGTCTTGCTTGCTAGAGTTGAGTATCTCTTGTAAGTTTGATATGTACATAGATGAAGCATGGATTAAAATGCATCGTTAGATAGAGTGGAATTGGAGAGCTTGATATTTCAAAATCCTTACATAGAGATTCTACAAGTTTACTGTAATCTTTATTTTATGAGATAATACATTGAGTGTATGAATGCTTTTGGAGGGTTTTCTAATAGATGAAAGTTCATTGATTTTAAATTCAAATTTTTAGAGGTCAAATTTGTGTGATTTTAAATTTAAATTTTTAGAGGTCAAATTTGTGTGATCATAAATGGTAAATTACCTTTACAAAAACCATAGTAGGTAGGATTTGTTTTCATATTCACACAAAAATGGAAAAACAAAAAGACATTAGTTTCATGTTACTTTAGTGTCTACTAGATATTTTTGTTAGGATTTATCCTTGCTAGTGATGAAACTTGGGAGCATTCTATCCTTTTGGAGTTTCTAATACAAAGGAAATGAACTGCCACCTCTTAGAATGGTTTAATTACATAGTGAGTCTAGAATTGATTTTTCAATATAGTATTCAAACCTCGGTACTTTGTTTCACTCTATTAATTAACCACATATTACTAAAATTATTCAAAATTCATAATTGTCCTTATCCCTTTACTAGCAATAATTAAAAAATTGCTCTAAAGATTATCAACATTTGAGTCATACTAGAGATATTTGGGCAACATCATATCCTTCAAAATGTATCATACACTCAATAATAATAATAATAATAATGTCATTATTAAACCTTTTATTTCATTTGTCTTAAAATGTGATCCCAATACTCTTATATTAACAAGGTATACCCCTCTAAAATTCCTAACCTACCATGGATAGTCAACAAAAACAAAATATAAATATCATAAGTTAAACTTCAAAACATCCTTCTTACATAGAAGATGACTATGTGTAAAAGCTCCAAGTAGCAAGGAAATTTTATTAATTTCCATAGATGCATGAATACCCATACCATTATAGGATAACAAACCTTATATATATAATATTACCTAGATGTTGGATGTAACTTGTACCATGAAGGTTCAATTTAAGATTCACTAAAATATACTTCTTGTAATTGCAAAATACTATCATATTAGGACAACAACCATATCATAACATGTTCTTTGATATGATTACCAAGTATTATACAAGAATTTTCATATTTAAAACTCAACCACTAATCTTCAACTTGGACATATTAAATAAAAATTCATACTTTATGTCATTATCTTATAATTATTGTTAATAAGTATGGTAAGAACCTATGTCATAGTCTTTAAATTTTTTCCTTCAAGATAAATGCATCGCCTAAGATATAGTGCATTATCCAATAATAAGGAGGCATTCTTATTTTTCATAATAAATATTGAACACACGATAGTATTTTCTAACCTGGTCATTGTAGATTTTTAGAGTCAAGTTTAGAACACTAACATAATTGAAAGCAATGCTCAAGAAAAAGTGGTTGTCAAACCTAATATATGTCTAAATAAAGGATTTTCTTTTTAATCTTAATTCAACTATAATATTTGAGGACAACACTCATCTTTAAATTAAAAAATTTCTTATAATCATCTCCATACCTTAAACAATGCACTTAAGTTAAAGCTAGTGCATATCAATAATCTTCTTTAGCAATTTTAGTGTAGTTAAAGAAATATCAATAGTACTATATTCACAATCATCTTCATGGTACATAATGACATTAGCCTTCAATTGGAAACTTATTTTTCATGTCTTAGTAGGCAACATAATCATATTCTTTCTCAATTCCACTAAGTGTAACCTTATGTAATACCTAAAATTCTAGATGAGTTTAATAAAAAAGGAAAGATAGCCTATAAGAAATTTTGTAGTGTTTTTCCCATAGACATTGGGATGGGTTTAATCTCAAAAATATCTTGACTCTAAGCAAACAACCTTATGCAAAACAAAATATATAATTAATAAAAAAAACTAAGTGCTTGTTTCATTGTTCACTATGCTCCATGAAATCCATATTCCTAATTCATCTTTCACATCTAGCAAGGTAGTTGCAAATCTATTATCTAACAAAATTTCCCTCCTTTATGCTTTAGTAGACGTCTATTTCTTCTCGTAAATCTCCCATTTTATCTTACGCACGGAGGATGTGGGCTACCTGGGGAATTTTCCTACCAATTTCATTTTCTTGAGATATTCTAAAGCCTTTTTCAACAAATTGATTATGAGGAGATCATGCATATATCCTTCATCAAACCCTTTTCCTTCCAACCCTTCACGTCTTATTCCTATGTCAAGTTCCTTTAAATTTTCCTTTTGTGCTAATGTCATTCTTAGATTTTCTCTACATGCCATCCCCCCCTTAAATCACCTCTATCTATCACATGATGTTCCCAATGGTGCCCCAAATCTATCTCACCCAACTTTTAGATGCCCTCCTAGTCTATTATCCTCCTATTAATCTTTGTTACTCACACCCTCATGGTAGCACCTAACTTAGACTACCTGAAATCACGCCTTTATGGTGGGTCACAAGCCATTCATCCTTCATGCACCATTATTTCCACGTTTTCTTATAAAAAATATTTTAAAGCCTTTTCAACTAACTCATTTCATTCATATCCTACAATCTATGCATTCCATGAGATCACATTTTCCCTCTCCATTCTCTTTTCCTCACACCAATATCTTCCTTTCCTATCCAATGTACTTTTTTTCCCCTTCTTTCACACTTTTTCCTAGAGGCAAAGGGGTCGTAGGGGTTTATAGACTCCTAGCACCATTTTTTTTTTTTCATGTGACTTGAAAATTTGGATGATCAAGGAACTAGAATGCCATATCACTTTAATGGCATTGTTATAACTATCTAGACACAACACCATCATGCCCATATGTGTGATTGAATGCATTGATGGATGGTAATTTTGTGTTTCTTTTTGTTCATTTTTTTTCCATGGTGTCCATGCTTCTCATTTAATTTGTCATTAGCAACTTTTATTGTGTAATAACATTGTCTTCATTTTACTAGTATGACACCTATACTCATGCCATTACTGCCCCTATAACCATTTGATATTCTTTGACTTCATGGGATATGATAACAATATGGTAGTTTTTTGTAACTTTATTTCTACAAAATCAAGCACATAAGTAGTTGTTGACATTGGCTATCATTATCTTTGTCTTGCTTTCTAAAGTTGAGTATCTCTTGTAAGTTTGATATGCATGGAGATGAAGCATGGATTAAAATGCATCGTTACATAGAGTGGAATTAGGGAGCTTGATATTTTAAAAGCCTTGCATGGAGATTCTACAAGACAGTAATCTTTATTTTATGAGATAATACATTGAGTGTATGAATGCTTTTGGAGGAAAGGTTTGCTAATAGATGAAAGTCCATTGATTTTAAATTTAAATTTTTAGAGGTCGAATTTGTGTGATACAAGATTAATTTCACATTGTTGGATTTCTTGAAATAAGAGAATAGCTATGTTAATGTGGAGCATGAATATTTGAACATAGTAGACAATAATAGACATAATAAATAGCAAATATCTAAAAATATAGATAGATACAAAATAGACATGATGAAATATATAAAAGAATATATAAATAAAAAATAATAATAAATAAATAAAATGAATCTGATTTTTAAAAAAATAGCATTTGTTGATATATAATTATACCCCCGAAAATAATCCAAAACTAAATAAAAATCCCCAAGAAAATTTAAAATTCAAATTAAAATGCAATGACAATGCGCATGAATGCAAATTTGAATACTTAGGAAAAAAGCAGAAAATGCGCCTGAATGCAAATTTGAATACTCAGGAAAAAAGCAGAAAAGAGGATACAAGAAAGCAACGGTAGGAAGTCATAACGGTAGGATTCAATTCTCTTCAAATACATTATTGTAGGAGGACTCTGTCATTCCTTTCATGTTCTCAGTTTCTACAAATTACTCTGCATTTCCTTTCTTTGCCATTTGCTGGTGATAACACCCAAGAGCTTCATTTGCAGTAGCTTTTTGTAGAGTTTGAGATCTTATTTTGTTAAGATGGGTGTTGATGAAGGCCCTGATACTGTTATATGTGTAGCGAGTGTGGGTGGCAATCATCGTATTGTGGAGATCCTTGTGCATAAACATTGATTCTCCTTCTCCAAAGAACCCATTCGAAGACATTGCAGATAGCAGGGGCATTGATTCTCCTTCTTCTCCAAAGAACCCATTCGAAGACATTGCAGATAGTAGGGGCAATCTTCTTCTGCTCATGGTAGAGGAAGGAGGAAATTGTTGCTCATCACATTGAATTGAAAGAAGATCTTCCGACTTTCTTGATTCTTTTTTCTTCTCAAGGAATTTGTCCAGCACTTCTTTTTTAACGCTCCCACTAAAGAGAATGCTCAAGCGTGGAAGTTAAATTAGGCCCTCTCAGTTTGTGCTCTGAAGCCTCCTCCTATGGTCTTTCAAGTCAATTTCATGCAGCTAAATAGTTGGTATCGTTATTGAATGTGGGGTGATTAATTCTCAAGCATGCCGAGTTTAGAACAATTTGCAGCAGTGTAGTATTCAGAGCAATTTGCTTTGCGATCAACCCAAGTCCGATTCTCGACACACCATGACGGACACCATGGATGACATTGCAGAGGAGATATCGTTCCAGGCGTTCGAGGATGATTGTTGTTTGCTCGGCAGTCTTCTCAATGACATTCTCCAACGTGAAGTTGGCCAAGCTTTTACAGAAAAACTTGAAATAGAACGCATCCTCGCTAAGGTATTTAACTTCAAATCCAAAATCTAGGCTCTTCGATGCTTGTCATTTGTCTGACAATGATGCTTTGCCTTCATTTATCTCAAATGTCTGCCAAAATTTTACTGAAAATTAGAGAAAAGGGGATCCTAATGCTATTTAACTTTGCTTCAAAGTGTAAATAGCTCCGACGCTGGCATACCATCTGTCCGATGATGCTAGGTTGTATTCTACTTTTTGAATGCATAATCTTTGTACGATTTATGAGAAAATTGAAGCCTGTTTTAAAGATTTTGTGAAGACATGAAACTTTGGCTTTATATGCAGGAAATTCCTCTTTAAATTGTTTGAAAGCCTCTAACGTTTATCGTACTTTGGATTATAGTGTAGAAAAAAAGTTATTTACATTTGCGGTTTACTAGTCTGGTGGAAACGAACCTTCATATTTCCACGGGCTGATATATCAGTCAGATTTCCAAAGAGTTTCCAGAAGACTAATTAACTATAAGTTAGAGAATATTTTCCTACACTTTAAGGCAAGCTTTGATACTTACTACAGACTCTTAAAGTAAAGACCAGACAAACAAATATGAAGATTCCAGTAGACTAATTAACTATATCGGCAGTTTTCTTCCATATTAACATTCTTGTAAGACATTGAAAACTTGACCTAATATGGAAGGAAACGAATCTTCCATCTTAACTTGGCCCGTGGAAATGTAAATCAGCAGTTAACATGGCATCCTGATTTCCATTTAACTGCCGAAGGTAAACCTTTTTGAAATTCAGCACATCTTGATTCTTAATTATAGTGGAGCTGTTCTTGAAATTTACTAGATCTTAGATGTTGGTGGGAAATGGATAGGTAATTTAGGCGACATGCTTTTTTTAACGTGAATGTTGTTAGTCATTTTTTCGCTTATTTTGGGGTTTGTGTAAGAGTGCATGCAATTTGAGGATGGCTGGGATCGAGGATGTTGCAGAAGTGCTAGAAAAGAAGCTTGCAATGGAAATCTCCAGCATGACACTGGAAGAGGCCGTGTCTTTAGCCAGGGCTTTCAGTGATTATCTCAATCTAATGGGCATAGCAGAAACCCATCATCGGTAAACCTTTTTTCCCTTGGCTATATATTTGTGTATATAGATTTTTCTTTTTCAACAGGTGAAGCATAGGTTTTGCTATATCACAAATTAATAATATAATAATTGTGCTGTATTATTGACATCTTTTGGTGGGAGCATTCTAGTTTTTCACGTCGGTGTATTAAGATGGCTACATTATTCTTTGATCTCTACAATCAATTAGGTTTCTCTTGTAAACCATGTGGTGGAAAACTATCTCGTAGTTCTATTTATATTTTGTCAATCTCAAATAAGTCTGTTCTTCCCTACTTAAGCTCAGATGCACAAAAGAGGTTGATAAAGTTTATTGATTCACTTTCTCCAATATGGAACTTGAGACTTTTTAGCCTTTTAACCAAGACAATTTTTGTGCCTGTTGTTTTGCAAATGTGGAAGTCTGTTTTGTTCAATCAAACAAGGTATTTCTGTCAGCAATTTGATTTCTAGTGTCTAGGAATTCATGTTGTAGATTATTATAGTGTGACCCTCTGTCATTTTGGATGTTTGTTGATCTTCAGAACTAGGGCTACAATCACCTTGATTGTTTGTCAGGAATGACAGTTGGGGTATTTGAATGCCATTTACAGATCATTATAGTTGGCAAGAAATGCTTCTTATATTTTGGCCCTCCTTTAGTTGGAGTGGATTTATTTACGTCAGAAGAAGGTATGAACAAAATAAAATGGCAGAGGTATGCCTAGTACAGGGATATTTTCATTTTGCCAGAGATCAGATTTTAAATTTGAGATTTACCTTACTCTACATATACTAGTCCTTTGATGGTTGTTGAACACTTATGAGCTATCCCTTGGTAAAATATGAACCTGCTCCCCTTTTCTTTAGCCTCCTTCCTTTTCTATCACTTTCTCTTCCACATTCTTTTAGTACTTTGGTATTTTTTCTTTCAATCTCTTCCAACACCTCAATCTCATTTATAAATTTAATAATATTTGCATTCAATTCTTTAAGTTTTCCATCTTTTGTTTGAAGTAATGACTTTTTATTCAATATGTCCTATTCTCTATAACAGTTCAAAAATTTAATAATATGTTGTAACAGTTGATTTTGTTGATTAAGTCGAAGGACTTCTTGTTTCACTGTTCTATTCTCTATAACCAGAGATATGAGTAACTGCCTCTCCCCTGTTGCTGAATCGAGTATATCACCAGTGGAAACTCAATTGTCATGACTAGCCCATATACCCAACTTATTTTGAAGTTCATGGACTTCTTGTTTCCTTGAACCAATTTTTTGAGGATAAGCTTCCTCCATGCTTGCTGAGAGATCTAAATGAGTTCCTCGGATTTTATATTCAATCAAGTTCAGAGATTCAATTTCAATAGTCAGTTCTTCGAAAAAAATTCTTAAATATGTTTGTTCATGGGTAATCAAATGCATTTTAGTTTTCAAGGCTCTTGAGAGAGACGTTGCACACAATCTTTCAAATTAACTGTCGGTGGTCAAAACAGGAAGAAAGTTAAGCTGGCTAAATTGTTACTCTCATTATTGCAGCAGCTGTAGTGAGATTGAAATTTTTTAGAGTATTGAATAATTTTATTAATTGATAAATATTATTCTTAGATTCGATTATATTAGAGTTTTTGCATCAATGTTTTGGATCACATTCCGTAATCCATTCTTATAGAAAGCTCTAAGAAAATAAATTATTGTTGAAACTTAGTATCATTAATTAAACTAACATTTTTATTAACCGCAGGATTCCTCAGTTTTGTTTTTGGAGTTGATAATATAAATTGGTTTTGTAAGAATGCAAAGTAGTGATACAAACTTAAGGGCAGGATGATAAACAAATATTTTCAGCATTTAAGTTTAGTGGATGTATCCTAGAAAGTAGGCTTTTCTACAGACATCCAGAATAAGATTTTTTTTCTTTGTATTTTGTTTTCAATATTTTGGTGACAATTATATTATAATCACCTGTATAGACAACATTTCTATACATGCTCATGATCCCTGTTAAGCTTCTATTTGTTTGTATTAGTCTATGTTGATATTTCTTCCAAATCATGGAGTTTTAGTTTTCATTTTCAGTTCACCTCTGTTTTCTATGTCTATTTATTTTTATCTTTGTTTATCCTCTACCTTCCTCATCAATCTTGAACAAGTTAGAAAATTAGCTAAGGGTTATAACCTGCAAACATGTGTAACTAGGAGTAAGTTGTGGCCCGATTTGTCTTTAGGTCCATCGTCTGTGGATCAGTTTAGTTCTCATCAATCTTGAACAAGTTAGAAAATTAGCTAAGGGTTATAACCTGCAAACATGTGTAACTAGGAGTATGCAAACATGCAAACATGTGTAACTAGGAGTATGTTGTGGCCTGATTTGTCTTTAGGTTATTTGGGAGGGACAATGTTGTGTTATGTTATTTTTAGATTAGTAAAATATTTGTTGTATAATTAGATTATAAATTGAGAGAACAAGAAAACCCTAAGCTATGTATCTTTTTCCATTTGATATAGGGGAGAGGATCCAGTAGTTGAGCACCCTAACTTTGTGCTTCTAATTATCCTACGTGGAAATTTCAAATCACTCTCAATTTTTTACAGCAGCTTACTTGGTAAGTCTTCTTCTTATAACCTAAGTTGTCTGTTCCGGTATGGGACCAGGCATGGGTACGAGATACAGGTACGCTGGTACGGTGATTTTTTTTTCCTTGGGTATGGCTGCATATGTGTGTGTGTGCAAAACATTAAAAATATACAAAACTGTAAATACATTTGATAGTATGAACTGTGGTACTTCATCAATCATCAATCATCATTAAATCTAAAATCATTGATCAATGCTAATGATAAACTATAAATATAAATGCCAATTGATAGTTCAAAATTCCAATACATTTGTCATACTCATATATCATATATGTCTCTAGTCATGATTCAAATGAAGATCATTACAATTATTCATCAATCATCAAGAGGATGTAGATCAAATTCATCAATTGATTAACATATCAAACTTCTTAGCAACCTAGACCGTTTGCAGTCTGATTAATCAGCAGAATAACTGAATTTGTTTGCCCCTCTGCAAGTTGACATTCAAAAGTTAGAATATAAAAGTTTCTAGGAGCGCCTGGGCACCCCCAGGTTCCCTATGGGTTTTCTAGGAACAGACCCACAGGGAACCCGAGAGTGCCCAGGTGCTCCCAAGGTGCTCCCAAACGTGCCCCAGCAAGAACCAGAACCCAAACGCTCCTAGAGCGGGTTCTCTAGGCAAAATAGAAGAACCTGGTAACATAGCTTATAACTCAGGTTTTAGGGCCACATCATCAAATATGATGCCACATCAGCATGCTTTTTGTTAAGGTATCCAAAAAGGCCCAAAAAAACAGTGAGACCAATACTTGTGCATTCACAGCATGTTTTATTGAGCGTTGATGTGGAATCACATGATTGGTTGCTTTTTAGATCAAAAGAATACATTTTGTTCGATTATGGGTAGTCATCATCAACACTAACAACTTTAAAGTCACAACCATTGGTCCAATATTGATAAAAATATTAGACATTATATAAAAAATACTATCATAACTATTGAAACATGATCAGGTACTGGGTCCTCTCCCGGAGCAGTCATTTATGACCTCTTTCAGCAAGATTTGCAGGCATAAATCCATATGTATGCAGATACCCTATCTTTATATTTCAGCATTTTATTTCAAATTGTATTTTGCATATGTCCCTCTTCTTTAAAAAGGCACTAGAATGCCCTTCGTTCAAGGCTTGCTTCTTTTGGGCTGAGACTTTTCTTCCATATGTGATATTTTTTTCATTCCATTGTTTGACAATTTCTTCATTTCTGAATCATTTTCCTTCAAATTGTTCTATATCTTTCCAGATATTTTTTCATTCCATTGTATTTTATTGCAGGCATGCAGAGCATGATGATCATGGGAGAGTATATGAATGAGTCACCTTTAAATATTATGGATTACTGTGTGTAGGGCAACGAGGTGTCCCCAACCTTAAGGTAAAATGAAAAGATCTCCTTCCGCTTCGAAAGAGAGTGAAGTTGCAGTGCGGAGAATTCAAGTCGATGATCCAAGGATGAATATCTAAAATTGGGTCTAAATATGTTGAAAGTTGAATGTACTTTGTGTTGGCTTATGTCTTCCATTATGTCTTATGATCTCCATGATGTTGAGGCAAGCTTATCTCTATGATGTTGATCTCCATTTCTCAACTCTCTACTACTTCCACTATGTCTTGATCTCCATGATATTGAGGTAAGCTTATCTTCTTTCCCCTTTATTATAATTGTCCATGCAATGTGAGACTACATGTTTCATTTGCTTGGAACTTCTTTTAGAATTGGATGTCCATCTTTGAGGCTGCATGCATTAAGAGTAGTCTCTAGCAAAGTTTCTTGTTCCTCCGGAGCTGGGTACCAATGCATACAGTGATATGGTGATCAAAATGTCCTTGAATTGACATCTTTTTTTGAAAACACTGAATAACATAGTTGAATATCCATGCATGTTGAATTAGAAACAAGATAAATAAATAAAAATTATGCTTTTTTGAAATAGAACCTTGCAAAAGTCTAAAGCTAACGAAATGTATATGTGTTATCGATCTTTATACTTCCACAATTTGCATGGATGTCATGTAGAGCACTCACGGCCAGACCAGTTGCCAAACACATTTTTTTGAAAGATTCTAAATCATTTTGAAACCATTTTAATGCATACATTTTCTTGAGGCTTCTAAAGAATTTTCCCTAAACCATTCTAAGCATCTCTTCATAAATCCGCGGCTTGGTTTTATGCTTTCACAATATGCATGCATGGGATAAAATCTCTATGAGGCATGCTTGTCAACCAAAATGATTCCTTAACCTGGCTAGCAATATTTTCTTGAAGTTTCTAAAGTCCCTTCAATAGTCCCATCAATCATAGACCTGGAGGTTATTTAGTTTACCTCTTGCATTTGTTTGATAATTCTAAAAGCTTTTTCAAGAAACTGATTTTGTGCATGTTATGCAAACATGTGCCCTGTCAAATAGTTGCTATGCCATACCTATCTAGCATTTGTATGTCTGAAAGGCCTTATTCTTTATAAATATGTCTGCATGCATCTCCATGACTTGGTGATGGCGTATAGCTTGGAGGATAGAATTGCAGATTTAAATGACGGCGTGGGCTCTATAAAGTCTTTTATCAGCTCTATTAATGCATTTCTTTCTCCTACGAACAATATTTCTGAATCATTTTTTGTTGGCTTACATGTTTATTATGGTTTGTAGTAGCAGGCGGCTTACATGTTTGTCTGTCCTATGACAATTAAAACAGTGCAGCAGCAGCAGTTTGCAGGTTAGTGGTCTTAGTTTTAACACATTTGACAATTTGGATGTATGTCTGCGGTCTGCATTCTGCTGCTAGTTTATGCTTGTATTTGCCTGATTTGATTTTCATGTTCAAACATGTGTGTAATTTTATTTTATTTTTAAACTCTATTGATCCAATGCGTGGTTTTATTGAATAATTCTGTTTAGAATTCAAATCATTTTATGATATGTTATAATTTATAATCACTTAGTTGCTATTTTGGGTTATTTTGGAGTGTGTAATTGCTTGTATACCATGTACTGTGATTTAGAATCATATATCTTGATAGTCTTGTTCATTTTGTTGTTCTGCATCTGAAAAATTATTCTTTACAACATGCTTATCACTGATAACTACATTCTTTGTTCTTAAGTTCCAATAATGTGGCAGAGCAGGGTACAAGGAACTTGCAGACATTTTAATGATAAGAAAAAAATGATGATAACCTCAAGTTTTTTTTAACTTCTTAGAAAAGTTGAGTTGTATATTATTGAAGCAAATTATCTACTTTGCTCTTTTGAAAATGATTAGTGATGCTTTGATCTAGCTTATATTTATATTTGTATATATAAATGTACTTGCACATACACACACACACACACATATATATGTGTGTGTGTGTGTGTGTGTATATATATATATATGTATATATATATGTATATGTATATGTATATGTATATGTGTGTGTGTATGTATATGTATATGTATATGTATATATATACATATACATGTTTGTGTGTATATATTTATTTATTTATTTCTATTTTTATTATATATATTATATTTGTAAATATATATACTAAGGGGGCGAGAGGGAGTGGGAGAGGGAGAGGGAAAGAGGGTGGAAGGGAGAGGGAGGAGGGGGAGTGAGTGGTAGGGGGAGAGAGAGGGAGAGAGGGGGAGATTGGGAGAGGGAGGGGGAGAGAAGGGGGAGGGGGGGGAGGAGGGAGAGAGTTGGAAGAGGAGATTGGGAGGGGGATATGGATGGAGTTGGAAGGGAAGATTGGGAAAGGGAGTGGGAGTGGGAGAAGGGAGAGGGGGGGAGTGGGAGAGGGAGTGGGAGGGGGATAGAGGGGGGAGTGAGTGGGAGAAGGGAAGGGGGAGAGAGATGGAAAGGGATAGAGGGGGAGTGGAGGGGGAGAGAGGGAGAGAGGGGGAGGGAGAGAAAGGGAGGGGGAGGGGGAGGTGGGTGGAGTGGGAGGGGGATAGAGGGGGAGTGAGTGGGAGAAGGGAAGGGGGAGAGAGAGGGAGAGAACGGGAGAGGGAGGGGGAGAAGGGGAATATAGAGTGGGAGTGGGAGAGGGAGGAGAGGGAGAGGGGGAGAGAGGGGGGAGGGAGAGAAAGGGGAAGAGAGAGAGAGGGGGAGGGGAGAGAAAGGGAGTGAGGGGATGGGTAGGTAGGCTTAGGAGAGGGAGAGATGGGGAGGGAGAAAGGAGGGCGTAGGGGAGTGAGAGGGGTGAGAGAGAGGGAATTGGCTGGAGGAGGCAAGGGGAGGAAGAAAGGGGAGATTGGGCGAGGAGACTCAGGGGAGAGGAAGGGGAGAGAGGGGAGCCGAGAAAGGGAGGAGGGGAGAGAGGGGTAGGGTGAGGGGAGGGAGAGATGGGTGAGGGGGAGGGCAAGGGGGGGGAGAGGGGGAGAGAGGGCGATAGGGGAGAGAGGGGGAGGGGAAGGGAGAGAATTGGAAGGGGAGATTGGGAGGGCGATGGGGATGGAATTGGAAGAGGAGATTGGGATGGGAGAGAAAGGCATGGGTGAGGGAGAGGGAGAGGGAGGGAGAGAGTTGGAAGGGGAGATTGGGAGCAGGATGAGGATGGAGCTGGAAGGGGAGATTGGGATGGAGAGGGGGAGAGTTGAAAGGGGAAATTGGGAGGGGGATAGGGAGGGAGTTGGAAGGGGAGTGTGGGAGATGGGGGAGAGAGAGAGGGAGTGGAAGTGGGAGAGGGAGGGGTAGGGAG
>VDFB02281492.1:549400276-549427495 GCA_007258455.2 Sequoia sempervirens
AACAGACAACTTAGGTTATAAGAAGAAGACTTACCAAGTAAGCTGCTGTAAAAAAATGAGAGTGATTTGAAATTTCCACGTAGGATAATTAGAAGCACAAAGTTAGGGTGCTCAACTACTGGGTCCTCTCCCCTATATCAAATGGAAAAAGATTGATGAGAACTAAACTGATCCACAGACGATGGACCTAAAGACAAATCAGGCCACAACATACTCCTAGTTACACATGTTTGCAGGTTATAACCCTTAGCTAATTTTCTAACTTGTTCAAGATTGATGAGGAAGGTAGAGGATAAACAAAGATAAAAATAAATAGACATAGAAAACAGAGGTGAACTGAAAATGAAAACTAAAACTCCATGATTTGGAAGAAATATCAACATAGACTAATACAAACAAATAGAAGCTTAACAGGGATCATGAGCATGTATAGAAATGTTGTCTATACAGGTGATTATAATATAATTGTCACCAAAATATTGAAAACAAAATACAAAGAAAAAAAATCTTATTCTGGATGTCTGTAGAAAAGCCTACTTTCTAGGATGCATCCACTAAACTTAAATGCTGAAAATATTTGTTTATCATCCTGCCCTAATATTTGTTTATCATCCTGCCCTTAAGTTTGTATCACTACTTTGCATTCTTACAAAACCAATTTATATTATCAACTCCAAAAACAAAATTGAGGAATCCTGCGGTTAATAAAAATGTTAATTTAATTAATGATACTAAGTTTCAACAATAATTTATTTTCTTACAGTTTTCTATAAGAATGGATTACGGAATGTGATCCAAAACATTGATGCAAAAACTCTAATATAATCGAATCTAAGAATAATATTTATCAATTAATAAAATTATTCAATACTCTAAAAAATTTCAATCTCACTACAGCTGCTGCAATAATGAGAGTAACAATTTAGCCAGCTTAACTTTCTTCCTGTTTTGACCACCGACAGTTAATTTGAAAGATCGTGTGCAATGTCTCTCTCAAGAGCCTTGAAAACTAAAATGCATTTGATTACCCATGAACAAACATATTTAAGAATTTTTTTCGATGAACTGACTATTGAAATTGAATCTCTGAACTTGATTGAATATAAAATCCGAGGAACTCATTTAGATCTCTCAGCAAGCATGGAGGAAGCTTATCCTCAAAAAATTGGTTCAAGGAAACAAGAAGTCCATGAACTTCAAAATAAGTTGGGTATATGGGCTAGTCATGACAATTGAGTTTCCACTGGTGATATACTCGATTCAGCAACAGGGGAGAGGCAGTTACTCATATCTCTGGTTATAGAGAATAGAACAGTGAAACAAGAAGTCCTTTGACATAATCAACAAAGTCAACTGTTACAACATATTATTAAATTTTTGAACTGTTATAGAGAATAGGACATATTGAATAAAAAGTCATTACTTCAAACAAAAGATGGAAAACTTAAAGAATTGAATGCAAATATTATTAAATTTATAAATGAGATTGAGGTGTTGGAAGAGATTGAAAGAAAAAATACCAAAGTACTAAAAGAATGTGGAAGAGAAAGTGATAGAAAAGGAAGGAGGCTAAAGAAAAGGGGAGCAGGTTCATATTTTATCAAGGGATAGCTCATAAGTGTTCAACAACCATCAAAGGACTAGTATATTTAGAGTAAGGTAAATCTCAAATTTAAAATCTGATCTCTGGCAAAATGAAAATATCCCTGTACTAGGCATACCTCTGCCATTTTATTTTGTTCATACCTTCTTCTGACGTAAATAAATCCACTCCAACTAAAGGAGGGCCAAAATATAAGAAGCATTTCTTGCCAACTATAATGATCTGTAAATGGCATTCAAATACCCCAACTGTCATTCCTGACAAACAATCAAGGTGATTGTAGCCCTAGTTATGAAGATCAACAAACATCCAAAATGACAGAGGGTCACACTATAATAATCTACAACATGAATTCCTAGACACTAGAAATCAAATTGCTGACAGAAATACCTTGTTTGATTGAACAAAACAGACTTCCACATTTGCAAAACAACAGGCACAAAAATTGTCTTGGTTAAAAGGTTAAAAGGCTAAAAAGTCTCAAGTTCCATATTGGAGAAAGTGAATCAATAAACTTTATCAACCTCTTTTGTGCATCTGAGCTTAAGTAGGGAAGAACAGACTTATTTGAGATTGACAAAATATAAATAGAACTACGAGATAGTTTTCCACCACATGGTTTACAAGAGAAACCTAGTTGATTGTAGAGAAGCCATCTTAATACACCGACGTGAAAAACTAGAATGCTCCCACCAAAAGATGTCAATAATACAGCACAATTATTATATTATTAATTTGTGATATAGCAAAACCTATGCTTCACCTGTTGAAAAAGAAAAATCTATATACACAAATATATAGCCAAGGGAAAAAAGGTTTACCGATGATGGGTCTCTGCTATGCCCATTAGATTGAGATAATCACTGAAAGCCCTGGCTAAAGACACGGCCTCTTCCAGTGTCATGCTGGAGATTTCCATTGCAAGCTTCTTTTCTAGCACTTCTGCAACATCCTCTATCCCAGCCATCCTCAAATTGCATGCACTCTTACACAAACCCCAAAATAAGCGAAAAAATGACTAACAACATTCACGTTAAAAAAAGCATGTCGCCTAAATTACCTATCCATTTCCCACCAACATCTAAGATCTAGTAAATTTCAAGAACAGCTCCACTATAATTAAGAATCAAGATGTGCTGAATTTCAAAAAGGTTTACCTTCGGCAGTTAAATGGAAATCAGGATGCCATGTTAACTGCTGATTTACATTTCCACGGGCCAAGTTAAGATGGAAGATTCGTTTCCTTCCATATTAGGTCAAGTTTTCAATGTCTTACAAGAATGTTAATATGGAAGAAAACTGCCGATATAGTTAATTAGTCTACTGGAATCTTCATATTTGTTTGTCTGGTCTTTACTTTAAGAGTCTGTAGTAAGTATCAAAGCTTGCCTTAAAGTGTAGGAAAATATTCTCTAACTTATAGTTAATTAGTCTTCTGGAAACTCTTTGGAAATCTGACTGATATATCAGCCCGTGGAAATATGAAGGTTCGTTTCCACCAGACTAGTAAACCGCAAATGTAAATAACTTTTTTTCTACACTATAATCCAAAGTACGATAAACGTTAGAGGCTTTCAAACAATTTAAAGAGGAATTTCCTGCATATAAAGCCTAAGTTTCATGTCTTCACAAAATCTTTAAAACAGGCTTCAATTTTCTCATAAATCGTACAAAGATTATGCATTCAAAAAGTAGAATACAACCTAGCATCATCGGACAGATGGTATGCCAGCGTTGGAGCTATTTACACTTTGAAGCAAAGTTAAATAGCATTAGGATCCCCTTTTCTCTAATTTTCAGTAAAATTTTGGCAGACATTTGAGATAAATGAAGGCAAAGCATCATTGTCAGACAAATGACAAGCATCGAAGAGCCTAGATTTTGGATTTGAAGTTAAATACCTTAGCGAGGATGCGTTCTATTTCAAGTTTTTCTGTAAAAGCTTGGCCAACTTCACGTTGGAGAATGTCATTGAGAAGACTGCCGAGCAAACAACAATCATCCTCGAACGCCTGGAACGATATCTCCTCTGCAATGCCATCCATGGTGTCCGTCATGGTGTGTCGAGAATCGGACTTGGGTTGATCGCAAAGCAAATTGCTCTGAATACTACACTGCTGCAAATTGTTCTAAACTCGGCATGCTTGAGAATTAATCACCCCACATTCAATAACGATACCAACTATTTAGCTGCATGAAATTGACTTGAAAGACCATAGGAGGAGGCTTCAGAGCACAAACTGAGAGGGCCTAATTTAACTTCCACGCTTGAGCATTCTCTTTAGTGGGAGCGTTAAAAAAGAAGTGCTGGACAAATTCCTTGAGAAGAAAAAAGAATCAAGAAAGTCGGAAGATCTTCTTTCAATTCAATGTGATGAGCAACAATTTCCTCCTTCCTCTACCATGAGCAGAAGAAGATTGCCCCTACTATCTGCAATGTCTTCGAATGGGTTCTTTCAAGAAGAAAGAGAATCAATGCCCCTGCTATCTGCAATGTCTTCGAATGGGTTCTTTGGAGAAGGAGAATCAATCTTTATGCACAGGGATCTCCACAATACGATGATTGCCACCCACACTCGCTACACATATAACAGTATCAGGGCCTTCATCAACACCCATCTTAACAAAATAAGATCTCAAACTCTACAAAAAGCTACTGCAAATGAAGCTGTTGGGTGTTATCACCAGCAAATGGCAAAGAAAGGAAATGCAGAGTAATTTGTAGAAACTGAGAACATGAAAGGAATGACAGAGTCCTCCTACAATAATGTATTTGAAGAGAATTGAATCCTACCGTTATGACTTCCTACCGTTGCTTTCTTGTATCCTCTTTTCTGCTTTTTTCCTGAGTATTCAAATTTGCATTCAGGCGCATTTTCTGCTTTTTTCCTAAGTATTCAAATTTGCATTCATGCGCATTGTCATTGCATTTTAATTTGAATTTTAAATTTTCTTGGGGATTTTTATTTAGTTTTGGATTATTTTCGGGGGTATAATTATATATCAACAAATGCTATTTTTTTAAAAATCAGATTCATTTTATTTATTTATTATTATTTTTTATTTATATATTCTTTTATATATTTCATCATGTCTATTTTGTATCTATCTATATTTTTAGATATTTGCTATTTATTATGTCTATTATTGTCTACTATGTTCAAATATTCATGCTCCACATTAACATAGCTATTCTCTTATTTCAAGAAATCCAACAATGTGAAATTAATCTTGTATCACACAAATTCGACCTCTAAAAATTTAAATTTAAAATCAATGGACTTTCATCTATTAGCAAACCTTTCCTCCAAAAGCATTCATACACTCAATGTATTATCTCATAAAATAAAGATTACTGTCTTGTAGAATCTCCATGCAAGGCTTTTAAAATATCAAGCTCCCTAATTCCACTCTATGTAACGATGCATTTTAATCCATGCTTCATCTCCATGCATATCAAACTTACAAGAGATACTCAACTTTAGAAAGCAAGACAAAGATAATGATAGCCAATGTCAACAACTACTTATGTGCTTGATTTTGTAGAAATAAAGTTACAAAAAACTACCATATTGTTATCATATCCCATGAAGTCAAAGAATATCAAATGGTTATAGGGGCAGTAATGGCATGAGTATAGGTGTCATACTAGTAAAATGAAGACAATGTTATTACACAATAAAAGTTGCTAATGACAAATTAAATGAGAAGCATGGACACCATGGAAAAAAAATGAACAAAAAGAAACACAAAATTACCATCCATCAATGCATTCAATCACACATATGGGCATGATGGTGTTGTGTCTAGATAGTTATAACAATGCCATTAAAGTGATATGGCATTCTAGTTCCTTGATCATCCAAATTTTCAAGTCACATGAAAAAAAAAAAATGGTGCTAGGAGTCTATAAACCCCTACGACCCCTTTGCCTCTAGGAAAAAGTGTGAAAGAAGGGGAAAAAAAGTACATTGGATAGGAAAGGAAGATATTGGTGTGAGGAAAAGAGAATGGAGAGGGAAAATGTGATCTCATGGAATGCATAGATTGTAGGATATGAATGAAATGAGTTAGTTGAAAAGGCTTTAAAATATTTTTTATAAGAAAACGTGGAAATAATGGTGCATGAAGGATGAATGGCTTGTGACCCACCATAAAGGCGTGATTTCAGGTAGTCTAAGTTAGGTGCTACCATGAGGGTGTGAGTAACAAAGATTAATAGGAGGATAATAGACTAGGAGGGCATCTAAAAGTTGGGTGAGATAGATTTGGGGCACCATTGGGAACATCATGTGATAGATAGAGGTGATTTAAGGGGGGGATGGCATGTAGAGAAAATCTAAGAATGACATTAGCACAAAAGGAAAATTTAAAGGAACTTGACATAGGAATAAGACGTGAAGGGTTGGAAGGAAAAGGGTTTGATGAAGGATATATGCATGATCTCCTCATAATCGATTTGTTGAAAAAGGCTTTAGAATATCTCAAGAAAATGAAATTGGTAGGAAAATTCCCCAGGTAGCCCACATCCTCCGTGCGTAAGATAAAATGGGAGATTTACGAGAAGAAATAGACGTCTACTAAAGCATAAAGGAGGGAAATTTTGTTAGATAATAGAGTTGCAACTACCTTGCTAGATGTGAAAGATGAATTAGGAATATGGATTTCATGGAGCATAGTGAACAATGAAACAAGCACTTAGTTTTTTTTATTAATTATATATTTTGTTTTGCATAAGGTTGTTTGCTTAGAGTCAAGATATTTTTGAGATTAAACCTATCCCAATGTCTATGGGAAAAACACTACAAACTTTCTTATAGGCTATCTTTCCTTTTTTATTAAACTCATCTAGAATTTTAGGTATTACATAAGGTTACACATAGTGGAATTGAGAAAGAATATGATTGTGTTGCCTACTAAGACATGAAAATAAGTTTCCAATTGAAGGCTAATGTCATTATGTACCATGAAGATGATTGTGAATATAGTACTATTGATATTTCTTTAACTACTCTAAAATTGCTAAAGAAGATTATTGATATGCACTAGCTTTAACTTAAGTGCATTGTTTAAGGTATGGAGATGATTATAAGAAATTTTTTAATTTAAAGATGAGTGTTGTCCTCAAATATTATAGTTGAATTAAGATTAAAAAGAAAATCCTTTATTTAGACATATATTAGGTTTGACAACCACTTTTTCTTGAGCATTGCTTTCAATTATGTTAGTGTTCTAAACTTGACTCTAAAAATCTACAATGACCTTAGAAAATTGATAGAACAAGGGTTGATTGAGAAAATATTATCTCACTGCTTTGAGTCCTTTATCTTAGAACTCCTAAGGTGTTATTTCTTCCACCTACAACCTATAGGTCCTCTTACCTTTGAGGCACCCCTGGTTCACTTTATCAACCCTGCTATCATTGCAACTTTGCTGCTCCCAAGTGCTATTTGGTACTCCTTCTTCACGTGCACAAACCAGCCCTTATTCCTTTAAAGACTAGTCACCCTTCCATTCTGCCCAACGTTGTTGCAGGGGTGTGTGGCACTTTCCAAGGCCTCCAAAGTCATCTTTTCCAGTGCTTCAGCAACTCTAAACTTCCCTTTTTCCATCGTTTTAAAAAAAAAACAGAGTTCTTGGTTCTTGGGCAAGGTTACAACTCAACCTTGGTGGAAACTAGGGTTTCAAAACTGTTCAGAACCAGTTTAGGACTGGTGAAAAGTTCTTCATGAAAACGGACTGTTACGGGCTCTTCCTTGCCACCATGCAGAGCCAAGACACTCCCCTAAATCCTCAAAAAAGAATCTTTTAAAAATCTTCACTCCCCTGCAAATTATTTACGCTGTCCTCAAGCTTTTCCTAGCCGGGTTCTCACTGTCTCGCCTAGGAAAAATCATTTAGCATGCTAACAACTCTCAAAAAGCATTCTTTATTTACAATATGTACAGGTGTGGAGTCTAACCTAGCTTCCTCTGTTCCCATACTTCTTGGTACGGCCAGGAAATAGGCTAGAACTCCATTTTTTTTATTTTAACAGTCAAAACAGCAAAACACAAAACCACAAAATAACAAGAAAAGGAAATAGCGATGGGTTAACTGACTATACAGTCACAAGAATGATTGAAATGACTTCCCTACATGCTGTAACAAATAGCCAAATGCCTAAATCAATTCATTAAATCGCTGTTTCCAGAAACAAAACAGAAAACTGTATTTTTCTTCAACAAAATCACTGTTCTATTCACTTTCTCATAAACTGCACGCCACCAATCTTCCAACCTCTTCTCCAGGTCGAAAAACACCTTTTTTACAATGTCAAGAAGAAGTTAGGTTACATTAGGGTTCACGTTTTTAACCAAGAATGGCAAAAAAACACGCGGTTTGAAAACACAGTGTGTTTTCGAACTTTTCCCAAAAACTTAGGAAACGCCTCCAAAAGACTTCCCAATTTATTTTTAATTTTACCTAAGCTTAAAATAGGTCCCCTTACACCTTATCAATGATGCATAATACCATTACAAAACAAAAACAAAAGATTAAGAGCAAAACATTAAAATTACACTTGTATTCGAGTAGGTGCTCCTGCACCATTCTCCCCCTCTCAGCACGAAGATCAAGGACTGGAAGGTGGTATCAGTTTCAGGTCAATTCCAAGCTTCTTGAATTGATCCTCTTGTACCCATGTAGCCTCTGAGTCAGGTTTGCTCTTCCACTTGATAAGGTGCTCCATGTATACCTTATTCCTTGTTGCTGTCTTCACCCTGGACTCCAAGACCTTCTCTGCCTGAGCTTTCTCTTGACTTGGAAGGGGTATATTGCTGATATCTTTAAAGATTTCCTGGTTGTTTTGAACTTCATCATTGACTGTACCCTTGTATCTGATCAAATCAGCAACGTTGAAGACTGGAGATATGCCCAAATCCGATGGAAGTTCCACTTTGTATGCATTCTTTCCATACTTAGCTATCACCTTGCATGGTCCTACCCGTTTAATTTGCAATTTTGTGGACATCCCCTTCTGCAATCTGGATTTGTTGAGGTGAACCATCACATAATCACCCACCTGGAACTGCACATCTCTTCTTGTCTCATCAACTTTGTCCTTCAACTTTTGTGTTGCTGCTGTGATTGTTTTCTTAACCTGCTCATGAATCTCCTTCATGGTTTGAGTGAAGTCTTCTGCATGTCCACTCCTATTCTCCATTGTTCCCAGGTCTCTGAGCTCACAAACTCCTCTTGGATGCATTTCGTACACAACTTCAAATGGGCTTTTTCCTGTAGTTCTGTTCACACTGTCATTGTATGCATATTCCGCTTGGGAAATCACCATATCCCAGGTCTGTCCATATTCCTTTGTCAAGCACCTCAATAGGTTACCTAACACTCTGTTAACCACCTCGGTTTGACCATCGGTCTGAGGATGGTAAGCTGATCCAAATGATAAATTGGTTCCCAATCTGCTCCATAGTGTTTTCCAGAAATGACTCATGAATTTTACATCCCTATCTGAGACAATGCTCAATGGCAATCCATGGATTCTCACAACTTCCCTAAAAAATAGATGGGCAATATAGCTTGCATCATGTGTGGTCTTGCAAGGAATAAAGTGACTCATCTTGCTAAATCTGTCCACAACTACAAAAACACTATCAAAACCAGATTTAGTCTTGGGAAGACCCACCACAAAATCCATACTCACACACTCCCATGGTCTGTTCGGAATAGGTAAAGGCTGATATAACCCAGCATTGCTAGCTCCCCCTTTTGCTTTCATGCAAACAACACATTGTTCAACATACTTTCTAACATCTCGTGCTAACTTAGGCCAATAGTAAAACCTTTGTACCAGCTCCAAAGTTTTGTTAATACCAAAATGCCCACTAAGACTGCCATTGTGTTTCTCTTGGATCAGATTTTCTCTCATTGATCCTCTTGGGACACATAACAGATTGCCCTTGAATAACAACCCATTTTGCAATGTATACTCAGCATATTGACTGTGAAAATTATTTGCAAAGTCTGAACATACCTTGTAGGCTTCGGAAAAGTCTTCGTCATCACCATAGAGATCCTTAAAACTTTCCAATCCTATGCTTTTCAGCTGTATCTCTTGGACTGTCAACATCCTCCTGCTTAATGCATCTGCCACTTTGTTTTGTTGTCCCTTCTTGTGCTTAATGGTAAATGTGAAAGCTTGAATGTACTCCATCCATTTCAAGTGCCTATTGCTTAACTTCTCCTGGGTATTAATATAACTGAGTGCCTGGTTATCCGTGAAGACCACAAACTCTTTAGGCAACAAGTAATGCCTCCATTTCCTGAGGGACTGCACTAAAGCATAGAGTTCTAGATCATAGGTGGAGTATTTTTTCTTAGCTTCATTAAGTTTTTCACTAAAGAAGGCTACAGGTCTACCTTCTTGACTAAGGACTCCTCCTACTGCTACTCCACTTGCATCACACTCAACTGTAAACAATTTATCAAAACTAGGCAATAACAAGATAGGTTGTGTTGCCACTTCTTTTTTCAACTTTTCAAACCCTTTATCAGCCTCTAAAGTCCACTTAAACTTTGTTTTCTGACCACCCTTGATTGTATCTAACACTGGTGCACATATACCACTAAAATTCCTTATAAACTTCCTATAGAACTGAGCCAAACCATGAAAACTTCTTACCTCAGTTGCTGTGGTTGGTGTAGGCCAGTTTAGGATAGCTTCCACCTTACTTGGATCCATCTTCAGCATTCCTTGGGATACCACAAAGCCTAGATACACAAGCTCTTGTTTGAAGAACTCACACTTCTCAAGGTTGATTGCCAACTGTTCTTCTTGCAACCTTTTGAGTACCATCTCTACATGCTTCAAATGTTCTTCTGCTGTCTTACTAAAAATCAGTATGTCATCCAAGTAAACTACCACAAAAATCCCTGTGAAATCTTTAAGCACCTCATTCATTAGTCTCATGAACGTGCTAGGGGCATTCGAGAGGCCAAATGGCATCACTTTCCACTCATATAAACCATCATTCGTCTTAAAAGCTGTCTTCCATTCATCACCTTCCTTAATTCTGATTTGGTGATACCCGCTCTTAAGATCTAGCTTAGTGTAAAATTTTGCACCTCCAAGGCAATCCAATAAATCTTCAATCCTAGGTATTGGAAATCTGTACCTAATTGTGATTCTATTTATTGCTCTAGAATCAGTACAAAGTCTCCATTTACCTCCTTTTTTTGTTGCCAAAACAACTGGGACTGCACATGGACTAATACTCTTTTGGATCAGACCTTGATTCAGCAACTCTTCCACTTGTCTTGCCACCTCTTTATTCTGCTCAGGGGTCAGTTTGTATGCTGCTTTGTTAGGCAATGAGGCTCCTGGTATGAAGTCAATTTGATGACTTATTGCTCTCTTGGGTGGTAGAGTTGATGGTGTTCCATCACTCACAATGCTCTTATATTTTTCTAGCAGCCTTTGAACTGTTTTAGGGATGACTGTCTTCTCAGCCTTTTCTTCCTCTTTGGACTGCATTAGGACCACATAACCTTCATTCCCTTGGTGTAGATCCTTGATGAATTCTTTACCACTGCTCAACATGATATTAGGAACCTTGGACTGCCCTTCATCTTCCTCAACCAATGATTGCAGCTTGAAGGTTTTTCCATCCTTCGTGAATTCTATGGTATTCTCCTTTCCATGATATACAACACCTCGATCATATTGCCACGGCCTTCCAAGAAGAAGATGGCATGCATCCATGGGTAGCACATCACAAATCAGCTTGTCTTTGTAGCCTCCTATTGAAAATTCCACTGTAACCTGCTCATTCACTAAGACACTTTGCCCTTTATTCAGCCATGTGACTTTGTAGGGATTGGCATGAGGTACTTTCTGCAATTTTAACTTATTTACTGCCTCCTCAGATATTATATTGTCCGTAGAACCAGAATCTACTATAACCTTGCATACCTTTCCCAATATCTTGCACCTTGCTCGAAACAAAGCTCTCCTTTGCTTGGGTTCTTCCTTGACCGGTTGTCTGATCAGCACTCTATTAAACATCAGACTTTCACCTACTTCTGATTCAATATGACTGATCTCAGGTGTCTTTACACTCATGGTGTCCTCTTGTGCATAAGCTACTCTTTTCTCGTTGCTAGATGAAGCTTTCTCTGGGCATCTATAAGCTGGATGGCCTAGCTGATTGCAGTTGTAACACTTCATGGTGGCAAAGTAGGAGTTACTTCTGCCTGCTCCTCTTCCTCTATTTGAACCCCCTTGAGGTCCTCTTCCTCTATTAAATCCTCCTCTTGATGAGGTTTCACCTCCATGATCAGTAAGCTTTGATTCACCTTGGTTCCTTTGGTCACCACCTCTTCCTTGGTAACCTCCACGCTGTCCTCTTTGATCTCTGCCTCTTCCTCTGCCCTTTGAGGACTGATCATGCTTCCTTTTATTCCTCTCTTCAATCTTGATAGCTAGCTGATAGCATTGGTGGACTGTCTTGGGGCTGAGCAAAGCCATCTCTTCTTGTATATTCCACTTCAATCCGTTGAGGTATCTAGCCACTTTCAGGCTCTCATCTTCTGCCACATTTGATCTCAAACAAAGTTTCTGGAACTCTTCCGTGTAGGTGTTTACATCTTGGTCTTTTTGTCTTAAACTCTGCCTCTTCTTGTGGAGCTGAATTTCATAATCATCTGGCATATAAGCTTCTTTCACTTTAGCAACCATTCCTTTCCAGGTTGATATAGGCTGCTTACCTTGTTTCTCCCTTTCAGTTTGAATAAACTTCCACCAAGTTAATGCTGATCCTCTCAACCTTGACTTTGCAACCTTCACCTTCTGTGCTTCTGTAACTCCATCACATTCGAAGTGATTCTCCATGCCATCTATCCAGTCCAAGACCAGATCAGGATCCATCTTTCCATGAAATAATGGTACACCCTCAAGTCCTTTTCCACTTAGTGCTTTTAATGCCTTTAGGAAAGGCTCCTCTTCCAAGACAGGGTCAGGTTCAGGGACTTTGTCCTCCTCTGCAACCTCTTTTTCTTTTGGCATTTTGTCTTCCAGCTTAACCTTGTTTAGTGCTGCTTCAAGCTGCTCTATTCTTTCCTTTAGAGATTTGTTATCCTCTTCTTGCTCTTCAACCATCTTGGCTAACTGTGCATTCGTCACCATCTTTGGCAGTTCACTTGACTCAACTTCCTCTGACATATACGCTGCTGCTTCCCAAATCTTTCACTGCTCTGATACCAATCTGATAGAACAAGGGTTGATTGAGAAAATATTATCTCACTGCTTTGAGTCCTTTATCTTAGAACTCCTAAGGTGTTATTTCTTCCACCTACAACCTATAGGTCCTCTTACCTTTGAGGCACCTCTGGTTCACTTTATCAACCCTGCTATCATTGCAACTTTGCTGCTCCCAAGTGCTATTTGGTACTCCTTCTTCACGTGCACAAACCAGCCCTTATTCCTTTAAAGACTAGTCACTCTTCCATTCTGCCCAACGTTGTTGCAGGGGTGTGTGGCACTTTCCAAGGCCTCCAAAGTCATCTTTTCCAGTGCTTCAGCAACTCTAAACTTCCCTTTTTCCATCGTTTTAAAAAAAAACAGAGTTCTTGGTTCTTGGGCAAGGTTACAACTCAACCTTGGTGGAAACTAGGGTTTCAAAACTGTTCAGAACCAGTTTAGGACTGGTGAAAAGTTCTTCATTAAAACGGACTGTTACGGGCTCTTCCTTGCCACCATGCAGAGCCAAGACACTCCCCTAAATCCTCAAAAAAGAATCTTTTAAAAATCTTCACTCCCCTACAAATTATTTACGCTGTCCTCAAGCTTTTCCTAGCCGGGTTCTCACTGTCTCGCCTAGGAAAAATCATTTAGCATGCTAACAACTCTCAAAAAGCATTCTTTATTTACAATATGTATAGGTGTGGAGTCTAACCTAGCTTCCTCTGTTCCCATACTTCTTGGTACGGCCAGGAAATAGGCTAGAACTCCATTTTTTTTTATTTTAACAGTCAAAACAGCAAAACACAAAACCACAAAATAACAAGAAAAGGAAATAGCGATGGGTTAACTGACTATACAGTCACAAGAATGATTGAAATGACTTCCCTACATTCTGTAACAAATAGCCAAATGCCTAAATCAATTCATTAAATCGCTGTTTCCAGAAAACAAAACAGAAAACTGTATTTTTCTTCAACAAAATCACTGTTCTATTCACTTTCTCATAAACTGCACGCCACCAATCTTCCAACCTCTTCTCCAGGTCGAAAAACACATTTTTTTACAATGTCAAGAAGAAGTTAGGTTACATTAGGGTTCACGTTTTTAACCAAGAATGGAAAAAACACGCGGTTTGAAAACACAGTGTGTTTTCGAACTTTTCCCAAAAACTTAGGAAACGCCTCCAAAAGACTTCCCAATTTATTTTTAATTTTACCTAAGCTTAAAATAGGTCCCCTTACACCTTATCAATGATGTATAAGACCATTACAAAACAAAAACAAAAGATTAAGAGCAAAACATTAAAATTACGCTTGTATTCGAGTAGGTGCTCCTGCACCAAAAATACTATCATGTGTTCAATATTTATTATGAAAAATAAGAATGCCTCCTTATTATTGGATAATGCACTATATCTTAGGCGATGCATTTATCTTGAAGAAAAAAATTTAAAGACTATGACATAGGTTCTTACCATACTTATTAACAATAATTATAAGATAATGACATAAAGTATGAATTTTTATTTAATATGTCCAAGTTGAAGATTAGTGGTTGAGTTTTAAATATGAAAATTCTTGTATAATACTTGGTAATCATATCAAAGAACATGTTATGATATGGTTGTTGTCCTAATATGATAGTATTTTGCAATTACAAGAAGTATATTTTAGTGAATCTTAAATTGAACCTTCATGGTACAAGTTACATCCAACATCTAGGTAATATTATATATATAAGGTTTGTTATCCTATAATGGTATGGGTATTCATGCATCTATGGAAATTAATAAAATTTCCTTGCTACTTGGAGCTTTTACACATAGTCATCTTCTATGTAAGAAGGATGTTTTGAAGTTTAACTTATGATATTTATATTTTGTTTTTGTTGACTATCCATGGTAGGTTAGGAATTTTAGAGGGGTATACCTTGTTAATATAAGAGTATTGGGATCACATTTTAAGACAAATGAAATAAAAGGTTTAAGAATGACATTATTATTATTATTATTATTGAGTGTATGATACATTTTGAAGGATATGATGTTGCCCAAATATCTCTAGTATGACTCAAATGTTGATAATCTTTAGAGCAATTTTGTAATTATTGCTAGTAAAGGGATAAGGACAATTATGAATTTCGAATAATTTTAGTAATATGTGGTTAATTAATAGAGTGAAACAAAGTACCGAGGTTTGAATACTATATTGAAAAATCAATTCTAGACTCACTATGTAATTAAACCATTCTAAGAGGTGGCAGTTCATTTCCTTTGTATTAGAAACTCCAAAAGGATAGAATGCTCCCAAGTTTCATCACTAGCAAGGATAAATCCTAACAAAAATATCTAGTAGACACTAAAGTAACATGAAACTAATGTCTTTTTGTTTTTCCATTTTGTGTGAATATGAAAACAAATCCTACCTACTATGGTTTTTGTAAAGGTAATTTACCATTTATGATCACACAAATTTGACCTCTAAAAATTTAAATTTAAAATCACACAAATTTGACCTCTAAAAATTTGAATTTAAAATCAATGAACTTTCATCTATTAGAAAACCCTCCAAAAGCATTCATACACTCAATGTATTATCTCATAAAATAAAGATTACAGTAAACTTGTAGAATCTCTATGTAAGGATTTTGAAATATCAAGCTCTCCAATTCCACTCTATCTAACGATGCATTTTAATCCATGCTTCATCTATGTACATATCAAACTTACAAGAGATACTCAACTCTAGCAAGCAAGACAAAGGTAATGATAGCCAATGTCAACAACTACTTATGTGCTTGATTTTATAGAAATAAAGTTACAAAAAACTACCATGTTGTTATCATATTCCATGAAGTCAAAGAATATCAAATGGTTATAGGTCAGTGCAGGATCATGGGGGTCCAAACTAGGCCCTTAAGTGGCAATGGAAATTCAAAAAAATAGACTTAGTCAACTTGACATAAAAATTTGAATAAGTTATTGACATAATTTGAAAAATATGTAAGAACAAAATTTGTAGCAAATTGAATGGAGTTTCTAAGATACTATTCCTTTTTTGCAAAAAAGTAAATCTATTTGGTGAAAATTTAAAATTTCAATGTAGTAGTACTAAATTTTCAGGAAAAAATAAAATGTAGGTGTATGTTTGACCAACCTAAGTACAAGAAAAAAGTAATATATTTTTTGAAACTTTTAATATAAGTAGAGGATACATGCTCGGATGTGCCGCATTTTTTTTTGTAATTTTTTTGCAAGTAAATAATTAGTTATGATTTTTTTATTAAAACTTTTTAAAAATATTAAAACTTGTTTGTTTGACCACCATAACTTGGTCTAAAACTTATGAAATTCAATTTTATTTATTTTTTAATCCTTTTGTATGGGAAGCATAGAATGTGCTACATCTTTTGGATTCAAAAAATGAGAAATTGTTTAAGAATTATAGATTTTTTCAATTAGCCTATCAATTAGGACTTTGGTCATAATGTATTTATAAAATCAATGATAATTACTTATTTAATTCCAAATAAGGCGTACCTTATATTTTGGAAAGCTAACAATTTTCTCAATAAACCCTTTTTGTTTCATCAAATTTGGATAAAAAAGGTCATCAACAATTTTTGGTCATATCGCCACTTTTTTGACCCCTGTGATCCTACACTCACCCTTATAGGGGGAGTAATGGAATGAGTATGGGCGTCATACTAGTAAAATTAAGACAGTGTTTTTAGACAATAAAAGTTGCTAATGACAAATTAAATGAGAATCATGGACATCATGAAAAAATGAACAAAAAGGAACACGAAATTACCATCCATCAATGCATTCATTCACACATATGGGCATGATGGTGTTGTGTCTAGATATTTCCTACAATGACATTAAAGTGATATGGCATTCCATTCGCTTGATCATCCAAAATTTCAATTCACATGAAAAAAGAAAATGGTGCTAGGAGTCTATAAACCCTTGTGACCCCTTTGCCTTTAGGAAAAAGTGTGAAAGAAGAGAAGAAAAAGTACGTAGGATAGGAAAGGAAGATATTTGTGTGAGGAAAAGAGAATGGAGAGGGAAAATGTGATCTCATGGAATGCAAAAATTGTAGGATATGAATGAAACGAATTAGTTGAAATGGCTTTAAAATCTTTTTTATAAGAAAATGTGAAAATAATGGTGCATGAAGGATGAATGACTAGTGACCCACCATAAAGGCATGATTTTAGGTAGTCTAAATTAGGTGCTACCATGAGGGTGTGAGCAACAAACATCAATAGGAGGAGAATATAGTAGGAGGGCATCTAAAATTTGGGTGAGATAGATTTGGGGCACCATTGGGAACATCGTGTGATAGATATAGGTGATTTAAAGGGGGGATGACATGTAGAGAAAATCTAAGAATGACATTAACACAAAAGGAAAATTCAAAGGAACTTGATATAGGAATAAGACATGAAGGGTTGGAAGGAAAAGGGTTTGATTAAGGATATATGCATGATCTTCTCATAATCGATTTGTTGAAAAAGGCTTTAGAATATCTCAAGAAAATGAAATTGGTAGGAAAATTGCCCAAACGTAGCCCACGTCCTCCATGCGTAAGATAAAATGGGAGACTTAGGAGAAGAAATAGACATCTACTAAAGCATAATGGAGGTAAAATTTGTTAGATATTAGAGTTGCAACTACCTTGGTAGATGTGAAAGATGAATTGAGAATATGGATTTCATGGAGCATAGTGAGCAACAAAACAAGTACTTAGTTTTTTATTTTTATTAATTATATATATTTTTTTGCATGAGAATGGTTTGCTTAGAGTCAAAATATTTTCAAGATTAAACCTATCCAATGTCTATGGAAAAAACACTACAAACTTTCTTATAGGCTATCTTCCCTTTTTTATTAAACCCATATGGAATTTTAGGTATTACATTTAAGGTTACACTTAGTGGAATCGATAAAAAATATGATTATGTTGCCTACTAATACTTGAAAATAAGTTTCCAATTAAAGGCTAATGTCATTACATACCATGAATATGATTATGAATATAGTACTATTGATGTTTCTTTAAGACTCTAAAATTGCTAAAGAAGATTATTGATATGCACTAGCTTTAACTTAAGTGCATTGTTTAAGGTATGGAGATAATTATAAGAAATTTTGTAATTTAGAGATGAGGGTTGTCCTCAAATCTTATAGTTGAATTAAGGTTAAAAATAAAATCCTCTGTTTTGACATAGATTAGGTTTGACAACCACTTTTTCTTGGGCATTTCTTTCAATTATGTTAGTGTTCTCAAATCGACTCTGAAAATCTGCAATGGCCTTAGAAAATAATATCATGTGTTAAGTATTTATTATAAAAGATAAGAATTCCTCCTTATAATTGGATAATGCACTATGTCTTAGACAACACATTTATCTTGAAGAAAAAAATTTAAAGACTATGACAAAGGTTCCTACCATACTTATTAACAATAATTATAAGATAATGATATACCTTGTTAATATAAGAGTATTGGGATCACATTTTAAGAAAAAGGAAATAAAAGGTTTAAGAATGACATTATTGAGTGTACAATTATTTAAGGGATATGATGTTGCCCAAATATCTCTAGTATGACTCAAACATTGATTATGTTTAGAGAAACTTTGTAATTATTACTAGTAAAGGGATAAGGATAATTATTAATTTCAAATAATTTTAGTAACATGTGGTTAATTAATAGAGTGAAACAAAGTACCAAGGTTTGAATACTATATTGAAAAATTAATTCTAGACTTACAATGTAATTGCACCAGTCTAAGAGGTGACCATTCATTTCCTTTGTATTTGAAACTCCAATAGGGTAGAATGCTCCCAAGTTTCATCACTAGCCTTAGAGATTAACAAGGATAAATCCTAACAAAAATATCTAGTAGACACTAAAGTAACATGAACCTAATTTCTTTGTGGTTTTCCATTTTGTGTATGAGTGAATAGGATAACAAATCCTATCTACTATGGTTTTTGTAAAGGTAATTTGTCATTTGTGAACAGTGTGGCCATTGAACCAATTAGAATTTTGGGTTTTTGCATAATTTTTGCATTATGAATTGATGCAAAGGATCTACTGACTTCAAGGGTACTAAAGAACCAAAATACAAACTTGAGGATATCTCTTAAACTTTCACCAAATTCACTTCATTGAAACTTGATTTCACAAGGCTAGAAGACACCAAAAGTGGAACTATGACCCAAAACACTTATTGAACTCATAAAACACCTTAAACATTTTGATTTTGGTAGGAACAAACCAAAAACACTCCCTTATAACTACATTTTATCAGTTTCTCAATTGCTTGCACCAAAAGATCAAATTTACTTGTAGTAGTCCTCAAAGACAAAACCAGTCAAATTTTTTCAAAGAGATGGATTTACCCAAAACCAAACATAGATTCTAGGACCCATTATATCCTTTTAAAACATACTTCAAACTTAGATGGGGTTGTTTTGTAAAGATCAACCTTAAAAATGATTGTACTACAATAAGAAGGCTCAATTAGGCCTATTTAACAAAACATGTACCTACTAACTCACTCCACAACCCCAAATATTGATGGGAAGTCTTTTATCAGGTTATGAAATTTTGGAATCAACAAAATTTTGATCACTTAAGCCCTTTCAAAGGCCTCAAAACATAAACCCCTGTTCTAGGCTTAACAATGCTCTAACAATGAGGGTTTATTGAAAATGTACATTCCAAACCTCCAATCACTTTTCCAATGCTTAAAACACCATAGAATATGTCTACACATGGTAAATAAACTGATTCACATCCTTAAACACTTCGGTTTCATCAATACCCTACTTGTAGCCATCATCTTTAAACCAAAAATCAATGATGACAACAATGAAACTTGTGTAAAATGACTTCCCCTATATCTACAAACACACTTAAACTAGAAAAAAAAATTAACCTATTCCACCGATCTACCAAGCCTCCATCAGTGGAATGGTTGTTTAACCACTCTTAGACTCTCAAAACCCTTAATTTGGAGTTTTCAAAACAATTTATAGAAAGAAGACCAAAACACACTTTATACTCAATAAGATCCTCTCTAATCAACTTTATTTGAGGGATTACACACTATTCTACCAAAAACAACAAATTTCAAGGCCTGGTGGTGTTGTACAGGCTGTACAAGGCTTGAAAATAATAGAGAAAACACTGATACAACATAACAGAGTACTTTTATTACAAAATTTGTTTCAAGGTACAAGTTCAACACTTTGATCGCCTTTACAATGCTTTTTAAAGATGTTTACAATAGTTTTCATAACTACCTCTTCAACTTCAACTAGCCCATTAACTTCCTTTTGCAAAATGACTCTTCCACTTCCACTTTTTGTGCATTTTTTGTAATTTTACATTCCTGGCAACAAATGACAAATTTTGCAACATTTGATAACTTGACCTCACAATCACCTAGAAACCTAATTTAATGACTCAAATACATTTGAAATGACCTTTTTACATGATGAAGGTTCAAACTTTAAAAGATTACCTATTGGATGCATAACACCATTAGGTGCTCCTACACCAAACAATCACCCTGAAAAAGACCTCAGGTCCCTTTGAGGACTGAGTTGCATCCAACTTGTTTCTTCACACCTGCATACCTGTACCAATTCTATCTTGGAATGCTTCATGCCTTACTCTTGAAATCATTCACTTACATTTATCTGTCACCTTGATTCATTTCATCTCCTGCCTTCATTTCTATCTTCAAGTTCTCTACCTTAATCTCTTGTGCCAGCAGATTCACAAACCACTATTCTAACAGTAACTATAACTTCCCTCTAACCTCTTTCTAGTCAAAGGACATAGGATTGTCCTTACTATGGTTTCACCTTTCTTTTTCTAAGTAATCTTGCCTCATTCCAATCAATTCATCCTTGACCTTCTCTTGACCTGTCTGTCATCATCTCTTCATCATTTCCAATCATTGGATCACTCTTCAAACTAACTTTCAACTTTTGTAATGGCTACAAACTCTTCAAGTTCTTTTCAAACATATATCCATCTCCCTCACTGCTTCATCACACAACCTCAACATACCATCCATCTTACCCAACAAAAGATCCTAGAAGATGCACCTACCCTCTCTTTCTCTCTCAGTGGTGTAACTCTCTCTACACCTTCTCCCCAGCTTAATCTTTGTTGGAGGATAGTGAACAAAGACCTCTTCCTTGTCTGTAACCAACACACCTTCTCACAAATCTTTCTTTCTTGTAGCTTTAAGATGGACCAAGCACTTGCAACCAAAAACTTAACAAACCACCAAATCAACCAACTCTGATACCAATTGATGTAGAGGATCTACTAACTTCAAGGGTACTAAAGACCCAAAATACAAACTTGAGGAGATCTCTTAAACTTTCTCCAAATTCACTTCATTGAAACTTGATTTCACAAGGCTAGAAGACACCAAAAGTGGAAATATGACCCAAAACACTTAATGAACTCATAAAACACCTTAAACATTTTTATTTTGATAGGAACAAACCAAAAACACTCCCTTATAACTACATTTTATTAGTTTCTCAATTGCTTGCACCAAAAGATCAAATTTGCTTGTAGTAGTCCTAAAAGACAAAACCAGTCAAAAAATTTCAAAGAGATGGAGTTACCCAAAACCAAACACAGATTCTAGGACCCATTACATCCTTTTAAAACATACATCAAACTTAGATGGGGTTGTTTTGTAAAGATCAACCTTAAAAATGACTGTACCGCAACAAGAAGGCTCAATTAGGCCTATTTAACCAAACATGTACCTAATAAATCACTCCACAACCCAAAATAACCATGGGAAGTCTTTTATCAGGATATAAAACTCTAGACTCAACAAAATTTTGATCACTTAAACCCTTCCAAAGGCCTCAAAACACAAACCCCTGTTCTAGGCTTAACAATGCTCTACATGAGGGTATTGAAAATACATTCCAAACCTCCAATCACTTTTATAATGCTTCAAACACCCTATAATATGTATGCACATGGTAAATAAATTGATTCACATCCTTAAACACTTCGGTTTCATCAATACCCTACTTGTAGTCATTATCTTTAAACCAAAAATCAATGAAAATCAATGGGGACAACAATGAAACTTGTGTAAAATGACTTCCCATGTATCTACAAACACACTTAAACTGAAAACAAAATAATTTAATCCATTCCACTGATCTACCAAGCCTCCATCAGTGGAATGGTTGTTTAACCACTCTTAGATTCTCAAAACCCTTAATTTGGGGGTTTCAAAACAGTTTATAGAAAGAAGACCAAAACACACTTTATACTCAATAAGATCCACTCTAATCAACTTTGTTTGAGGGATTACACACTATTATACCAAAAAAAAAAAGTTCAAGGCCTGGTGGTGTTGTACAGGCTGTACAAGGCTTGAAAATAACAAAGAAAACACTGATACAACATAATAGAGTACTTTTATTACAAAATTTGTTTCAAGATACTAGTTCAATGCTTTGCTCACCTTTACAATGATTTTTAAAGATGTTTACAACAATTTTCATAATTGCCTCTTCAAATTCAACCAACCCATTAACTTTTTTTTTGCAAAATGACTCTTTCACTTCCACTTTTTGTGCATTTTTTGCAATTTTACATTTTTGGCAACAAATGACAACTTTTGCAGCATTTGATAACTTGACCTCACAATCACCTAGAAACCTAATTTAATGAATCAAATAATTTTTACATGATGAAAACTTTAAAATATTGCCTATTGGAGGCATAACACCATTTGGTGCTCTTGCACCATGAATAATAAAGGTGGTGAGTTCTAATTAGAGAACTTGATGTCCTTAGATGGAAGTGTTATAATTTAGGATTACTAAATTAGGAATTATGTTAGAATTCCTTATTTATTGTTAAGAACTATTAACTAGTGTAAATCATTTAAAGGAACCATTTTTGGTCTTAATGATTAATGAAACCATGATTATGAGGAAACTTGAGCATAGTAATCCCTTGAGAGACCATGTAAGGAGAACAATGTGTTACTTCGATTTTGTTTGGAAGTGGGTACAAAGGTAGTCCTTGGAAGAAGGATGTCATTGTGACCTCAAGTCGATAGGGGGAGAGTTTATTGGGGAATAACTCTAAGGTTTGGGGTTTTTTTCTTATTCATTTGACCTTCTCTCTTAGTAGGCTTCACTTTGAGGATGAAATGGGTATTAGATGGTTTTGTTTGAGTTATGAAAACCTAATAAATTGTATTTAATACATAATATAATTTTGTATAGTAAGCACAATGAAGAAAGAGATTGATTACTTTTTATTTAATATTTTATTATATGTACATGTTGGGTAAAGGCCATCTTGTGTTGGTTCTATGTAAATATTATGTGTTTTTGAAATCTAACTCCATATCTAGAGGTCTCTATGTATAGGCCCATGGCTTTATTGATTGTGATATATTTATCTAGCTCACCTAATCATTATTATAAATCATGTTATGTATGACCCACCCAAGTGTGAACTTATAAGGTGTTTGAGTAGTGACAAGAAATCATTGGACCGTGCTAATGATTGATGCCTACCTACTACTTTTATGGATTAGCTGACACATGAATACTTGTGATGTGTGTATGAGCCAGTCATGGTTGTACTAGTGTGATGTACATATGATCTAATCACCATTGTACATATGATGTGTATATGAGCTAGTCATTTTTACACTATGATGTGCATATGAGCTAGTCACTTGGTGTATATGTGATGCATGCAAGATATAGTCACTATGTGTGAGATCTTTGGAATTATGGTATGATATAACCCCCATGTATTTTTGTATGTTTATACATTAAGGATTAGTAATTTTTGGTATGAAACCAACACTTGATGGATGATTATTATCATTATATTATAATTTACTAAGTTCATAGCTTATGCTTCATGCATAGTCATGGTTTAGAGGTGAGATTAGATATCTCATACAAGAGGAGAGAATGAACTTCCTCTAATATTGTTGGGAAAACTATGAAGCCTCTAATTTACCACAAGGGGATGTGTAGGTAGGGTCATCATGAACCTTGAGGTTTAGGCCTGTAAGGAAAACTAGATGCGGAAAACAATTTTCCTAACGTCAATACCTCAGGAAAGAATGCAAAAGTACTTTTAAATTTTCAATTACAATCAAATTGAGATGCACTATGAGACAGATTATAGAAACAGAGTATTTAGACAAACATACATGAACACAAGATATATGTGGGAAAACCCTTATAGGAGAAAAACCCACCACACCAAGAGAAATCACTTTGTATTACAGTAATCAAAAATTACATACAATTTCAAACTTATCTTTCTAGTTTCATTATACAACAACATTTATCATGTACATTCTTCAAACAGAAAACTTCAGGTTACAACCTTTACATATTTTTTAAACCTTCACTGATACAGTTTGAATTCTTCACACTTCACTGTAGATCGAACTACTATCCAACATCAAAACATCTACAATTTCCAACTATATCCATGGCGTTCCCTGACTGTCGAGCTGCCTCTCAAAACTGTCACAACGAACAGACTCCCAACGGTTCCAATTCGGCTCTTCTGATTCGTCCACATGATGCCACATCAGAAGTCATACACGGTCAACAGAATTCGTATTGCATTGGCATCTCGGTGAGACACTAACATTGTCTTGCCGATGCCACATTGAACTCGTACCGATGTCACCAAGAGTCTCAATAGTCGCTTTGACTTATCGCTTTTCACTAGAAGGTCATAGCGAAATACTAGAGTTACACCGAAGTCCCCAAGCCTTCCGAGCACCAAGTAGAAGTCAACAAGACTTACTCCTATCGCCAAGAGTTCATATCGATCTTCATATGCTACTCCAAAGTGTTCACCTGTCGCCAAAACATTTGTCCATCGCCAAGAGAACTTACCGATTTATATATGTTTCACCGAAGACTGATTGTCACCAAGAGTTACCCGGCTATCGGCAAGACAATTGCTTATCGCTCAGACCTCATAACGAAGCCTAAGAGTTATACCGATAACTCCCAAGTAGTCCCTGTCGGCATAGCTTTCTTCTATCGCTAATACCTTTCTCTGAGTTCATTAAGATATACCGAAGATTCCAACTTAAGTCTTAGTCGCTAAGACATTTCCACTTCGGTAGGACATCTTACCGAAGTCTCTTCCTTCGGCTAAGTCTCTCTGATAAAACACAGTCGGCATAACATTTGATTTCGCGGTGACTTCTCACCGAGCCATAATAAGTTACCCCGAGGACATCAATTCATATACTATCGGCAAGAGAACAAAACTTCGCTAAGACATCTTAGCGAGAACCATAAGCTTCACCAAAGATCACAGTAGCTAAGAGTTACGCCAATAAACAAATTAATGACTTTTTGGCCAAAGCTCTCCCGAGCGCTATGAGGTCACAACGAACACACCTTGCTACAGTGATAGACTCCACAGTAAACCTTTCGACAAGACTTCTTCAAGGTCACAGCGACCTGTTCAGAATTGGATAAAATAAACTGCTAGTCGGCCAGACAATTAGAATGTCACACCGACATTGCTCTAAAGGAGGTTTCACTCTGTAATGATTGAGACACTTTTTCCAACAAGGCCTAGGTCTAGGGATTCCCTTAATTATAGGATCTTAGCACTTTTGAGTGTAAGCATATAATTGGTGATGTTTATTTTCCATCACCATGGTGAATGAAGAACTTTTGACATGAGCACTTCCATTTTAGGTCATAGATACTTGGTTGATTAATTTGTTAGTTTATTTGAAATTAAAAAATATTGTAGTGGTCAAGGGGTGAAAATTACAATTGTATTACAAAAATTGTGTGCCTAATATTATAAACTTACAAATTTGTGTCCCCTCACTTTTGGTGTTAAGTTTTTCCTTTTGGCACTAATTTTTTCTATTATTAAATATTTATACCAATATTACATACAACAAAGAAAGTTTCCCAAAGAATGTCTAACCCATATGATACATGCATCCCTATATTCCTTACATGCACCACAAATCAATATTAATTTTATATTGCAAACATTATGCAAGGATTAAAATAAAAAAGTTCTAGTAAAATTAGCTTGCAAAGAATATAAGAAAAAAATATACACTCTAAGATAATTTATTTTCTATTGTATGGGGAATCAAATTTGTAAGCCTCCATCCTTACAAATGTTCCCTCTTAAATTCTAGTTTTATTCACATCATTTTATTGTATTTAATCTCTTAAAATAAAATTTGATATTATGATATTTTACCCTTATTTATTACATTGGACACTTGTGTTCTCTCATTTAATTAGCGTTGATTAAGTTAGGGGAAGCGTAATTAATGTTCAAAAACTCTGTACTTATTATATATAATTTGGGGAAAATTACATACTTATGACCAATAATTTGGGTCTTCTTGATTATAATGTCTTTAACACAACATTAATTCTAGAAGTGGTATATTCTTACATGAATTTTTTTCATAGCATCACATTATCTTAATCCATTTATCAAGTTCATTCATTGAAATTGGTCTCAATCCTAAGCTTCCCTATCCATCACATTAGATCAATTTGTAGATGTAAAATTTACTAGGTCATTTATATAGTTATGGATTTGAACCTCAATTTTTTTATAACCTAAATTAAAATTCACACCTTTTTGACCACTAACAATTGTGAGTTGACCTAGCACACCTTTTATATTGATTTATGTGTTATTTTTTTATATTTAAAGATATTCAATCATTTAAACCATACAATATCTCTTAGGAATCTATAGATAAAGGAATGATCAAAGAACACTCAAGGAAATATAGTACCATTATCACATCATATATTAGCATACATCATCCTATGCTCATTGACGCACTTTCTTTTTGTCTACAATCATTTTCCCTTGGTTGTTTAATTAGTCTACCTAATGGTTAGACTAAGCAAAACATAATTGTCATGATTCAACATATTTAGGCCAAAGGTGTTTGCAAATACCATAGTTCCTTATTAAGACTCAAACATCAAATAATCAAGTTAAACCATTTTCAACCAGCCTAACCCTAGCCCTAACCTTGAACCCAACTTTTATCTTAGAACCATAACTCTTTAACCCTGACCATAATTGAACCATAATCCTGACCCTAACCCTAATTAAACCCTAACCTTGACCTACTTGAACCCTAATTGAACTCTAACCCTAAATAAATTACATAACACCAATAGTAATTGAATACTAACACTAATTGAAACCTAATCTTGATTTTAATTCTAAATTTAACCCTAATTATAATCATAATTATAATTCTAACCCTATTCATAATCCAAATTCTAAAATAAGCC
>VDFB02281492.1:549427595-549440123 GCA_007258455.2 Sequoia sempervirens
GTGGTCTATGTAGATTGTTATCATGGAATTCCAGCCGCTCCATGGGATAACCCCCACCTACAAACTTGTTTGTTTCTAGGATTTTAGAAGTTCGCTACCACATACCGCTGTAATTTTCAAGCCACCTCGAAATGCGTTCCAAAGCCTCGAATAGTCAATTTGAGCATCCCCCTATGTTCGCCTCGCGAAGACCTTCGAAACGAGCCCCTTCGCGAAGTCTCACTGTTCGTACTTAGTTAATTGTGAAAAATGCAGTTGCACTGAAAAAGTGCACTCCTGCTCACAAGCCATAAATTGGCTAAGTATAAAAAATGCAGGGGTGCTCTTTTTCAGCGCCCCTGCACGAAAGTGAATTCTTAAACAGTGTAATAGCGCTGGAAAAGTGCGCTATTACACATTTTACCTAGACTTAGTCTTTTTTCGAGTCATGGCGCGTTTCTTCATGTGTTTTACATCTCTCGCTTATCGTGCCATTTTTTGTGCCTAAATTTATTGCTCGACTTGAGTTAGGTTTTTGAGCCACCATTTACTTAAAAGTGTTTTAGTTTTCCTTTTTCATTGTTTATGATCTTTATTCTTCATTTCTTCATGCTGGGCGAGTTCTCCTCAAATTGCAATCACGTTTTTGAGAAATTTGAAGTTCCTCTCCAACAATCTTCGCGTTTTCTCTTGGTAAGTCTTTCTCCTTACCTTCTCTTCATTCTTCGTTATTTTATGCATGGCTTGGAGGTTTGCATATGCGTTTTTATTAATCTCTTTTTCCTCTCACATTTTTCGCCATCCCCACGCGTTTTCTCTTTCTCCATTCGCGTTTTGGTTTTACGTACCCTTTCCATGCTTCCTCTTCATGGCATTTCAAGTGACATCCCCTCTTACTCGTGCGTCCTTCTTTCTATGCTTTCAACTCCAACGTTTTTGTGTTAGTATCTTTCATTGTCACCCTCTCAATCACGTTTTGGTGCGAACATTGAAGAAACTCTTATTTTGTAAGAAGGATTGCTTGTCTCTTATCCATATTTACAATGACGGTGAAATAAATTCTGTGTTTTTTTTAACTCCATTCAAGGAACAAGATTTGTCTTGAGCGTTACATGCTTCATAAACCCCAAGTGCCGTTTTCAAGCATCATTACATAAGTTTCCAAAATCACGTTTCAGATGCAGAGGCGCTGAAAAAGTGCGCCCTGGCATTTTGAAATATTTTCTAACATTGAGAAATGCAGGAGCGCTCTTTTTCAGCGCCCCTGCATCAAAGTCTGAATTCCCTAAAATGTAAGGGCGCTGAAAAAGTGCGCCCTTACACTTTTCACAATTTTTTCTAGAAGAACTTCAAACTTGCCTAATTTACTCCTGAACCTCTTTCCTTCCATTTTGTGCATCGTTTTGCGTGCCTTGTCATCCGCTCCACGCTTTCTTATCACCGTTGCTCGTTTCGCGCTTTCCCATGCTACCTAACGACTAATGTTTGTTCTGGCTCGAAACTTTGCAATCTCTTTTCAAAGACCCTCAAAGTTGAGTGATCAAAGTTTCAGTTGTTCTTGATGACTGCCAGTAAACCTCCGTCTTCTTCAAAAGCGAAAGGCAAAATGAAGTATAAATATCAAGGCGTCTATCCGCCGACTGTAGTGGTCTCTAAGGTGGAAGAAATAAAAGATATAGAGGTTGGCCATCAAGACTTGGTTGATTTTGTGAAGCAAACAGAGATGAAGTCCCTTCCTGATCCAATGAGAGCGATTGTACATAGTAATCTGCATTTGGTGGCTATGTTCCCTATAGTTGCACACAATACGGAGTTTGTCCTTCAAGTGGCATCCCACTACGTCAGAGAAAGTAGAAGTGTGATCGATTCTTCCGGGCACGAGATTCTAAGACTCGACCCTAATTTCTTTGACATTGTGTTTAAGGTCCCTCAAATGGAGGAATACATTGATATCTCTATACAAAAAGCACAAGAAGTCTTTGACGCTGATCCCAACAAGGCTAAAAACCTAATAAATACCCAATGGTTGAAGAAGCCTAGACAATCTGTTTCCAGATGGCCAAAGGGACTCCTGCAAAGTGATTTCAAGGATGACGTCAAAGATATGATCACATTTTTAAGCAAAGTAAAAGGCTTGCCAGAATCGTCCACTTTTCATGATTGGATGTATGAATACATCAGGATTATAAGAAGACAAAAGGTGCACATTGACTGGGGAAAACAGATCAGTGATGAAATACATGAGCAGCTGATCAATACACCTTCCACATTGAAATTCTATATGACTTCCACGCAGGTAATGAGTACCAGAATGAGACACCCCAAGTCTATCTACAAAAGAGAATTGATGATGGTACTTGTGCATAGATTTTTCTCATCAACTAGAATTGAAGGAAAGCTTCCATCACTTTAGGCGGGTTATTGATGCTTTCTTCGCACCTTTTCTTTTCAATTTTGATCTAGCTCTCAAGAGGAGGAGGGTATCTAATGAGGCTTATAAGGTGGTAAGTAAAGTTGGATGCCTATTTCTTCAATTCCCAACGTTTACTTACTTGATAGTAGGGTGCTACACTGGCTGTCCTTACATGCTGCCATGTTATCCTTCGGATAAGTGGGTTCTCATGGAGACATGCAGACAGTTGATTTCAGTGAAAAAAGAACGAAGAAGTAACCACAAGCGTGGATTCAAGTTCCCATTGACCATTGGCAGATATACTATCCCAACTGTACAAAAGGCTAAGTCTGTTTATGCTCAAATGCAGATCATGAAAATCAAGACCTACAGGTATAGGTTTGATTTTGATTACCGAGATGTCAGAAAAAGATTACAAAAGGGTCATCATCACAAGTATCATTTTGAAGACATTTGGGCTGATTGCAGAGATGAAGAAGCCATTTGCAAAATGGATTATTGTAGGTTGACTATTCAGCAGATCAGAGATCTTGATATCACGAATCTACCAAAGGATTTTGTAGATCCCGTGGATATCATGAATGCTTTCTATGATGGAGGAAGGAGTTGCAAAGGCCGCTAATTCAATGGTCTAGAAAGAAATTACCAAAGATGAGAGAGAGAGATTGAAATAATCCTAGCCAACACTACGTAATGGTTACATAAGCATGGTTATGAAATGAAAAGTTTCAGAACAAATTCAAAAGGAGAAGAATCTGAAGCAGAAGCTCGCCAATAGCAAGAAATCCGCATGAAAAATAAATCAGCGGTTGTTCCCACTTCTTCACGAAGAGGTCCCAGGATCAAATTTACTGTTGGTAAGAAAGATACCCAGTCTATCCCAGAAGGAGAAACCACAGAATCCAATCCATCTCACTCTAAAGGTAAAAGGTCCATTCCAGAGGAGATAGATTCCGACGAAGAAGGTACTTCAAGTGATCAATCCGTTGAAGATGAAGACTTAGCAGAAGCAGACTCCAATGCAAAAGAGGTTTCTGAAAGTGGGAAAGAGTTTGAAGAAGAATCTGAAGGTGATTCTGAAGGTGAACTAGAATCAGAGAAACAAGAGGGTGATCAATAGGAACCCATGCATGATCAAGAAAGAACTACTTCTCCTCCTAAGAATGTAGTTGAAGAAATTCCTAGAATGTCATTGCCTATGATTTCCAATGTTCCTTATACCCCTCCAAGTTCAAGAACTCCTCCACCTCCTGTTCCCTCGTCACCCATTACTACCACATGCATTCCTGCAGTTAAAATATTCACTATTCCTGCAGCATCAACCCTGCTTGATACTCCCTCAGTGACAAGCATTCATACGGTTGATATACTGTCAAGTCCTCCATCATCCATTCCTAGCCTGTCTTCACCAACGTATGATATCACTAAAATGAATTCAATCTCATGAATGAGTCAATGCGATCAGCTCAATGTGCAATCTACAGGAGCAATGATGATAGACACTTCTCCTATTGTCATGATACCCATGGTAACTTCAGACGTGACAATAACTTCAGAAGTAACGATGACAACTGAATTGACAATGAATCCAGAAGTTCACACCTCCTTTCTTCCCCCTTGGCTAATATCTCAAGTGTCGAAGCGGAAGAAGCAAATGATCTCTCCGGAGGATCTCGACCTCGAAGAGATAGTCCTTCCAAAGGCTAAAGGGAAGAAAAAGGAAAAAGTATACTCAAGGCTGAATGTTGATAAGTTTGGCCAAGAGTATGCAGAGATTGGCATACCACCATACGAAGAAGGTGATGTCAATATGGAAGACTACACGGTGACAAAAGTCCAGCTTGGCAAGGTTACCAATGAAAGTGCAAAGGATGATGCGCAAGTGACATTGGATATCTTGGCTGGAAGACTGGATAAAATGGAGCAAGCTCGCAATATGTACAAACAAAGGGCAGAGCATTATGCCACTTTTGTAAAGAGACGTGCAGGATCTCCAACTAATGCACAACTGCTGATAGTGGTAAGTATTGAAGACCCAACTATCAAGAAAGCTGAGAAATTCGCCTCCAAAGGCAGAGTGTTGTATGATTTTGTTGAGAAGATCATAGAACATGGATCTCATATCATAATTGCTACAGACGAGAAAACTACCTTGTTAGCCAAGCTCACCACAGAGCTTGATAAAGAAAAAAGTGTACTTTCCCAGGAGCGCAGAGATATGGAAAAATGCTTGTTGTCATGGTCAGAGATGAAGGTAAAGCTCAATAAACCGGTGGAAGCTCCGGGTAATTTCTTGACAAAGAAAAAGTTCATTGAAGTAAGAGAATCATTGAAACATCGAATTTAGGTAATTAAATCTCTTATGGAAGATCTCCACCAAGTGCAGGAAGATGTCGAAGGACATTGTGTTATTATTGAAAAAGGTATCAAAGAGTTGCCCAGTCAACTTCTTGAAGAGAATCGCATCTTCCTACCGGCCACAGAAATATCTCAGATCTTCAAAGAAACCATGATGAAGATGATTGACAGTTCAGACCTTTCAGAAGTCTCACTGAACATCATTTGTGATATAAGGCTCATATTGGATAACCTAAAAACACATCTTGACAGGTGCAAGAAGGTTTAGTCATCTGCCATGAGATCAATCATGAGAATTCACATTGTGGGATTACACCGTTGGTCCAAATGAGAAGTTCGTGCAAGAGACCAAGAAGAAATATGAAGAATTTCGTGCCCAAAGCAAGGAAACATGAAGAAGCTTCCTAATCTCCAATGTTAGACATTTCTAGTGCATCCCTTTATGCATCTTGTAAATATTTCTTGACATCTTATATGTCTTTTTGTAAATTGTAATTGCACCAAGTTCGAAGATGTAATCTTTTGAAAACAAATTACACTTTGACTTTGGTCCAAGTTAGGTGAGATCTCCTAAAATCGCTCACCCAACTTTCCTTAATTTCCTCAATTAGATTCCTAATTTTTCTCATCCCTCTTTCTATATAATGTGAGGGATTTCCATTGTAAAGTGGATCCTTTAGTATTTTGCAATGAAGTGCTGCCCTTTTTGAAGCAGAATTGTGAAACTTTGTGTTCATGCTTTGTGAATGAAATTTGATCAATAAAGAAGAGGATTGCAAACCAGACTTTGTGTTGGATTCAATACTTTTATGAATTGATCTCATTTGGTGGTGATTAGGTGATGGAATATGAAGGACTCTAAGTAATCTATGTAAACTTTGTGTTACATCCATTATTTAGATTTTCATTTGTGTTTTGTTTATCTTTCGGTTGAATGATCTACAAGACTTTGTGCTTGTAATTATTCACGCTCTTTGGATACTATTGTTGAATGATCTACAAGACTTTGTGCTTGTAATTGTTCATTCTCTTTGATAATTTGGTTGGATGATCTGCAAGACTTTGCACTTTTAATTGTTCATGTTTTTCGAGGAATTGTTGTGTCTAAGAGACTTTGTGCTTCTAACATAACAAACGACACTTTTTCACAAATCCGCCATTGATAAAAAGCTACCTGAACCACTTTGTGCCTTTGAGCTTTCTCCCTTTACTTTATTTGTTATTGTTAATTACTCGTATTCCTTTACGCTTTGTTTCACAAGATAGAGGTATTGGTATTATTATAGTTGATCATTTAAAGCTATTAAGAATTGAGAACTTCCAACAGTGAAGCAATGTAAACATCTTCTCTAAAAAAAGAGAGAAGGATGAATGTAACACACCCCCCCCACTTCGTAAGTATTGTGTACATTTTGTAATTACTTGTTTGTTTTACTATCGCTTATGTCAGTAGTAAGAAGGGCACCTCCCCTTTTCAAGAGGAGAGATTTACATCTCACATAGCTGTGGCTGAAGTCCTAGTTGTGTAATCTATCGAAAAGTTGATTACATAATTTTCACCCAACAGTTTTTTGGCGACTCTGCTGGGGAACGACATACGCAATCTAAGCCTCATGCTTTTGATGGAAGTAGATAAGTTTCCTCTTTCTTGCTGTTCTTTTGTATATTTTTACTCTATAACATCCATCGTATTCAGATCTACATTCTGGCGGACCGGATATATACACGAGGATTGAGGGCTCAAGGAGTAGCAGATCCACTTTTTGAAGAGTTGTTGCAACGCGATTTTCCATTTACTCTTCCACGAGTAAGGTCACCACTACAACGTGCTATAAGCTACCCTCCACGTAGCCAAAGATCTCCTCTCCCAAGTTTTTGGTCATTTATCAGCAGACGCCCTTAGGGTACCTCAAGCAGTAACCATGGCCGGCATTCACTATTGTGACCATGGGGAATAAGCTTAGTCCCCTCCGCTTGGTCGCACTTTGCATGAACTGGGCGATTCAAGAAGCATCTCGAAGTTTCAAGGTGATGGAAACAACACCGATGAGCACATATTATCTCTACATGGTTTGTGGCATTCTGCATTGAACATGAAGATGTTTCTAGATTGTTCATTGAATCCCTTCAAGGGGTGGTACCGTAATGGCTCTTTTCACCCTTACTTTCAATGCTTCCTTTGCTCACTGGGCCACTCTTCAGCATCTTCCGCTAAATTTGAAGAAATATTTAAACCTACTAAAGATTCACATGCTCCATTGGCGCAGCTCACTACCATGCGTAAAGAAGCTCACGAGTCTATGCACGAGTTTGTGGCGAAATTCAATAAATTGGTGACGCGGATCCCAAATGATGCAAGACCAATGGATCATAACCTAAAGTGCTTCTTCATCAACACACAACTACCCAAGGTAAGTTTCTACTTACGTAGGGAAAATCTTGTTAATGTTGAAGCGGCCCAGCAATTGGCTACTAGTCTAGAGGATGACATGATCCTTGCTGAAGAAATCAGGATGGGAACTAACGGAAATAAAAGGATGCAAGCCTCAGGTCTTTGGCATCCAATGTTAGTACTCCCAGTGCTAGCTCAAATTTCACAGATCCCATGGTCCAAAGGCCGGCGAATGAAGTTTTGTCTCTTAAGAAACAAGTTTCAAGCAATAACAACAATAACAATTACAAGGACGTCCCTAGGAGGACTTTCCCTAATTATGCTGGTAACAAAAATCAGAATCGTCTCCCAGCACCTCTAGGAAGGCTTGCTCTGGAAGCCCCGCCCACTAACAATGCTGCGGGATACTATGAGACTAAACAAGATGATTATGTGCAGCTCGAATACCCTAAAGAAGAAAATGTCGATCTCTTCCAAGAAGAAGAAACTGAACCAGTTGGCGACTCCAAGATTAGCTATTTGCAAATGGTGGAAGTAGAAGAAGAAGAAGATGACTTGGTGAATGACACTTACGCTTTTTTTACGCAGCATCAACAAAATCAGCTTGATAAAGCTCAAGCTGTTGCTATTCCAGAAAAAGAGAAGCCGCTAGTAACGATCACCAAAAGAGGATCTCCCCTCCCTTGGCAACCTAAGAAAGCAGCAAATCCACAAGTAAGTGCACCTCGCTCTCCTTCATCAACTCCCGTTATTCCTAAAGCTAATCCTCTCGTTCCAAAGACCAGTGTACCTTTTGCGAAACCAATCAGTGAAGTTACGAATTCCAACCTACAAAATTCTTTCCAGGCTTTTGACATTATTGACCATGCCAAGAAAACCAAGGTTCAAATGTCCAAGGCTGAATACCTCAAAGCCAACCCCGACCAATTTGACAGGCTTGTCAAGTTTGTCAATGATAAAATAATTTCCCCAAGTCAGGATACACCTCCTGACATCCCAGTTACTCCTAAACCCAAGATATCACAGAGTAACCTTGTATCTATCCTACAACTACCTCCGGATGCATTGATCCGTTTTTCATCTCCTTACTTGTAAATGGTTTCAAGCTGAGTAACTGTGTCATAGACTCTGGTGCATCTGACAATGTGATGTCCGCCAAGGTAGCTACTGTGTTAGGCCTCGAAATGACCAAAAATTTCAGCCGTTGTTTTTCCATGGAGAATAAATAAGTGCCATTAATCAGTCAGATCAAAGATGCGTAATACGCATTCACCACATACCCAGAGAAGAAAATAAAAATGATGGTCCTTGTGGCCGATGTACCAGCTTCCTACGGAATCCTCCTCGGACGCAATTTCTGCAAAGATGTTGGAGGAGAACTAAGTATGGATATGTTCGAAGCAAGAATACCAGTAAAAGGTGTGATGCAAAAGTTGATCCCTAAAAAAGAATCAAAGTTTTCAGTTGCCAAATCAAATGATCCCAGAGCTCAGATTTTGTTCGAATCCTCAGGCATGGGAACTTACTATCTACAGATGAAAGAGGTAGGTGAATCCTCGACTCAAAATGAGTTAGAAAATGATGATATTTCTTCCACTTCAAATGAGACGTCATCAGGTGATTTGTCTATCTCCGACCATGAATCTTTGTCAGATGATGAAGCTTTGGACTTCGACACTGTTAGCATTGGTGATCCCAACAGAGTCTGGTTGCTTGAATTTGATGGTAGCTGCTCTTCGACTGGCTCTGAAGCAGGAATGGTTTTTATTTTTCCAACAGGAAAGTTTTTCCCTTTCTCCTTTAAGCTGCAGTTTGATAACACAAATAACACCGCCGCGTATGAAGCCCTGTTGTTGGGAATGCAAGTCGCGCTGAAGAAAGGTATCAAAAATCTTCATGCACAAGGTGATGCCGAGCTGATAGTATGTCAAGTGAGAAATCTCTATCAGAAAAAGAATGATAGACTCAGGCATTATCGTAATCTAGTGTGGGATTTCGTTAAGGAATTCGAAGCTTTTGATATCTCTGCTGTTCCTAGAGAATACAATACTAGAGCTGATTCCCTCGCAATCTCTGCCACACTCTTGGTGCCACACAAAGACTTTCAAGGTTCTACCTACACCATAGAGTTGGTTTTCCACCCAAGTGTCCCTGACAATTCAGAGAACTGGCAGATTTTCAATGACGATCATCAAATCATCGCCTTGCTTGAGAAAGCAGAGAATTTTGATGAGTTGTATTTCGAGGGCAACGATTCTCCGCCTCGAGAATCTGTGTCTAATATAGATCCTGTTACTGGTGAAGAATATTTGCAACTCAAAGGGAATAAGATTCCCAAAGGATTGGTATCCTTGGAAAAGATTTTTGACAAGCATGATCGTCACGTGAAGAAGCAACTCTCAGATTCTGACTCATCTAATGAAGTGGAACAGATAAATTTAGGAACTGAAGCTAACCCTAAGATGGTGAACATTGGCAAATGTTGCACGGTCGAAGAAAGAAGACAGTTTGCTCAGCTACTACATGAGTATATTGATGTCTTGGCATATTCATATGAAGATCTAAAATCATTTCGGCCTAAAGAAGTACAACATGATATTCCTCTCAAGGTTGGAGCTTTTCCTTACAAACAAAAGCAGAGGCAGTAAAATCCCAAGATCTCTGGAACAATTTTGGCGGAAGTTCAAAAGATGTTGAATGCACGGATAATATTCCCTATCCATCATTCAACATGGATAGCCAATATCATCCCCGTTCATAAGAAGAATGGTGAAATCCGCATTTGTGTAGATTTCAAAAATCTAAACCAATTGTCTCTCAAACACAATTACCCACTTCCAGTGATGGATCAAGTTCTACAAAATGTAACTGGATCCGAGATGCTCTCCATGCTAGACAGATTTTCCGGCTATAATCAAATTGAAGTTAATTCAAGCAATCAACACAAAACCGCTTTCACAATGCCATGGGGAACCTTTGCATATCGCAGGATGTCATTTGGTTTGATCAACGCTGGCGCTACATTCCAACATGCCATGGATCTCGCTTTCCACGACGTGATGGGCAATTTCATTGTGGTGTATCTTGACGATCTCACAGTTTTCTCTAAGCAACGTCATGAGCATTTCTACCACTTGAGGCAAACCCTTGAGAGATGTCGTCAGCACGATATTTCCCTAAATCCCAAAAAGTCAACTTTTGGGGTGATAGAAGGTAAACTTCTTGGTCACGTTGTATCTATAGAGGGAATCAAGATTGAATTGGAAAGAGTCAATGGAATTAAATCTCTCGCTTTGCCGTCAAGCAAGAAAGTTGTTCATTCTTTCTTCAGCAAGGTAAACTTCTTAAGGAGGTTTCTTCTAGAATTTGCTGAAAAGACCCGTCATATTGTGAATATGACGAAGGGTAACGCCACATTCCATTGGACGGCAGAAGGCAGAGCAGCGTTCGATGATATCAAGGAGGCCATTGCTCATGCACCTGTGTTGGTCTGCCCCAACTACACCAAAGATTTTGTTATGTATAGTTATGCTTCCGAGCATACACTATCAGCAATTCTGGTATAGGAAAACGATGAAGGCTTTGAATCCCCCATTGCATTCATGAGCTTCCCCCTGAAGAATTATGAATTGAAATATTCTCAAATGGAGAAGCATGCTTTCGTAGTTGTAAAAGCCGTCAAGCATTTCCGGTTCTACATTCTAAGTAGTCATGTGAAGGTTCTCATCCCAGATTCGACTGTTAAGTCTATCCTAACACAATAGGAATTTGGAACAAAAAGAGGAAATTGGATTGCCAAGATTCAGGAATATGATTTGGAAATTAAACCCACTAAGTTGATACGTGGACGTGGACTTTGTCAGCTTATTGCCGAAAATAGTCTAGACGAAGAAATTTCAGAGGATGAAGTTTCATATGAGGAAGAGGTTGATCCAAGTACACTTCCAATGGTACTATTTGCTAGCACCACTGACGAATGGTATTCCAACATTGCTCACTTCCTCACATATGGAGAATGCCCTAATCACTTGACTTCAAAGGAAAAGAGAACCATCAAGCTGAAATCAACTAATTTTGTCTTATGGGACAATTTCTTGTATAAGCGTGCAGTGGATGGGACGTTTCTCAGATGCGTTGATAAGGAACAACAACAAAAATTGCTGAAATCTTATCATGATTTGGCATGTGGTGGGCATTTCTCAACGCTAGTAACCGCTCACAAAATCCTGAGAGCGAAGTATTACTGACCCAAAATTTTTCAGGACACGTACTCTTGGGTGTGTAAGTGTGAATTGTGCCAACAGTTTGTCGGCCATCCTAGGTTGGCATCTTTTCCATTAAAACCTGTTGTGATCGAAGAACCTCTCCAGCAATGGGGCATCAACTTCATAGGTGCAGTTAATCCATCATCAAGTGTTGGACATATCTATGTTTTGACTGCTACTGACTATTTCACCAAATGGGTGGAAGCGATACCTACCAAGTGTGCTACTTCAGAAGTAGTGTGTAGTTTCTTAAAAGAAAGCATTATTTCCAGGTTCGGTGTGCCGAACAAGATTTTTGTTGACAATGCTTCTGCCTTCTCATCAAACGAGATTACTGAGTTTTGTTTTGAACACGGTATAACTTTGTCACACTCTTCTGACTATTATCTGCAAGGTAATGGTCAGGCGGAATCTAGCAACAAGAATCTGGTGACTATAATCCGCAAGCTGGTGGACGAGAATCAACATTTGTGGCACAAGGCTTTGTTTGACGCTTTGTGGGAAAATAGGATAACTCTGAAGTGAGCAATCGACATGTCTCCTTTTCAACTCTTGTACGGGTTGAATGCTGAGATTCCTATAACCTTGGAACTACAAGCCCTTGGCTAAGGCCATTGAGGATGAGACATTTGACAACTCTGTTGATAAACGCATCATGTATCTCTCTGAATTGGAAGAGAATCGGGTTCAAGTGGCTGACCGCATCGCGGAACACCAGGACCAAGTGAAGAAGCTGTTTAACAAAAAAACTAAGTCTCGAGAATTTCAAATTGGTGACCTCGTTCTCCTATGGGACAAACAAAGAGAACCAAAGGGTATGCATGGGAAATTTGACTCACTGTGGATAGGACCTTTCCAAATACATCAGTTGCATGGTGAAAATAGTTTCTTGTTAGCATACAGAGATGGAACGCCATTTTCCCTTCCTCACAGTGGGAAACATCTCAAGCACTTTACATAGTAAAGCAGTTGGCGTTGGTATGTAAATACTTTTTATTTTTAAGTCCTTTTGAGTCTTTATGTTTTAAGTTCTGTCATCGTCATCGCCTGAATCTAAGCCCAATGGATGGATAAAGGCACTTGAATTCTGGAATTCTTCTCCCTTCATTCTTTTCAAAGAA